>CAMRHE010000396.1:1200000-1781723 GCA_947044405.1 Leptodactylus fallax | reverse complement strand
TGCGGAATCCACTGGTCCTTCTCAGCCCATAGCTGCAGCACCCCATAATATACCACCGGTCCTCAGACGGACCACTAGGCCAAATGCTGGTATTCCCCCTGTTCGGTATGCGCAGGATGAGTTTGTTTGGCCTGCCATACATCGGTATACTACCACCCTGTGCATAAAAGTACAACCCTCTGGATATACAGTCATAGGCAGGGACTGCCAATCTTAAAGTGGGGGGGGAATATGTAAGAGACAGCCAATGTTGTCTTAAGCTTCATTTGTCTGTATAAACTGTTAATGTTGAATTTCTGTGATTCTGTTCCTTTAAGACAGCAGCCATTGTAATTGTGACATGATGCTGGAGTGAGACCCCCCCCCTTTTTATGTCAGCCTGCCTGTTCTGCAGACAGAGTGTGAGCAGAGAAGCAGGAAGTGACGAGACAGAGAGCAGCAGCCATCTTGGCAAGTGTTGTATTGAACTGGTGTGGAGATTTTTCTGTACAGCTAAGCTGTATCTTGGTCCAGAGACAAACAGAGTGTAAAGAGACAACAGGACTAGTGAGTCCACGTGAAAGGAACTGTGCTCAGTGGCTGATCAGTGAGACTGACATTGTGACTGTGTATATGGATACCACAGATAGAGACTCGCAGTGCTGTTGATGTACTGGACGGCACCTGCTAAATCCCGGCTTACATCCCAGCTCAGTGTATGGATTCGGCAGGACTGTCAGTGTGCTGAGTGGAATCTGCTGTTGGATTACATTGCATTCAGTTGGTTTCCCTGTCTGTTAAAGAGGACTTCATTTCTCCCAAGATCCTGATAACCGTGAGGAGAGGACGCTTCACTATAAAAGAAAGGACCGACTTTGGGCCCCACCGCGCGCTTCTACGGACTGTAAGCGGTCCACCTGGACCACTGGGGAAAAGGGGGTGCACCCAAATGTGAAGTCAGGGTCAGTTAGGGATAGTTTTGAGTATATTGTTCATTCAGTGTCCATACTGCAGAAGTGGACAGAGTAAAAGTAGAAACCATTGCAGAATTTGCCTTGAAATTGTTCATGCTATATTGTATATTTTGCTTGTCTTTAGCCCTGTCATTTTACCTTTAACTAACCTTTATTAACTTATAGTAAATATATATTTTTTTTTCTTGAACTACCGCGTGTGCGTTCATTTCTGGTTGCGGAGTCCAAACCACCTGCCTTGCTCTCGGTTCACACCAGAACCAGCATATCACCCCAGTCCTGCAGATAGATAGGTTATTGTCACCAGAACCAGCATATCACCCCAGCCCTGCAGATAGATAGGTTACTGTCACCAGAATCAGAATATCACCCCAGCCCTGCAGATAGATAGGTTAGTCTCACCAGAACCGGCATATCCCTCCAGCCCTGCAGATAGATAGGTTAGTGTCACCAGAACCAGCATATCACCCCAGTCCTGCAGATAAATAGGTTACTGTCACCAGAACCGGAATATCTCCCTAGCCCTGCAGATAGATAGGTTAGTGTCACCAGAACCAACATATCACCCCAGGCTTGTAGATTGGTAGGTTACCTGAATCAAACAATGTTTTCCCCTTGTGATTCACTGCCTTTGCTGCTGAGATATCTCTGTTTTGGTCAATATGCAAATAAGGTCTTTGGAGCAATCACCATTTATCTCTTTGGAGAAATGACAGCATTCTTATTGCTCCAAAGAGCTCAGTTGAATATTGACAAAAGGCAGCGACCAAGGCAGCGATTCACAAGGTGAAATCTCTGATTCATGTGACCCTAACCTATCTTTCCATGGAGCTGAGTTGATATGTTGGGTTCTGGTGACACACTGCCTTTAAGAGAAAATATTCAGACACCATACTTTTTCTTGACTATTACAATAATATATGTCATAACTTACGGTCCTCGAAAACATTTCCAAATGCCCCTGTGCACACAACACCTGCAACAAAAAGTAATGGATGAGCCTCATGGGCACATATCATAATTGTTAGAATATGAGTACTACAGATATGGATGTAGCAGTGTGGAATTTTTCAGTTCTGTATGTCAAGGCTAAGCTTGCTATTTAATTTGACATTTGTCAACTGTAAAGCCCATGAATTGACTTTTTTTGTCCATTTTATTGAATGAACTTGAGCCGTAATACCAGACTCAACCAATAGATAGGTGTGGCGCTGGTTATGGAATGAAAATAGTCTAAACATACCAATGAATTGTGCCAAATAAAAAGCTCAGCTCTGCTACATCTGTACCCTATATACAGAGAGACTTTCATATAACTTTCTTATACATTTTAGTTTTTTACATTTTTTTGACCTCTGCTTGCTGTCAGTGAGTAAAAAAATAGTGTTTGCATTGGAATGCTGAATGTTCTGCTGACATAGCTGAGGGTTTGTTGCAATGTATTTGTAAGAGATAAGGGCTCTTGGTCTGGTGAACAACAGAACAACTATAGAAGACTGTTATACAGGATTCATATCATATGGTCTAAGGCAGGATATTTTATAACACAGCAAACTTTCTGAAACAATTTGGATAATTATTTTTTTTTATAAGGTCCTTATACTTCATCGATTCAGGCGATCCATTAGTGATCAGATCTGATCAGTACAAGAACTCATAAGCAAGTGCATTTTCCTGCAGTGCCCCCACAGGGGAACTGCAGCATTACACAATCTTAATTTAATTCAAAAGGCTGTCTGTTTGTTGTGTGCATATCCTGGGTCCTCCAGAGTGGGAGATTCTCTTTGTTGCTAACACTAGGTTCACACCTGCGTTCAGGTTTGTGTTCAGGGGGTCCGTATGGGGACCCCCGAACGGAAACCTAATCCGCTTAAAAATGCAGTTACCTGCGGACCCCATAGACTATAATGGGGTCCATCTGATTTCCGTCCAAAAAGGTGCTTGCATTTTTCAAACGGAATGGGGAACGGAATCCCCCAGCGGAGAGCAGGTGCAGGTGTGAACCCATCCTAACTATTAGATGAGGTTTGTGATGGCAGAGAAGTTACCCCAAATTAAATTCTCCAAGCACAGGTCAGAGACATGTAGCAGTGCAGACTTTGTCACTTCCCATGAACATGTTATGATATCTTTAGTTGTTTAAGGTTTGAACAAGACTTAAACTTCACTAAGACTGAGTTACATTGCTACAATATCGTACAGTAATCTTACTCAATTATAATGACATATAGCTAAGATAATTGGAATAGCACAGTTAGCTCTGCTACATCTACATAAAGACGTCAAAAGCTACATTGTTGTTACTAAGACCCCTTCCATTTCACTCCCAACTGCATCCAAACCCATTCCATTTATCATGTATCAAAACTATTCCGTTATCTAATGTATAGATGTAGCAGAGCTGAATTGTGTATGTCGCCAAATACATATATACTGTCATCTGGTGGGAATTCACAGATAAGGCAGTCAGTATAATACACGATGACAAACTCAGCTCTGCTACACCTGAACATTTTATTAAAACAATTGCAGAAAAGAGGCATTGAGAGAGAATAAGACGTTGCTGTCCCCAGAGTGGTGAAGGTGGGATGTCCCATCAAGATCAAGAACTATATCATCTTCAATGTAGACTTACCTAGTAGGAAGCTGCAGACCCCCCAGGCATGGATGTTCATTGTGCAGCTGACAAGAGGAACGCTGGATCCTATCAGACAGATAACATGTTTTGTTTTATGTATATACCCCGGTGACCTGGATCCTCCCAGTGCAATACCTACTGAGCAAGTCCAATCAGAGGCATTGTCTACTGATGTGTCATATACTAAGATGTCACAGTGTATCAGTGATGGTGTCCTCCCAGGAGTGAGATGAGGATACACAATATCTATCTATCTATCTATCTATCTATCTATCTCATATCTATCTATATCATATCTATCTATCTATCTATTTATCTATCTATCTCATATCTATCTATCTATCTATTTATCTATCTATCTATCTATCTATCTCATATCTATCTATCTATATATGTATCTATCTATCTATTATCTATCTATCTATTATCTATCTATCTATCTATCTATTTATCTATCTATCTCATATCTATCTATCTATCTCATATCTATCTCATATCTATCTATCTATCTATCTACATATCTATCTATCTATCTATCTATCTATCTATCTATCTATTATCTATCTATCTATCTATCTATCTATCTATCTCATATCTATCTATCTATCTCCTATCTATCTATCTATCTATCTATCTATCTATCTATCTCATATCTATCTATCTATCTCATATCTATCTATCTATCTATCTATCTATCTCATATCTATCTATCTATCTATCTATCTATCTCATATCTATCTATCTATCTACTATCTATCTATCTATCTATCTATCTATCTATCTATCTATCTCATATCTATCTATCTATCTCATATCTATCTATCTATCTATCTATCTCATATCTATCTATCTATCTATCTATCTATCTCATATCTATCTATCTATCTCATATCTATCTATCTATCTATCTGTCTGTCTATCTATCTATCTATCCCATATCTATCTATATATGTATCTATCTATCCCATATCTATCTCTCTATTTACCAGCATTAGCAATGAATACAAATCCATACCCTTGGTTATGGTGACACCACACCACAGTCCCAGACAGTATCTCAGCTCTCACCGGTGCCCCTCCTGGGCAGGTAAATGTAGTGTACCAGTGGGACCACTATAGCTTAATTGTATTTATGTACTATATTCTATGTTTTAGGATGTTTGCCAGTTTTTAGTCTAGTATAACTTTCAGACGGACATTATCAAATGTGGCTGGAACTAGGGCCAGAGAGAATATCCCCTTTTTACATGATACATCTCTAGAATGTTCTGGCAAGACCTGGGTAAGCCTATATAAGCCGGCCTTACCCTATGTTTAGTGTCAGTAAGTAGATGGAGTTTGAGTGGAGATAAGTTCCTGCCGAGCTCTGTTCACGTTTGTATATGTGTACATGACACAGTCTGTGATGAAAATTTTTGATGGGTCTCATAGCTATGACAAAGCCTATGAGCTTCTGGTTAGGCTTAGTACCCTTTGCCCACAGCTAGGCACGTAATTTTGTGAAGTTCAGAAAATAGGGTACATTTTTGAGAAAGAAACTTTAGGATAGGGAACAAGACCTACTGACCAGTGGAGGACAATCTCTGCCTGGCTTCTCCAGCTTTAAGTACTTGTACCTCCATATTGATGGATGACCTCATTGTAACCAGTATGAAGATATATGTGCCATACAGAACGTTCTCCTTAGTCCTTTATCCTGCAGCTACACCATCAAGGACACCCCAACCACCATCAAACAAGAGGCCTAACCACAAACTGTGCCTCAGGGGGGATGTACTACCACCGACATCGATAGTGCAGGCCTGTTCTTCAATACACCAGCCCTGAGAAGTGTTAGAGGTTTTCGCGGAGACCGTCCTATCAACCAAAGTCCTAACTGTGAAAAGTTACCCCAACTGCAAGCCTCCAGTCCCCAATGCATGATGGTTACAGCACAAGACACATAGGTTGGTGGATACAGAATCTATTTATCATTCTATCTCCATCTATCCATTAGGATTCTGTAAACCACAATAGTGACTACTTCAGCTTTCATTGAGCAGTTTTCCCAAGATCAGATGATTGTAGGTGGATCTGCTGTACATGGATGGATGGATAGGCAGATAGATAGCTAGATAGATAGATAGATAGATAGATAGATAGATAGATAGATAGATAGCCATTGTTCCTCCTATCTGGTTCAGTGACATAATCGTGTGGTCCGGCCTCACCTTGTATACATTATTGGGTGTTCTCCTTGTCGGATAAACATTGATCCTGAGTATAGGTGCATAGAAGAATTTATCTAAACAGAGGAATAATGAAGACATTAAACCAAGGACACACCAATGGAAAACCCATAAAACTTATAATGACATTGTGCAGGTCAATGTAGATCACTGGGACTTTTAAGACTTCATCTAAAACAATCCACATCAGTATAACTGTAACCTCTTATTGGGGTTCTCCCTTTTGGACTGTTCCTACTTGTTAGAAGGGCCTTTGACAATAAGCAGATCACAACGTGTCCTCCTGCTGGGAGTCCTAACAGCCAGCTGTAATCTGTGGTGAGACTGGTAAGTGTTCACTTTTCCTGCAGCGCCACCACAGGGGAAAAGAAGCATTGCACAGTACCTATGGACATCAATAGGTTGGCTGTATAATGAAAGACAGGACAGGTCCTCCAGAGTCAGAGACGCTTTTTCTGCCCAATGGCCAAAAAAATAAGGATTCTAAACTGGGGTCTCAAAAACTGTAAAATTAAAAGTAAGAAAATTATAAAATAGAAATGTCTTTCAGGGGCTTCTTAAGACTTTGTGAAAGACAAATTATCTAACTGAAAATATATGTACATGCAGAAGTAAAAAGAATATAAAATAAAAAAAAAAAAACACTCTAACATAAAACATCACTATACTTAACCTATTTGCCAAGACTATACATATTATATACCAACCCATTTTTTACATCTTTGCAAAATTGCAAATTATTAAATAGCCTTATACATCATAAAAAAATAATAAATAAAAATTTGGGTAACCCACCAAATAAGAAACTAGTATTTCCTCAAAAGGTGACTGGTCCTTAAGACTTTTCCTGGCCCGGTCATTACAGGGTGAATGACTAATATTTGAGATAAGGTCATCTTCGAAGAATTCCTGGTTTAATTACGCCATAATTGGTGATTTAGGCAATTATACAGTTTACTCACAGAGTCAGTTCCGGACATCACTCTCCAAGGCATATCGTAAAATCCAAATAAAAAACAAATTAGTGGTAATTGTGAGAAGAAGCAATTGTTTTATGTAATAGATAAAGAGGAAAAATCTGGGAACCTGCTGAGAATGGACCCAAAAGGCTCGAAATTCTAAGATATCCAAAATAGTTCAACCTATCTGGCCATATATAGTGAAACCTCCCTCCCAATCCCTTCAATACCAATGACTATTTACAAAATAAATAGTAAAAACTAAAAAAAGTATAAAAAAATAAACAAAAAATAAATATTAAAAAATATATAGTAAATTTGAAAAAAACTCCCAATAATTATATACATCCCAGTCTGTCTAGGATGACGAGAAAGAACGATTGGAGCAAGCAACATCCACAGAAGATCTGTGCTTAGTTCTCCAAGATGGCGGCGGGAACAACCTCCCTGCCCAGTCCTGCCAAATACTGTCTGCAAGTCCTGAGAAGAACTGATGGAAGGCAAAGGGTAACGGTCACACCAAATATTGATGGGATTTACATTTCTCTTTTCTTCATTCACTTCATTTTGTTTATTGCCAAAAATAAACTATTAACCCTTCTATTTCTGAAGCATTCGCACTTTGCAGCAGTTTTTCCTCATCGGTCATTATGAGGTTGACTTGCAATACCAGACATATGCTATGGACAGGGGGGTGGCGCTGTTTCTGGAACAAAAAATAAACAGACCTTTGTTTCTAATCTTGGACAGAGTCGGATGTTGTAAGTGTTGTCCGTTCCGTGTGTTTTCACGTATCGTGCTGTGATTGATGACAAGTTGATGACCACATAACTATGTAGATTAAGTTAAACAAGTATTCCCAGTATCATAAGTATATTAATTACAAGTTCATTTCCTGGATCACTGTCAGAATGTTCTTGCTAAACCAGAATTGTTGCCAAAGAATGTTTGACTGCCCTACTTTCTTTGGAAAATATCAAGTTGCCAAATCCAAACATCATACTATACACAGAGAATGCTGCGGTAACCTTACAACATAAACTTGTGCCCTTCCTCACTTTTACTGTCGGGACACAGATATGTGTGTCATGAGATGATTAGCTTTTCGAGACAATATTGTGTTACAAAGTGTCTATGGGTGGCCCCCCAGTGGTTGTGTTGTGGATTACAGCCTTTTATGGTTTTTGCTAGCATGTCACAATATTGTATTGAATTGGGTGCCTGAAAAATTGGAGTCCACAGCCAAATTTGAGCTAATGTGAGTGTGGACACTTCTGTATGACAAAATTTTTATCTTTATGTTTGGATTCAAGATGTAGAGAGTGAGTATTCCTTAATCACAGATTTCTGTGTATAGCATAAAGTCAGCAGGGTTCCATCTACAGGATCGGCTGATGATGATGTCATCAGTGAGTGTCTTCTGCATGGAAAAGCTGCTAGAGACTCATTTCCCCTGGAAACAGGAATAAAAAGTGCAATGACCTCTCACCCAGCAGGGACATTGATGTCTTGATACTTTCCTAAAAACATCATGACTTTGATGCCCCCTACATGACCACTGAGACCCAATCACAGGCCTCAGTGGTGACCCTGGGCCACTGACATCACTGGGGAGGCCAAAAGACATAGGGGACTCCCACGAAGACCGGGCAACAGGACCATGGTGAAGGAAGGTGAGTATGAGTAATTTAAAAAAAAAAAATGTTATATTCTTCCTGGGCCTCCAATTATTATATTCTGGGGTCTGACGTCACCTCAGAGTATGATAATAGCACTTTTGGTTCACACCAAACAGGTTCGATCCAAACAAAACAATAAACCGAAATATTCACCCATCACTTGTCATTAATGGTTCCTCACCAAGGGTTACTTAAAGACGGCCTTTCGCCACCTCCAGCTCTTTGCATCATTCTATAGTCCACTGATTCTGGCACAGTTGGAATTTTTTCTAAGTCCTGTTAGTTTTGGTGCTTGATATGCTTTTTAGTCTCTGTACTGTCATGAGACTGAGACCTGGAGTTGGTGGAAGTGGGGGAAAGTTAGGTTAGCCTTCACCTCTTTACACTAGGGTAAGGTGGAGGTTTAGACCTTATGACAGCTTTAGGATCCTAGCGTGTCCATATGTAATAAATAGTGAAATTGTGGAAGGGACGGATGTGATTATAAGCTGGAACCAGAAATAATTATTTTTATAGGTTGATGTATTGTCATACATTGTGTTCACACTCTTGCCAGGAGCTATATTCTTACTCAACGCCGGCCCTACACACACACTATAAATAAATGATAGATTATATTATAGATCACTCGGTGATAGGATATTAATAGGATATCACTCTTCAAACCCAATTTTCAATATCATACTTGGCAACTCTTCAAAAACATTCTCCAAGAAGAGTCATCTCTTTTGATATTGTATGTTCATGGGATCAGACATTGATGTACTCTTCTAAGACTGGGTTCACACTAGCGCCCGATTTCCTTTTGGTGATTCCGTCCCCCATTCCGCTTGAAAAATGCAGAGAGAAAAGTCCTGCTTGCATTTTTGGGAGGAAACCCCATTATAGTCTATGGTGTCCCCGGGTTTCTGCGTTTAACTGCTTTTTAATCAAATTGGGTTTCCGTTTTTCGGGTCCCCAAGTGGACTTGAAGAACGGAAACCCAAGCGCAGGTGTGAACCTAGCGTAACTTGCAGAGAGTGTTCCAAAAATGTTGTCAAGTATGTCAAATTCCCTAAGTATACAGCAGGGAAATCCTATAGGATTTTCATCTATTATAAAGCAGCTACAAAGAATATATCTCACTGTAGAGGACCCGGACAGCCCAAAGTACTGTGTAATGGTTCGCTTTACCTGTGGTGGCACTAGTGGGGCTTTCAACACTTCTCTGGTTTCCTCCCATACTCCAAAACCAAGCAATAGATTCATTGGCTTCCCAGGAAATTGACTTTTGTGTGTCTGAGATCATCTAAGAATGTAAAATTCTGTAATATTTGTATCTACAGATTTATGTATCTACATGGCAACAGACTACAAATAGACCTTGTGTAGTCAGATCCATATTCCCTTCCATATGTCCTCTACTTCTTACTCTTCTACCAAATCCATGTAAGGGAAACCAGGGCTATGGAGTCGGTATGTCAAACCACTGACTCTGACTCCTCTATTTTGTCCACAGCCTAACTCTGACTCCATCTCTAATTCCAACTCCTTCATAAATGGCTGGCAACCATGGTCAGTCAGAAGCAGTAAAGATCCTCAAATCCTTTAAGAAATTTAGTGGCTGATTCCTATGAAAAGAAATATGAAACAAGCTATATATCTAATAAATTATACAATATTAATAATTGTGTAATATAATAAAAAAAAATTGATCATTTTATTTTATATAAGCCAGAGTTGGAGTGGGGAACTTTTTTCCGACTCCAAATCCACCCAAAATTGGTCCAGGCTCCCCAACTCTGACTCCAGAGCCATAAGTATATTGTGGGGAACAAAAAGATGAGACTGTGATATTGGGATCTGACTACGCAGGTTTAGTTGGTTGTCTGTTACCATGGAGACACTTATGTCTACGTAGAAACCCTACACACAGAATTCTAGGAACATTTTAATGAAAACTATCTGAAAATTGTATCTTTTTATGCATTGGAGAAATATTTTTTTTAAAAATGAGTGCAAATGAAGAGAGACCCTTTAAGTCATGATTTTCTACTTGTGGTTTTAAAATTTATGATCTTCTCTTTCTTAGACTTTTGACGTGACAATTCATAACATGTTCACCAAAGTTCAGGACTTTATTTCTGGTCAATTAACGCAATTATTTGTCATTAATGAGAAATGTATAATCAGGAATGATAACAAGGCTGCTATGAATGATTTATTAGATGAGTAGCATAGCTGTGACATGAACGCTGGCGGTGAGCAAAAGATGGAGGATATAAAGAGGTGAAGGCAGAGGAGACAGAATTAGAGAGAGGCACAGTACTGTGCAAAAGTTTTAGGTAGGTGTGAAAAAAAAATGCTACAAAGTAAGAATGTTTACAGAAATAGAAGGGTTAATCGTTTATTTTTGTCGAAAAAAATTAAGTGAATGAAGAAAAGAGAAAAGTAAATCCCATCAATATTTGGTGTGACCTTTGCCCTGTGGAGGAGGAGTCCTGGAAGTGATGATCCAGCCCCCACAGATATAGCCCTGATCTCATCATCATCCAGTCTGTCTGGGATGACATGAAGAGACAGACGGATTGGAGCAAGCAACATCCACAGAAGATCTGTGCTTAGTTCTCCAAGATGGCGGCGGGAACAACCTCCCTGCCCAGTTCTGCCAAAATCGGGAATAATTTATGGAAGGCAAAGGGCAAAGTTCACACCAAATATTGATGGGATTTACATTTCTCTTTTCTTCATTCATTTCAATGTGTTTATTGACAAAAATAAACTATTAACCCTTCTATTTCTGAAAACATTAACATTAATATTGGTGCTCTATTATAAGGCTGGATTTTGCTATCCAGACGTGAAGGGTCTAGTTTTTGCCTTCTCCCCTCCAACTTCTTGATATGAGTCTTGACTAGTTCTTCTGGATATCGGAGTCCAGCACCAGTTCTTGTAACCCAGAAGCAAAGACAAAGGACTGGCCCAAGCCAAACTCCTTATATTGATTCTTAATATAATAATAACAGAAAATACCAAAGTCACCACTCCAAATGTTCTGAATTCTGCTCCCGCTTCTGTTGTCCCAGACACCTCTTCCTCCACTCTCAAAGGCTCCTTGAGGTAGAAATCCATCAGGAAAATGCAATAACTAGGTCTCTTCTGTTTTGTGTTGTCGGTACAGTCAGTAGAGGGCAGTCTCACTCCGTGTTGTCATCTGCTCCTAACGTGGGAGAAAATTAAAGCGTGAAGCAGCAGATTATTGCTCTATATGGGGAAGATGTCTAAAATGATGGGGAGGGAGGTGACAACAGTGTTGGGGGCTTAAAGGGTTTGTCCAAGAAATGCAAAAATGTCAAAAAAGTAAAAAAGAAGCTAAACTCACCAAAACAAAGTCGAGCTAGGAGCAGTTGCACCAAGGGATTGAATAGGCGAGCGTAGCGTCATTTCTAATTTTATTCTATTTCTTACATTCCTTTGATTTTTGTGGTAAAAAGGGTGCGATATACAAGTACTAAATATGGGGGACTCGGACAAGGATTTTGCATGGTGGGGCATCAGGGTGGACATAATGTGGCATATTTATCAATAGAAGTCCAATACTTTTCTGTCTACGTTTACAACAAAATGTACGACATATTTATGAACGGTGCGCCCCAGAAAGAACAGAAAAATACGACAAAAATATGTTCCCCAGAATGGGCGTGGTTTATAAAGGGCGTGGTTTAGAAGTGTCTAAGTTTACGACACAGTTATGATATTTTCTTGTGCAAAGTATACGAAGTTTAAAATGGCGTAAACTTAGTTGAAGATTCAAATGAGACAGAATTTTGGCACAGCGACAATGGAGACAGATTTTTTAAAATTTTTTGGCACCATGGAACAGATTTAGGCCGGGTCCCCACGTAGCGTAAACGCTGCAATTTGCCCGCTGCGGAAACGCCATGGAAAAAACACGGCAGAGCAAAGTCGATGAGATTCTAGTGAATCACATCCCCACTTTGCAGTAAAAAACACGCTGGCGGTTTTGGAAATCGCAGCATGTCAATTATACCTACGGAAACGCCGGCGGTTTCCCCATAGGTATAATTGAAACAGAAAGTCCGCAGAGGAAACCTCTGTGAACTTTCTGTCTAAATCGCTGCGGGAAGAACCGCGATGACGCCATGTGGGGTCTTAGCCTTAAAAAAAAAAAAAAAAAAAAAAATTTTGGTGCAATGGAGACAGCCTATAAACTGCAATTTAGAGCTAATGCAAGTATCACTTCTGTTTTAGGCAGGGTTCACACTACCGTTGATGTCCGTTCTGATAGTGTCCGTTAAAAAAAGAAAAAAAAAAAAAAAAAAAAACGGACACCTATCATAACAGACATTAACGAACAGTAACTGATGTTAATGTGTCCATTTTTTAACTGATCCAATTAATGGATTAGTTAAAAAAAAACCGACACATTAGCATCAGTTAGTGTCCGTTTTTTAACACTGTCCCTTTTTTTTTCTTTTTTTTCTGCTTTCTGACCAAGCGCAGGAAAAAAACGGACATAAAATAACGGACAGTAACTGATGGCTATCAGTTACTGTCCATTATAAGTCCGTTACCCATAGACTTCAATGTTAAAAAAATAACGGACACTTGCTGTCCGTCAAGAATCCGTTTTTTTCAAACAGATTTTTTGTCCGCGAAAAAATAATGGACTTCTGACGGATTTGGTGTAAATGGACACAAACGGACACTAATGGACACAATATAAAAACCCATTGAAATGAATGGAAATTTTAACAGATTTCTGACGGTTCAGCTAGTGTCCGATGCTAAAATCTTGTAACGGACAATAGCAATGGACACTACTGACGGTCACCAACGGTAGTGTGAACGCCCCCTTAAAGGAAACAATCTTGAGCCCAGTCGGAGGCAGCAGCGCATAGTGATGCTGCCTCCTGCTGGTATGAAACAGTACAGGAGCTGCCAGCAAGTATGAGGACCGAAGAACAGAGAGAAGGGGATGTGTTTGCAGCTTTTTTTTTTTATCCTTCCCTACACCCACTGGTAGGGGACACTCCGATGTGGTGCTGTGTATACCTCGAAGGGCAGTTGCACCCTCAGCAGCAGATGTGTGTGAACAGAAGGCTAAACAGATCTTGCCCTTAAAAATATACCCTATAATTTAGGATAGGGGAGATAGGATGGCTGAGATTTGAGATGGGTGTTCTGCCTAGGTGTGCAAAGTGAAGGGCTCTACAGTGCTTGGGCTCTATGCATTAGTCATTCTGTAATTAAATGGTATGTCCAGGGTAAAAAATATCAATAAATGGCTGCAGAATATGTGCTAAAACGAACAAAATAGACTGTGCCCTCCACCAATGTTTACAGAGCAGTCCCAATGGAACAGCGGGGGTTTTAACCCCTTGAGAACACGGCTATTTTCATTTTTATTTTGTTTAAAACACATAATATTTTTATTATTATTATTATTATTATTTTTGCATCAACATAGCCATGTGAGGGCTTGTTTTTTGCAGTGAAGCTGTATTTCCTGATAGCACCTTTTAATTTTACATGTAATATATTGTGAATTGGTAACAAATTATTTGATGGGAGGAATGTCTCACACACATACACACGCAATTCTGATTTTTTTGTTTTTGTTTTTACAGGGTTCTCTATGCAGTAAAAATGGTGAATAGGCCAAATTTATAAAGTATTCTTTAGTTTGTGTCCAAGCGACATTTTTTTTTTTTTCAAATATTTTTTTTTTTTTTTCAAATATCCAACCGGGGTACTTTTAATTTGGAGCACATGAAATTGAATAGGTCCTGAAATTAATTTTAGGAAATTTACTAACCTCTATGGAACTGGCAGCCTATTGTCTATGGACAGTTGAGAGTTAAGCCCACTGTAGCCATTTGCACAAATTCACTATTTCTCCCATTGTGAATAATCTTAGCCTGGACATCGCTTGTATAACTTTTTTTTTTTAATGTAGTAGTACAAAGTGGAATAAAAATTTATCTTTCACATGGCAAATTCTGGATTGTGACAGGAGGACCAGCAGAGATCCTTCACTATCAGTATTTCCTAATACGAGCCTTTTTCCAGAACAGCGCCACCCTTGTTCATGGCCTGTGACTGGTACTGCATCTTAGCTGCAAGAAACTTCAGACTAATTATTCTAATTCAAACAACCTCCAACATAAGAGAATTAGACTTTGTTGCTTTGGCTAGAATTTAATAGATTTTTTTAATGTGTAATTACAGTATATAATATATTGGTTTCATCAGTTCAAATAAATATATTTATCTTATCTAAATAATTATTTGTATAAAAATATAATAAATGCAATCTAATAAAATTCTATAACAAGGAAAGATTGAATTTAAGAATAAATAATGTCTATTTTAAAGGAGACTTACCATGAAATATAAAATAATATAAAGCTTTATTCTGTACAGTATTAAAGAAAAGCATTTTATAATATATTCTGTGCTGAGTTGTGATTGGTTAATGTGATTCAGGCCTGAAGCCTGAGGCTGAACTACTGATTCTCATTTACTCATTAGGGCAAATTTGTTATGTCTTGTCCACCAGTTTTCTGGCTTACAAGGCATTAAATATTGGAAACTTTTGCACAAAAAATTGCAAATTTTTATTTCGGCTCCACTAGATATATTATTATTAACCAGTCTTGGTTTGGCTCAAAGAAATTCAACAAAATCTGCAACAAAAAAAGCCGTTTCTGCAATGTGGGGCCTCAGCCTTATATAGGACGGGACCCACTCTAAATGTTGACCAAATATCACTTCCAAGCAATTATCTAAACAGCAATGCTATACAGTGATACCACTACCATACACTAAATAAAATAATATACTATACAGTGCTACACAATTTAAGGTTTACTACCATACAGTGCTCAACATATATTGAACTAATAACAGCTCTATATACAATGCTAAACAACATGTCATACAATTGGTCACAAGCCCCTAGTGCCAGACCATCACTGGTACCCAATTTAGCAGCAGTTATGGCTGATGCACCCTGTGCGATCACACAATTTGCTATGTGCCAGGAAATATATGTTAAAGAGGATGTGTAACCAGGTCTGAAAAGTCCAGTGTCATAGCTCATCTGATCGGCGCTGTCGCTCTGAGTGTTTTGTTGCCTCATTTCTCCAAATCCGTTCAGCCATTCCAAAGCTATAAGCCCTGTTAGTATTGATAAAAATTAGGGTATGTGTAACATCCTTGCCCATCCGGGCTTTGACGCAATCCTCCGGCTGCATGCTGCGGCGCAGGAGGCGGGTCCGGCTGTGATTCCTCCCTTTGGGCTCTTCAGGTATTGTCTGAACACTGTCCTATTCCTCCTTAATTGATTTTCCACCACAGCCTTTACCTTGGTTTTCCTCTGCTCCTCTAATAGTTAATCTTAGCCTTACCTGTGTGATTGACAGCCTTTCCTCCTATCAAGTCTGGTGTGGGTTCTTCCTTCCTATTTATTGTTTGCTCACATTCACATTGGTGCTTGCTATTGCCTTGTGCGTGCTGGCTATTACTCCTTGCTGTTTTGTTACCTGTATTCTATTCCTGACCTCTGACTTACCTTTGACCATTCTCTTGGATTGTGATTCTGTACTGCATTGCTCGACTGTTACTGACCCCTTGGTTAGCTGACCTCCCTTTCTTGTTGTTTGTCCTGTCTGCGTTCTGTGTTGTCACTTATATTAAGAAGGGACCATCGACCAGTTGCTGCTGTCGCCTAGGACAGATCAGGCAAGTAGCCAGGGACAGTGGGGGGGGGTTCAGCTTGGGGTTCACTGTCTTGTTGTGCCCCTCCCCCCAGGGTTCACCAGCAGCTACTGGAGAATCGCTCCTGGAGCAATTCCCTTACAGTATGCTAGCCAAGTGGCGCAGTGTGACATACAGCTCAGACACCCCTCCCTACAGACACCACATTGTTTCCTACATGGCTAGTAGACCCTAATCTGCATCAACACGAACAGGGCTTATATCTGTAGAATAGCTGAACAGATCTAGATAATGCTCAGGGTGGCAGCGCCGATCAGATGATTCATGACATTGGGCTCTTCAGACCTGGTGACAGGTCCTCTTTAAGCAGATGCCTGTGACAGATGCCATATGGGGGCAACAGTCACACATTAGTACCCCACACAATATAGTTTATTTTTGCTACTGTATATCATTGTATGGAATAACATCACCTAATACATGATTCCAGTTTTGTAATATGCTGACATATAACTACCAGATAGAGGCCATAAAGGCATTCTTTGGCCTTTGTCATGCTAACATAACCCTAACAAGTACAGTACATCGGGAACTTTTTTAATGTACATGCCAAGTGTACTTTGCACTGGTGATGTGGATATGGAGGAAGGCTACCCCTGGGCCCAAACATACTTTTTATGAGTATACAGAAGTTGGCACACCATAATAGAAAACTATCCACCAGATAATGTTACCAAGAGATAAACTGCAAAAACTGAAAAACTGCAAATCTGTCAATTGGCAAATGTTGCATTTTGGGTCCAGTTTTGCTCCTTTAAGACAATCAGGGGTTCCGGATCTAAGATTTGTTACAATTCGTTAAGGCAAATATGGAAATATTCTATAGTTCCAACATAAGACATAAGCTGATTTTACTAGTAGGTGTGTTTGGGAGCCCATATACCCTTCCTTATTCAAAATATTGTTTTGTAAGGAACATCTTCCTTAGGCATAACCTGTGCCATATATGGAGCAGCAACAGTGCCACCATATTGCACTACTTCTACAGCAGTCTATTAGTACATGACATTCAGTTCATCGTTACAAATGTAATCCAATGTATCTCATTCTTTGGATATTATTTGTCAATCTCTAGTCATCAGCAAAAGAGGCCGCATCCAAGCTAACCTAAAAATTTTTCTTTGGCCATGTTTATCCAGTGAGTACAACCATGCACACTACTCACAATGGAGCACAAAAGCAACTATTAAGCTAAAAAATATTCATTCTGCGAAGTGCCAGTTTCCAAAAATAGTTGTGCCTATAATTTATGCTGTCTTTGTCCTAGTTCAATAGTAGACTGGCCGTCATCGTTGTAGGGGTTATTATTGAACTGACTTGAGTGGCGATGTGGTGAGTGCCAATCTCTTCCATGGTGTTCATGACGTGTTGGCTGCGGTGAATGACGTGGGAGGTTCCTTGGTAGGTTCCTTGGCGGTTGTGGGTTAGGGCGAGGTTCTGGATGAAAGTGTGTGGCCTCAGGGTTGTGGGTCCAGTAGGTGGTGTTAGGGTGGAAGGACGTGGAGGTTGAGGGACCAGGGAAAGTGGTTGCGGTACTTGGTAGAACATTGGAGACTCCTGGAGCAACACTTGAGCCTAAACTCAGAAAACTTCCAGGGTTTATTAAACCCAAGACCTAATAAGACAAAAGCCCATTCAGATCATCAAAATTTTCACAAGATGTTAAAAAACAGAAACAGTAAGATATATGAGGGATGTATTTATTTTATTTCCTGATGGTCGAAGTTTAACTGATGGTCAATTTCTGGTGGTCTTCTAGTATATATAAAGTGAGTATATGAACATTTTATTTCCAGATGGTCCAGTTTAAAATAGGGGGTCAATACCTGGTGGTCCACGGTATAGAAGAAGGTTTGTTTCCTGGTGGTCTGGGGTAGAATAGCGACCTAATACTTGCTAGTTTAGGATATATAATGGATAAATATTTTGAACCCTTGTGGTCGGAAGCAAAACAAGGGGTTAATAACTGGAAGTTTGGTGGTTTTCTCATCTTCTCAGACTCCAGCGATCTTCCTGTCTGGGTTTTTGGTCTTACAGGCAGCTGAACATGATGGCAACATCACATTCAGCCTTTTTTTAGCCCTGATCATACAGTTTAATGGTGGGGAAGGAGAGAGAGAAAATTGTGCTTATAATCAGCTGCACAGTTCTCTCAATGATTACACAGAGTGCGTTATGAATGTTCTGTCCAGTCATTAAAGGGGTATTCAGTTGTGTAGGTCCTATTTCTGGATCAGCTGTATGAAACAACAGGGTCGCTCCCTGAGCTCTGTTTCTGCTTTACAAGCCAAGTGATGTCACCATCATCGGTCACATGCCCTGATCGCAGCTCAGTTCCATTCAAGTAAGTGGGTTGATCTCAAGTATCAAGCATAATCACTGCAAAAATGTATGGCACTGTGCTTGGTAAGTGCTGAAGAGGCCGCAATGTTCTCCCGAACAATGCAGCCTCTTCAAACAGCTGATCAGCTGGGGGCTGGGTGTCACGACCCCTGGTAATCTTTCATGACCTATCCTAAAGATAGGTCATTCATTATTTAGCCTGTAAAAACCCTATAAATAAGCAGTTTGGAGCAGTCGCTTTCTAACAAGATTTTTTTTTTTTTTTTTTTTTTTATAAAGATTTTCCTTAGATCAAATAATATTGTAATTGATGAATAATTCATATTTAATACAGAAGTTATAAGATACTTACTGCGAATAAGCCAAATAGTGCTAAAAGTGATCCAATCGCTGCAGCCAATGCTATAAGAATCACTGCCCAGTATGGGAGGCCTCCAGATCCACTACCTATAAATCAGACAGAATAAGTCATACGACATGGTTAAAGTAGCGGAATATCTGATAAAATAGAGAATGTCTATAAAATAGAGCCATCAAGTATACATATATATATATGTGAAGAAATCGACACTTCTCATAGGAAGGAAAATGGCAGATGACATGTAAGTTATTGTACAGTCAACCAAGCAACGGCACACAATGCCAAGCAGCAGCTGCAAAAGCAACAATGGTTATATAAACTATCACATACAGATGTACGATTCCTCTAGAGCAGGGGCACTCTACTACTTTTAGTAAAGGTCCATTGACTGGGTTCTGCCATCAAGTAAAGGTCCGCGCTGAACATGGCCAGTATTTACGGCACTTTTCGGACAATAAGACACGTCTGATTATAAGACACACCCTAGTTTTAGACAAGAAAATTTAGGAAAAATATTTTCTAATGTGAAATTACACTGTGTGTGGCGGCACTAACGTGGCATTATACTGTGGGGGGGCACTAAGAAGCATTATACTGTGGGAAGGGACATTATGTGAAATTACACTGTGTGCGGGGGCACTAACGTGGCATTATACTATGGGGGGGGCCACTAAGGGGCATTATATGGTGGGTGGGGGCACTAATATGGCATTATACTGTGTGTGGGGGCATTAAGGAGCTTTATATTGTGGGTGGAAGCACTAATGTGACATTATACTGTGTGGGGGGGCATTAAGGAGCATTATATAGTGGGTGGGGGCACTAATGTGACATTATACTGTGTGTAGGTCACTTAGGAGCATTATACTGTGTGTGGGGGCACTAAGGAGCATTATACTGTGTGTGGGGGCACTAAGGAACATTATACTGTGGGTGGGGGCATTATGTGACATTATACTGTGTGTGGGAGCATTAAGGAGCATTATATAGTGGGTGGGGACACTAATGTGACATTATACTGTGTGTAGGTCACTTAGGAGCATTATGCTGTGGGTAGGGGCACTAATGTGACATTATACTGTGGGTGGGAGCAGGAAGGAGCATTATACTGTGGGTGGGGGTACTAAGAAGCATTATACTGTGGGGGGCAGTAATGTGTCATTATACTGTGAGTAGGGGCATTAAAGAGGATTATATGGTGAGTAGGGACGTTAAGGAGCTTTATACTGTGTGGGACATTAATGGGAGATTAGTGCCTCACTCATTATAATGTCCCATTTTGCTGCCTCCTCACGGTATATAATTGACATTAATAGCAGCCAGGAGAAACCTTCATCTCCCACCCCTTGATCACTTGCACTAAGTGGCAGCAAGGATCGGCAGGGAGTAAGAGCCATCATGTGCAAAGGCAGCAGAGATGATTACCGATCCCAGGCGGCCACCGTCTGGTGCTTGGACCACGGTCCCAGAGTTGAGTATCCCTGCTTACTTATATAGCAATAACTATAAAGCCAAATATTATTTTAAATATCTATTTCTTGGTCTTAAAAAGATTGACTTAAGAAAACAACCCATTTTTAGAAGATGATCAGCTGATCGCCATGGGTGTGGCTTCTCTAACCCCAGGGATCGGCTGTTATCATAAGGGGAACCTCCACCAATCACAAACAGATAGCAGGTCTTAGCAAGATGCCACCAATTTGTGAGATGGGAATACTCATCCAGTCTCACTTCTAAACTGTAGTGTTCCAGACTGTTCACAAGATGGCGGTGTAATGCAATAAACGCTAGGCAATAAATGTGTTCTATAAAAAGATGAATATATAGAGTCTAAATATATAAACTGCCACTCCTGAAAGACCTTGTGAAGCTGCTATGTGTGCTGTGTATAAAGCTTCTTAGGCTGAGGCTCCACGTTGCGGAAATGCAGCTTTTTTTGTTAAAAAAAGGCAGTCTACCACCTCCCCTCAAGTATAGTCACAGGCCGCCACCACGTTACAGAACACATTACAGCTATAAACATCATATCTCTGTTATGTGGGTCACTTAGACATACGCATAAACTTTGAAGTCTTATGCCAATGAGGCAGTAGGTGCGCTGGGGGCAACCCAGCCCTGGGAGCACTGCTCTTGCATCTCAAGTAGGATGGGTGATGTCATAGCAGTGGGAGGATCAACTCTCACTGCAAAGGGGGGCACAGGCAGTACATGGTACGTGTCTGAGTGGCAAGAGCAGTGCTACAGGAAGCTGAAGCCCCGCCCCCAGTGCACCCACTTCTTCATTTGTTTAAGACTTCAAAGTTGTTTTGTATCATATATATCACTGTAATGTACTCTGTAACATGGTGGGAGCAGCTGAATATGTTTGGGGGAGGTGGTAGACTCCCTTTATTATCTGATAGATGAGGGTCCCACCTTACACAGGACTCACACCTACATTCACAAAGGAGATCCTTTGTCCCCTGTTCTATATGGGTGATGAGATGTTGTGACTGGAGAGTAGGCTGTGCATACATGGCTGTCTCTATCATGGGAAGTCCATAAGCTGCCTAGTAAGGGCACTTTTTTGGAAATCCCATTGGATTAAATACACAACATCTGTGTCACTAGGAAGGGTAGGGATCAGGAAATCCCCTCTCTGGTCAATGGATTCTATTTTATTCTTATATTGCACTTACTGCTGGTTGTAGTGGTAGTTGCTGCTACAGCTTGTATGGCTGCTGTTGTAGTAGCTGGACCTGCTGTAGTTATCACTGCTGTTGTAGTAGCTCGTGCTGCAGTAGTTCTTGCTGCTGTTGTAGTAGTCAGAGCTGCAGTAGTTGTCGTTGCTGTAGTAGTAGTTGTCGTTGCTGTTGTAGTAGTTGTCGTTGCTGTTGTAGTAGTTGGTTCTGCAGTAGTTGTCGTTGCTGTTGTAGTAGTTGTCGTTGCTGTTGTAGTAGTCGGTGCTGCAGTAGTTGTCGTTGCTGTTGTAGTAATTGGTGCTGCAGTAGTTGTCGTTGCTGTTGTAGTAGTTGGTGCTGCAGTAGTTGTCGTTGCTGTTGTAGTAGTCGGACCTGCAGTAGTTGTCGTTGCTGTTGTAGTAACTGGTGCTGCAGTAGTTCTTGCTGCTGTTGTAGTAGTTGGTGCTGCAATAGTTGTCGTTGCTGTTGTAGTAGTTGGTGCTGCAGTAGTTGTCGTTGCTATTGTAGTAGTTGGTGCTGCAGTAGTTGTCGTTGCTATTGTAGTAGTTGGTGCTGCAGTAGTTGTCGTTGCTGTTGTAGTAGTTGGTGCTGCAATAGTTGTCGTTGCTGTTGTAGTAGTTGGTGCTGCAGTAGTTGTCGTTGCTGTTGTAGTAGTTGGTGCTGCAGTAGTTGTCGTTGCTGTTGTAGTAGTTGGTGCTGCAGTAGTTGTCGTTGCTGTTGTAGTAGTTGGTGCTGCAGTAGTTGTCGTTGCTGTTGTAGTAGTTGGTGCTGAAGTAGTTGCCGTTGCTGTTGTAGTAGTTGTCGTTGCTGTTGTAGTAGTCGGTGCTGCAGTAGTTGTCGTTGCTGTTGTAGTAGTTGGTGCTGCAGTAGTTGTCGTTGCTGTTGTAGTAGTCGGAGCTTCAGTAGTTGTCGTTGCTGTTGTAGTAGTTGGTGCTGCAGTAGTTGTCGTTGCTGTTGTAGTAGTTGGTGCTGCAGTAGTTGTCGTTGCTGTTGTAGTAGTTGGTGCTGCAGTAGTTGTTGTTGCTGTTGTAGTAGTCGGTGCTGCAGTAGTTGTCGTTGCTGTTGTAGTAGTTGGTGCTGCAGTAGTTGTCGTTGCTGTTGTAGTAGTTGGTGCTGCAGTAGTTGTCGTTGCTGTTGTAGTAGTTGGTGCTGCAGTAGTTGTCGTTGCTGTTGTAGTAGTCGGAGCTGTAGTAGTTGTCGTTGCTGTTGTAGTAGTTGGTGCTGCAGTAGTTGTCGTTGCTGTTGTAGTAGTTGTTGTTGCTGTTGTAGTAGTTGGTGCTGCAGTAGTTGTCGTTGCTGTTGTAGTAGTTGGTGCTGCAGTAGTTGTCGTTGCTGTTGTAGTAGTTGGTGCTGCAGTAGTTGTCGTTGCTGTTGTAGTAGTTGGTGCTGCAGTAGTTGTCGTTGCTGTTGTAGTAGTCGGTGCTGCAGTAGTTGTCGTTGCTGTTGTAGTAGTTGGTGCTGCAGTAGTTGTCGTTGCTGTTGTAGTAATTGGTGCTGCAGTAGTTGTCGTTGCTGTTGTAGTAGTTGGTGCTGCAGTAGTTGTCGTTGCTGTTGTAGTAGTCGGAGCTGCAGTAGTTGTCGTTGCTGTTGTAGTAGTTGGTGCTGCAGTAGTTGTCGTTGCTGTTGTAGTAGTTGGTGCTGCAGTAGTTGTTGTTGCTGTTGTAGTAGTCGGTGCTGCAGTAGTTGTCGTTGCTGTTGTAGTACTTGGTGCTGCAGTAGTTGTCGTAGCTGTTGTAGTAGTCGGTGCTGCAGTAGTTGTCGTTGCTGTTGTAGTAATTGGTGCTGCAGTAGTTGTTGTTGCTGTTGTAGTAGTTGGTGCTGCAGTAGTTGTCGTTGCTGTTGTAGTAGTCGGAGCTGCAGTAGTTGTCGTTGCTGTTGTAGTAGTTGGTGCTGCAGTAGTTGTCGTTGCTGTTGTAGTAGTTGGTGCTGCAGTAGTTGTCGTTGCTGTTGTAGTAGTTGGTGCTGCAGTAGTTGTCGTTGCTGTTGTAGTAGTTGTCGTTGCTGTTGTAGTAGTTGGTGCTGCAGTAGTTGTCGTTGCTGTTGTAGTAGTTGGTGCTGCAGTAGTTGTCGTTGCTGTTGTAGTAGTTGGTGCTGCAGTAGTTGTCGTTGCTGTTGTAGTAGTTGGTGCTGCAGTAGTTGCCGTTGCTGTTGTAGTAGTTGTCGTTGCTGTTGTAGTAGTTGGTGCTGCAGTAGTTGTCGTTGCTGTTGTAGTAGTCGGAGCTGCAGTAGTTGTCGTTGCTGTTGTAGTAGTTGGTGCTGCAGTAGTTGTCGTTGCTGTTGTAGTAGTTGGTGCTGCAGTAGTTGTCGTTGCTGTTGTAGTAGTCAGAGCTGCAGTAGTTGTCGTTGCTGTTGTAGTAGTCGGTGCTGCAGTAGTTGTCGTTGCTGTTGTAGTAGTCGGTGCTGCAGTAGTTGTCGTTGCTGTTGTAGTAGTTGGTGCTGCAGTAGTTGTCGTTGCTGTTGTAGTAGTTGGTGCTGCGGTAGTTATCGCTGCTGTAGTAGCCGGAGCTGCGGTAGTCATTTGTGCATCACAAATGGTTGAAGCTGCAGAAGTAAATATTACAGAAGACAATAGTCATGTCAGGTGTTAATGCAGATATTATCTTCATATACATTATATTTTTTCTTAATTTAATGCTTTTTTGTCACACTCTATCATGTAGCGGTGCATCATGATCTACTGATCTAATACATGATCTAAATATTTTATATCTAACTATCACCATCTCACTATACTACAAGCACCATGCAATAAATTATCCAAAGTGTGGCCTTATATTTTACCAATGTGTACAACAACATTATGTCTATTTAAACAAACGAGTGGGTGCCCAATTAACACATGGGAGCATTGAGTTCGGATGGAATCCGGCTAGTTACAAATCGGTTCGCCCATCGTAAAAGTAAACAATCAGATGTCGTAGTGGCAGTTAACCACAGCATCTGAGTGGTTAAATGCCCGCAAGAAAAGTCATCTCTGCCAGGTCTGGGTGCCGAGACCCAGTGGCTTGCTTATGAGTGGGCAGCATATTAGTCAGGTGCACCAGGTCGTACATGTACATTGTGGTGCACTTAGGGGTTAATAGTAGAGGTGCTTTTGACCCTATACCTTGTTTGTGGCTTCCTGAAGTCAAATCTGCTGATCAGTGCTGGGTACAGGTGTTGGATTCCACCAATTCTTTTACTCATGGATATTCAGTGGATAAATCAGCAGTATCAATTACCGTTTGGTCTCGGGCAACCCCTTTAACAAATTACGCACATCTGCACTCAAGCCTGGTGTAGGAAAAGCCCGTCTTGATCACTTCCCCCAGTGAGTGGTAAAACTATAGGGGTACAGAGGTTGCCTCCGGACCCTGGTGCCAAAGAAGCGCCAATGTCTTCTCTGCCACCTAAAATGACCCCAGTGTTATACAACCCTGTAACAGATTTGGAATCTTATTCATCTTTGCACCAGATTGTGACTTCAGCTTCACTTTCTTCATGTTTGCGTGTTTGACAATATCCGCATACAGGGTGTTTCCAAGGACAAAAAAAAAGTATTTATTATTCGGCTCTCCTAGCGAGCAATTAACTATTGTATTACTTCACTTAATTATATGTTATGTCTCAGGAAGCTTCAGAGCCAGCAGTGTAAGTATGAGAGAGGCTGCATCTGTCAGGTGAGATATACAACCTTCAAATTTTTGCAAATTTTGCAAATTTTTGGTTTTGGGAGGGTCCTTGAAGTCCAGATTTGGGTGCAGATGTCTATCCTACAGTACTGTAGCTTCATCTGATGTGCTCTAGGCATTTGGTGTCAGGAGGGTGCCAACAAGTCACTCTGGCTTAGTCAGCTGACGTAAATACAGGGCACGGGCTGCAAACTGAACCTGCTCTCTTATTCTTTCTCTTAATACTAAAATGTCATTAATTGCAGAAAATCTGGTGCGCTTTTGTGTGCAGGTTTGTGCATGCTTGATGTTCTGTTTTGCATTATATTGTGCTATACTGAGCCCAATAGGACCTCAGCTCGCTTGCCACCCACCACAGCAGCACTCGAGCATGCACACCATGCTTACGAGGTACGGAGATGACCTGGTGACAGCGCATGTGGCCCATCATAATAATATAAAAACATAAAAACATCACTATAAAAGATGAAAGCATAATTATTTCTAAAATGAACAGGTCAGTACTCCAAAAATAGAAAAAATAAAGGCGCAAAATGCAACATTTCGGTCCTATCGGGACCTTTTTTCAACTTTTATTTTTTATTACAAAAGTAAAATATTTTGGGTGTAATAAAATAAATCAGTAGGGGAAATTACTCAAAGATAACATTTTTCTTGTGATGGCTCTTTTGTTAACAGCAGACGCATTGCCTTTTCTAGAACACATTGGTTGCAATGTGGATATTCTCATGTCCGTTTTTTGTCCTATTTTTGTCTGTTTTCATGGCTCTGTCAATAGACCCAAGTCTTTGAGTGATTTGTGAAAAAAAGGTCCCTAAACTGTGCAAAATGACCGTGCAATTTTTTTTGGCTGGATGATTTTGCAAAACTTTTCAAAATACATGCATAGTGTGAAGTTTTCTTTTATTCCATTATTGTATTTTTGTATTTTAGGTTAAATGATTTAATATATTTTCTTTATTTGAAGTTTCGATGTGAAACAAATATTTAATTGATGTAACGAGAATTTTAAAAGTTAATAAATTTCAACATGTCAAATAAATTTAAATATACATTACTCTAAATATTAATTAGTAATATTATATTAAATAATAAATATTAATACTTTAATGTGTAAGATATAAAAACAGAGAAAAATAAAAATCACATTAGGTATAAAATTACGGAAATCATTTTGTAGAAAAATGTGGAATTTCTATACTAGGTTAATTTTTTGTCCTATTTTTTTCATCAGCCCCATTCCAAGCAATTCCTCTAAAATCTGCCAAAGATCTTTCAATTTTATAGGATCACTAGGAATAAGTTTCTCTATCTTATTACATGTTCTTATTGCTATAAGAAATATTCTGTATTATTATTGGAGAGACGTTTGAGAAAACCTCACATTATATTTATGTCTTGGTTGTGTGTCCAAGTGTAATAATATATCTTGCCCGATCCTAAAATGCAGATTCGATTGGAAGGCAAACCACCAACCCTCAAGTGGTGCCTTTATTTTCGAACATATCAAGTTAAATTATTAAATTGGGTTATTGAGATTATTTTCTCAACCCCCAGAATTATTATTACTTTTATTGAGCACCATTAATTCCATTACCATTAATTACAATCTGGTTTCTGAACATTGCACTCTATAAAACAGCCCTGACAAAAGTCTCCAATGATCTTGTGACATCTAAACCTAATAGTAATTATCCTGTATGTATTTTTCTGGAACTGTAGTCCACCATCTACTCCACAGTATGCTCCGCTCTATTGACCTCAAGGACACCGCTCTGTCTTGGTTATCTTCCATTCTCTCTGTCTGTACTGTTTTATTTGTCAGATCCTTCTCCTCTCCATTTTGCTGTTGTGGGTTCTCCAGATCTAAGCAGTAGGTCCTCTCCTCTATCTACACAGCCCCTATTGGACAAACTATTAGCAGATTTGGCTTTCGGCCCTATCTTAATGCTGATGGTACCCAACGTTATACTTCTTCCCATGACATCACCTCTGCACTAATACAGAACTCTAGCGATTGTCTGTCTGCTATCGCTAAGATCTTGTCTTCTCTCTATCTTAAACTCAGTCTGTCTAAAAACTTCTTGGGGTTTGACCTACTATTAACCTTATTAAACCTAACATTTTCATGTCCAGAGCTTACTATAACTTCCGAGGCAGGTATACCCCCTCTCTTGGGTTTATGTTTGACTCAGACCTTTCCTTCACACCTTATGTAAAATAACTTGAACATGTCACTTGCAACTCAAAATTATCTCCAAAATCTGCCCTTTTCTTACCATGAATGCATCGGAAACCCTTATTTGCCCCTCTTATTCATTCTTATTTTGACTACTTTACCTCCCTACTAGTTGGTCTTTTCAACTTACTAAACTCTTCCCCCTGTCGGCTATCTCGAGTGTAGCAACCAGAAGCATCGCTCAGTCCAAACACCCCCAGACTGTGCCAGTCACTGCATTGTTTTCCTATTCACATTAGAATACCACTGAAACATATGTCTCTCATTGCCAAAGCTGTCCACATTGCTGGACCTCCCTATGTCTCCAACCTCCTCTTCTTCTACCACTTTGTCCATGATCTCCATTCTGCTAATGATCCCAGAAAAACATCATGAATAATCCTCTTGTCTCCAAGATTTCTCCCAAGTTGCACCAGTGTCTTGGAATGCGCTACCCGGACACTCAGATTAATGACAATAACAAGAATTTGTAATGAACTTTTCTCACCAAGGGACTTAAAGCGCAGGGAGCATTGTGTAGTAGGGGAGTTAGTGGTTGCCAAATAGGTGCTCATCCCCGATACCAACAAAGTTTAGATGTTTAGAGATGCAAATTTACCTATCAGTATATTTTTAGCAATTGGGAGAAAACTGAGCTTGGAGGAAACCTACACAGAGGGAGAACATACAAACTCCATGCAGATGTTGAATTGGAACCTAGAACCCCAGTCTATGGTATAAAAAATGTCTGCTCTATCATACAAAACAAGCACTTTTTCCTCTTAGATTTTAGGTTCTTGTAACCAAGGCTCTCACTCCTATTGTTAAATGATTTAAAATTTTTTAATTAATCTTTTTTATTCATTTTTAGACAAAAAACAAACAAGAATATAGTTCAGTATACAAATAGTAAAACAAATCCAAAAACAAACAAAAACCAAAAATAACTACAAAAAATCCTGGCAGAAAAGGAAGAAAATTAGAAAAAAAAAGTTGCAAGCTCTACGACACCCAAACTCAAGTCAAATCTTCAAATCCACCTGGCCATGACTTCTTTATGCTAATTTTTTTTCATCTATATCTACCAAGTCTACCAAATTGCAAAAAAGGTTTTACAGAAAAATCCCAAGGCCTTGAAATCTTTTTATCCCTTTGTTATAAATAAAATGTTGCACCCTAATCTTATCTCTACGCCCATGCCAAACATTTTATTGCATCCTAATTAATTACAACAAGGATATCTTAGATTTAGTTGATAAATCCATTTACCGGACTAATGCGACTAATTTGTTGTTATCTATATCAGACATTAAAATTAGTTACAATATATATGGAAGTAAACCAGCTTGTATGGTACTCACCTCTCAGCAATAACAGGAATAAGAAGAGAAGCCCACTGGGCTTCTTTCTGGTCCCCATGGTGTCTATCACTTAGTCCTGTGTCTTGAAGATGTAGTAGGCAATATCCAAAACTTTTGGAAATAGGAAATAGTAAACACCGTCTTTATATAGTCCTTCTAGCCAGATGATAGACTTCATAAGCAATGTCTGATGTGTCACATAACTCAAATATCCCAGTAGGACAACCCCAATCACGTTTAGTAAATTGACCTTCAGTTCACTTAAATGAAGTATTAAGACAATTATGACCTTTTTACGAGGTACATTATTTGTTGTTTTCATTGGTGACTCATTGGATTTATCCTTTTGGAATGTATCTGGACTCTCTGTTCTTCTGACTGTAAAGGCATTTAATGGTTAATTAACTCTTTATTAGGAATCAATGTGGAGCGGAAAACTTGTAATGACATGAATAAGATCGTTACCGAGACCAAGGATAACAGTGGAAAGGGTACAATATGATTATTGGGAGTCTATACAGTACATACTTTGCCAGAACCCACCACCTAATTCCACAAAAGACAACTATAGGAAGACTCTCTAATGTGTGTGATCCATAGGTTTAATAGTAAACAAACATATCCAATAAAGAGGGCCTATAAATAATTCTTACAATCAGATACAGGCAAAGTTGAGTCGGTAAGACCAATGGAGTCAATGAGCCACCAACATTCGCTCCATTCTAAATGGGCACCTGGAGTCAGAACACAACGTTGTTATATAGTAGGGCACTTTTAGCAATCATCCTTTCTCTCTCTTGCCACAAGGGTCATTAATTATGATGACATTTGCCTCCACAACTACTGGGTGGCCACACATAGACAAATAGAGCGTAAACACCTCCCAACAGAGCCTCACCAAGTCTAGATTTTTCAAAGCTGGTTATCTCATGCCATACATCTCAGAATATGTGGAGTCAAGAGGAAAGGTAAGGAAGGGCCCATCTGTAACCCAGCTTCCTGACCCTTATAAATAACTTGTAAACTTTAAGTATGGAATAATTACAGTATATGAACTTCATGGACCAAATGTAACTTGTGGTCTCTAGTTCCCATTGTAAAATGGAGGAAGACTCCACCTACCTTGTGCCATTTATAATGGTGTCTTTGTATGTGTCAGGGGGGACTTTGGGACCCTTCAGGCATCAGGGATTAAGTAAAAAAAACACCTAACGCTAGCCAGTTATTTAACCCTTAGAGTACCTAGATGCATTTAGCCATTTGGACCCAAAAACTTTTCAAATAGGTCTCCTCATTCTGTCCATCATATAATTATTTTATTTTTAGGTCAACATCCCAGTAGTGATCCATTGTTTTTGTGGAAATTCTGTGTTTCTTATTGTGATTCTTATTTTTCTTCTGGATGTATACCATTGAAGAGGATATCGAAATTTGTCTATAGCTTTCAGAATCTTGGAATATACTTTAACTAACCATTGTGTGTTATAAAAAATGGTTTACATATTAGATTTTTTAGCAATATTTTATTGGAAGGATGGCTATAAAGTAAGGACGTGCATTGTTTTCATTAGATAACCTATGTAAAATCATATTTTAAGGAGGACCAGGTCTGAGAAGTCCAATGACATACCTTATCTGATCGGCGCTGTAACGCTGAGAATTTTGGCGTTTTGTTTATACAAATCCATTCAGTCTTTCCACAGATATAAGACCTTTTAGTCTTGATGCAAATTAGGTTCTACTAGTCAAGTAGGCAGTAACACTTTGGTTTCCCTGGGGGTGGGGTCTCTTCATGCAATATATTATTCAGTGTTACCTCCCACTTGGCTAATAGACCCTAGTTTGTATCAACACTAAAAGGGCTTATATCTTCGGAATGGCTGAACGGATTTGGATAAGGAAAACACCAAATGCCCAATGTGAACATTGCCCTAAATCTATAGACACAGCATATGCCGTCTTGATGCACAACATCTGATGTCACTAGCTAATTAAATTGGATTTCTCAATAATATAACACATCATATGAGACAATGGAGCAACATCTGAAGCTTAGACAAAAACTACAGAAATAAACAATACCACCTGACGCAGAAATGAATTAGATGACCAGGCATCCAAACGTGGGTGAAATTTCTCACTACCAGAGTATTTTTGAAATGTCATACAATGTAATGCCACTTCTAATTATTTTCATGTATACTCAGATTATGAGTCACTTGTTTAATTTGCAGTGGAGAAATATTAATTTCTATATGTGTCTCAATTACCAGTAAACACCTCAACATAGTGAAGTGGAAACTCATGGGGAGTGGCGAGAGTCAACATAGAAATACTGTAAAGTCAAACCATTCACAAAACGCAAAAATTAAGTTTATTGAAGTCACTTCCAAAATATTTACCTGTTAAGTAATAGTGACTTCTCTTAATATAAGATAAGTCCCTATCCCTTACAAATGATGGGGTTGTAATCATTGCATGAAGACAATGCCCATCAATATTTGGTGTGACCTTTGCCCTTTGGAGGAGGAGTTCTGGAAGTGATGATCCGGTCCCCACAGATATAGCCCTGATCTCAGCATCATCCAGTCTGTCTGGGATGACATGAAGAGACAGACAGATTGGAGCAAGCAACATCCACAGAAGATCTGTGCTTAGTTCTCCAAGATGGCGGCGGGAACAACCTCCCTGCCCAGTCCTGCCAAATACTGTCTGTAAGTACCGAGAAGAACTGATGGAAGGCAAAGGGCAAAGGTCACACCAAATATTGATGGGATTTGCTTTTCTCTTATCTTCATTCATTTCATGTTGATGATTGACAAAAATAAAGAATTAACCCTTCTATTTCTGAAAGCATTCTTACTGCACAGCATTTTCTCCACACCTGCCTAACACTTTCGCACAGTACTGTATATAGATATATTTTTCTAACATGTTGTTATTGCATGGGTTCAATATAAGAGAACTAGTAGTGATTCATTTATAACAAGTATCTGCAAAAAACATCAAAGTCTATGTAATAGAGATACAGCCCACCCCTCCATATCACACTTGTGGAAGGGGTATCCAAAACTGTCCTCTCCAACCATACAGAGGATCAATTGGATGCTGGTAAAAAGGAGATGGAATGGGGTGGGACAAAAGAACACAACCCAGAGTAACACACATGGGGCGATATTTATGAACAAACCTCCTCTGCACCTAAATAGTAGATATAGATAACCAGCGCATGCGTCTCATTCTACTGGTGGATGCGACAAACTCTAAGAAGGGCACGTGTGCTCCTATTATGGGTACTGTGGAGTGTCCTATGTGGACATGAAACTTAAAGTGGTATTCTGCTCATAAAAAGTTATCCCCTATCCACAAGACCTCCACCAATCACAAGAACGGGAGTGTTATTCACACTAGTTTGAGCAAAGGTGGTGGTCGGAAATGTGCAAAACACCCCAATTCTCGTGGCTGGTGGGGTCCCAGTGGTCAGACCCCCACCGATCAGCAAATGACTATTTATCCTGTGGCAGATAGAGTAGTTACAGTCATAAGAAAGATCCCAAGCAGAAATAAAGGTCAGATGTTTGATATCTATGGCATTGAACTGAGCTTGTGAACTTTATAGTACATTAGTGAATTATTTCGGATGGCTTGAGGCAAAGACTTGTCTTTTACAAGTACTTCAAAGAATTCTCGTTTCTATATAAATGAAACCTGTTACATAAGAGCGGCACTTGAAGGAAAAGCCAAACTGACAGGTTCTTTTATTGTTAACATGTGCAAACACGAAAAATCAGCTGGAACATTGCTTCAAGAAAGAGTCAAGAAAGCAATTTACTTAGTATATTTAGGTAGCAGTTTTTAGATGCTGTGAAGTGTCGCACAAGACCTGTCATTGCCATTTTACACTTTATATAGAGTAACCTTGTACATGCATTACATACTGTACATTTCCATGTATGCTTACAGCCTGTGTTATACTCCAGAGCTGAATTCATAATTCTGCAGGCTTCGATACTGAAATCTCCTGCATTCTCTGCTTGTTCAATGTCTGCACTTGTTCTACTGAATGTACAAATACAATGTACAAATATATCTTTCTGATGTTCTCTAGCCTGTAACTATGATAAGGGGTACATGATAAGATTTTATTTTAGGTATAGGTGGGGCTTCTATACAGTAAGAGCGGTGTGACTATGCAACTCACTGCCACAAGATGTGGTGGTGACTGAAAACTTGTGTGGGTTCAAGAGGGGCCTGGATGTCTTTCTTAAGAATAAGAATAGCACAGGTTATAGGAACTAGAATTTTTTGGGATAAGATGTTGATGCAGGGACTTAGTCCAATTGCCATTGTTGGAGTTGGGAACGTATTATTTTCCTCGGATGGGGTAAATGTCGTCAGTTTTTTGGGGGATTTTTTTTTGCCTTTCTCTGGATCAACTTGGTCTTGATGGACTTGTGCTTTTATCTAACCTTATCTATAGAGATGAGCGAAGTATTCAAAAATTCAATTCGGCAACTTTGCTCGCAAAGGGGTTAAAGGGATATGACATCACAGGGCTGGCTGCTGATTGGCTGCGCGCATGGCATTGTGGGTGATCCTGCATTCCTAGAGTTCCTTGACCCATGTAGAGCAGCCATTTTGAACTAAGTGCGAATCGTTACCACGAAGCGTGAGGAAATTCGGTATCGATGCAAATCGAATATTTCCTGAAATTCGGATCGAATTCCACTTCTGCAGCTTTGATTCGCTCATCTCTCCTAATCTACTATGTTACTATGAGTTCCAGTCTTCCAGTCTGATGTCCAGCTAGCCGACTTAAAATGTCCTGTTCCTCAGTGTCTGATGGCAGTGCCAAGAACAGTGTTACTGCATCTCTATAGCTGTGTTATTTATGTGCATAGGAATAGATGTGTGTATCATTATGAGGATATCTAGAGGTCCCTTTGTTCCTGAATGTGGGCAGAACCCACTACATGGAGAAACAATGGAAAAACTTTAGGGGTAATATTGAACATCGAAAAGATTTGAGGGCACAGTCAAGTCTCTGGAGGGTAAGAGTTCAATAGGTCTGAAAAGCCCAATGACATACCTCATCTCATATGCACTGTCACTCTGAGCATTTTGATGTCTTGTCTATCCAAATTCCAAAGATATAAGCCCTTTTCGTGATAATGTCAATTAGAGACTATTAGTCAAGTAGGCGGTAACACTGCATGACATACAGCACACAAAGACTCCGTCCCCAGAGAAACCTCAGTGTTACTAGTTGCAGGGCTAGTAGACCCTAATTTGCATCAACTCTAAAAAAGCTTATACACACATGGACAAAATTGTTGGTCCCCTCCCTCGTTTAATGAAAGAAAAACCCACAATGGTCACAGAAATAACTTGAATCTGACAAAAGTAATAATATATAAAAATTCTATGACAAGCCACAAAGCTTCTGGGAGAATGTCCTATGGACAAATGAGACAAAAATTTTAATTTTTGGCAAGGCACATCAGCTCTATGTTCACAGACAGAAAAAAGAAGCATATCTTGAAAAGAACACTGTCCCTACTGTGAAACATGGAGGAGGCTCTGTTATGTTCTGGGGCTGCTTTGCTGCATCTGGTACAGGGTGTCTTGTATCTGTGCAGGGTACAATGAAATCTCAAGACTATTAAGGGATTCTAGAGAGAAATGTGCTGCCCAGTGTCAGAAAGCTTGGTCTCAGTCGCAGGTCATGGGTCTTGCAACAGGATAATGACCCAAAACACACAGCTAAAAACACCCAAGAATGGCTAAGAGGAAAACATTGGACTATTCTGAAGTGGCCTTCTATGAGCCCTGACTTAAATCCTTTTGAGCATCTTTAGAAGGAGCTGAAACATGCCGTCTGGAAAAGGCACCCTTCAAACCCGAGACAACTGGAACAGTTTGCTCATGAGGAGTGGCCAAAATACCTGTTGAGAGGTGCAGAAGTCTCATTGGCAGTTACAGGAATCGTTTGATTGCAGTGATTGCCTCAAAAGGTTGTGCAACAAAATATTAAGTTAAGGGAACCATCATTTCTGTCCAGGCCTGTTTCATGAGTTTTCTTTTTTTTAAAATTCTGTTGAAGCCTGGTTGGAAAGCAATGTCTGACTTTCATTTGTTCATTTTCATAGAATTTTTATATATTATTACTTTTGTCAGATTCAAGTTATTTCTGTGACCATTGTGGGTGACCAACAATTTTTTCCACGTGTGTATCTGTGGAACAGCTGAACAGATCTTGGGGACACCATGAACGGAAACCTAATCTACTTAAAAAAACGGTTACCCGTGGAAACCAGCAGACCCCATAGACTATAATGGGGTCCGCCCCGTTTCCGCCCAAAAAGTGCGGAAACATGCAGAGAGAATAGCGCTGCTTGCAAGACTTTTCTCTCCGCATTTTTAAAGCAGAAAGGGGAACGGATTTCCCCACGCGAGACCGGGAGCAGGTGTGAACCGAGCCTTAAATGCAAGTTTATCTATCTCATTAGCAAACCTGAGAACAGAGATCAGATCAGAGACTATTATACTAGAAATATTATACTATAAAACTTTGGTTTCCTTGTCGGGGTCTTTTGCTGTTTTAGTGTTAAAAAAGTTTTTCAAGCACTATCACAGATGGATGCAAAATAACCGCTTCATAGTAGTTACCCATAAAGGGCAACGAGAATAAATCTCTGGATCAACTTCGAATCTGAAGCAAGTAGAATGAAGATTTAAGTAATATTTATTTCATATGGTAATATCACAGCTGCGTATATGTTAATAAATATAATAAATGCGTGCAAAATCAATATATTAATATACAATCAGTATAAAAATAAAACATTCAGGTAACATAATATGTGTCAACCAAATATAGTGTGCGTACAGATTGCCTGGCTGGGGGAAGTGAGCAACATGAAGATTAGCCCTGCTGGATCACATTGCACGTTTTACAGGACAATAAATTAAAATGAAAGGTTATTCAGGCAAATGTCTTAAAAGTTTTGGATCAACGTAATCTGAGAACAGGGTTCCTATGACCACCAAGTGGCCACGTGTAGCTGAGTAAGGGAGGAGAAGAAAACAGAAATGGCCAAGCATGCACACTGCGCTCTCCATTGTAGAGAACCTGTGAGGGGATTTGTGACACTAAACCACCCACAGGTTCAATGTCCCAAAGTGCTCTGTTCCTCCCAGATCTTCAGTGACATGTGACCAAGATTCACTATGCATGCGCTCCGATGTCTGGCGCATGCGCACTGAAGCCAAGGTGTACTCCTCTAGCTATACCACAGGTATATAAGTATTAGCCAGATGGATTTCAACTTTCTAATCCTTTTATCTTCTTGGAGAAAATCTTCCATCAAACAAGTCTGTCTCCTCATTCCCTGATATTCCCTGATAGATTGCATTCCCTGCTTAGCCAAGCCAAGCACGTAAATGTGTAGTAGGGGGTATCAAGTAAGATAGCTGTTGCCTGAACAGGTGTTGTCTAACAGCTATACTATGTGTTTGGCTAGCTTTATAGAAACAGAAGACCTTCTATATTTTTTACTTCCTTTTTTAGCTATCTCTGCCCACATTGGACAAAAAATTTCATGGGTTGTTTCTTCGTTCCACACATTGTGGTGGTTGTCTAGATGGTTTCAATATGGTTACCTGGTTGTTTGCCAAACTAGGTGGCTTAGTAATTGAGAAGGAGGTAGCATTAGTTAATATTTTGGTGGATGATGTGGCCAGGGTCAAGATGAGTTTCTAGATTAGAGTGGGCGCTCAAGGTTACTGGCCAAGACTTTGGATATACAAATACTGAGACATAACTGTCAGAACTGCATAACAGCTATAGGCAAGGTCTAAGCGTTGCTTAATATAAGCTCTTAATAGGTAGGGCGACTATGGCCCGTGAAGGGATTAGGAGAAATACTTCTTCGCCTCTCTTCATGTCTGTGTGGTTGTCTTGATGGTTGTCTTGATGGTTGACGGTGGGGTTGATTATGTGGCTGATGATGAGGATGATGAGGCGGTTGTCTTGGTGGATAATTTGGTGGTTGCCTTGGTAGTGGGTTAGGACGAACTCCAGGATTAAAGTGAGAGTAGTATGTTGGATATGTTGTTGTTGGGGCAGGCATTGGGGCTGCGGCACTTGGGAGAACACTGGTGACAGGCGGAATGGCACTGACAATTGGCAGGGTAGTTGTGCCGATACTCAGGAAACTTCCAAAATTTAATAAAGACAAGACCTGTAAGGAAAGCACATTTCTGATCAACCACTTTCTTCCACAGTCTACATTAAGTGAATTTTTACTAATTCTATAATTCAGGATTTGAAAGTGACCTTTAAGCGCTGCATAAAAATATATGGTATAGACTATACATTGTGAGATCTCGTTGGGCTGTTTGTATCCAGTCATTTATTATAGACGAATAGAAAAAATATTACACACCTTACTGAAACCCAACCACCTCCATCTTTCTCAGTCCCGTACAAGACATGTGACCACAGTAGCCAATCACTTGCGACAGTGGTGACCTCTAAAGTCATCGACAGTGATTGAAATCCAGGACCCCATGACTATATTGGGTCATCATCACTGGGGGCCAGGATATTGAGGCAGGGGACTGGGTAATGGTAGAGCAGGAGCGACAAGGGGGCGATTCCTCTTTTTTTTATTGTATAGCATTCTAAGCCGTTTTGTAAAATTTAATAACAATTTACATGGCTGGCCATCTCCTTTATGTTATCGTAGATTTACTAATCCAGTCACTTCCACTTTTTGTGAATTACTATTTCACTATGTTAAGGCTGATACTTACCGCAAATATTCCAACAATAACCAAAATGGCGCCAAGTGCAGCAGCTAATGCTATTAAAATTATTTTCCAGGATGCAAGGCCTCCACCACTAAGAGCTGAAAAATTAAAAATATAATTGTATTACAAAGGATGATAAAAGAAAAACTAATATCAGAAGATCTATATGACAAGATAAAAAAATACCCCATTTCTTTGTCCAGAAGAGAGGGACATGGACTTTTGTGTGGTTTGTGTTTTCTAAGGTACAAATTGAATTCATCAATTTGCCATGTTTACGATTAATCTTTGCAAATATCTAAGACTTAAATCTCAGATGATAAAAAACACAGCGTGCACAGGGCCTAATAAACAGTACTCTGTGTAAAATCTCTACCTGACATGGATGCAGGACTCATTACATATAACTGAGTGAATCTAGTAAAAGCAACAACCTGTATTTTAGTAAAACTAAAATAAAAATTTTGGAAAATGTAAAAAATATTGCAGTGTTTTACCGTTTGGTTCGGCTATATTAGTTGGAGCTCTTGTAGTAGAGGGGGCGGCAGAAGTGGTTGGGACTGCTGTAGTAGTTGGTGCGACTGTAGTAATTGGTGCGGCTGTAGAAGTTTGAGCTGCTGTTGTAGTTGGAGCTAATGATGTAGTTGGAGCGGCAGTTCTAGTTGGTGCAGCTGTAGTAGTTGGTGCTGCTGTAGTAGTTGGAGCTGCTGTAGTAGTTGGAGCTGCTGTAGTAGTTGGTGCAGCTGTAGTAGTTGGTGCTGCTGTAGTAGTTGGAGCTGCTGTAGTAGTTGGAGCAGCTGTAGTAGTTGGTGCGGCTGTAGTAGTTGGTGCAACTGTAGCAGTTGGAGCTGCTGTAGTTGTTGGAGCAGCTGTAGTAGTTGGGGCTGCTGTAGTTGTTGGAGCAGCTGTAGTAGTTGGAGCGGCTGTAGTAGTTGGTGCTGCTGTAGTAGTTGGAGCTGCTGTAGTAGTTGGTGCAGCTGTAGTAGTTGGAGCGGCAGTAGTAGTAGGTGTGGCTGTAGTAGTTGGTGCTGCTGTAGTAGTTGGAGCAGCTGTAGTAGTTGGTGCAGCTGTAGTAGTTGGAGCTGCTGTAGTAGTTGGTGTGGCTGTAGCAGTTGATGTGGCTTTAGTAGTTGGAGCTGCTGTAGTAATTGCTGCTGCAGTAGTTGGTTCGCCTGTAGTAGTTGGTGCGGGTGTAGTAGTTGGAGCTGCTGTAGTAGTTGGTGCGGCTGTAGTACTTGGAGCTGCTGTAGTAGTTGGAGCGGCTGTAGTAGTTGGTGCGGCTGTAGTAGTAGGTGTGGCTGTAGTAGTTGGTGCTGCTGTAGTAGTTGGAGCTGCTGTAGCAGTTGGTGCGGCTGTAGTAGTTGGAGCTGCTGTAGTAGTTGGAGCGGCTGTAGTAGTTGGAGCTGCTGTAGTAGTTGATGCAGCTGTAGTAGTTGGAGCAGCTGTAGTAGTTGGTGCGGCTGTAGTAGTTGGAGCTGCTGTAGTAGTTGGTGCAGCTGTAGTAGTTGGAGCTGCTGTAGTAGTTGGAGCTGCTGTAGTAGTTGGTGCAGCTGTAGTAGTTGGAGCTGCTGTAGTAGTTGGTGCAGCTGTAGTAGTTGGAGCTGCTGTAGTAGTTGGAGCGGCTGTAGTAGTTGGTGCGGCTGTAGTAGTTGGAGCAGCTGTAGTAGTTGGAGCGGCTGTAGTAGTTGGAGCGGCTGTAGTAGTTGGAGCAGCTGTAATAGTTGGAGCTGCTGTAGTAGTTGGTGCAGCTGTAGTAGTTGGAGCTGCTGTAGTAGTTGGAGCGGCTGTAGTAGTTGGTGCAGCTGTAGTAGTTGGAGCTGCTGTAGTAGTTGGAGCTTCTGTAGTAGTTGGTGCGGCTGTAGTAGTTGGAGCTGCTGTAGTAGTTGGTGCAGCTGTAGTAGTTGGAGCGGCTGTAGCAGTTGGAGCTGCTGTAGTAGTTGGAGCAGCTGTAGTAGTTGGAGCTGCTGTAGTAGTTGGTGCAGCTGTAGTAGTTGGAGCAGCTGTAGTAGTTGGTGTTGCTGTAGTAGTTGGAACTGCTGTAGTAGTTGGTGCAGCTGTAGTAGTTGGAGCTGCTGTAGTAGTTGGTGCAGCTGTAGTAGTTGGAGCTGCTGTAGTAGTTGATGCAGCTGTAGTAGTTGGAGCAGCTGTAGTAGTTGGTGCGGCTGTAGTAGTTGGAGCTGCTGTAGTAGTTGGTGCAGCTGTAGTAGTTGGAGCTGCTGTAATAGTTGGAGCTGCTGTAGTAGTTGGTGCGGCTGTAGTAGTTGGAGCTGCTGTAGTAGTTGGAGCAGCTGTAGTAGTTGGAGCTGCTGTAGTAGTTGGTGCAGCTGTAGTAGTTGGAGCGGCTGTAGTAGTTGGTGTGGCTGTAGTAGTTGGTGTGGCTGTAGTAGTTGGAACTGCTGTAGTAGTTGGTGCAGCTGTAGTAGTTGGAGCTGCTGTAGTAGTTGGTGCAGCTGTAGTAGTTGGAGCTGCTGTAGTAGTTGGTGCAGCTGTAGTAGTTGGAGCAGCTGTAGTAGTTGGTGCGGCTGTAGTAGGTGGAGCGGCTGTAGTAGTTGGTGCAGCTGTAGTAGTTGGAGCTGCTGTAGTAGTTGATGCAGCTGTAGTAGTTGGAGCAGCTGTAGTAGTTGGAGCTGCTGTAGTAGTTGGTGCGGCTGTAGTAGTTGCAGCTGCTGTAGTAGTTGGAGCGGCTGTAGTAGTTGGAGCTGCTGTAGTAGTTGGTGCAGCTGTAGTAGTTGGAGCTGCTGTAGTAGTTGGTGTGGCTGTAGTAGTTGGAACTGCTGTAGTAGTTGGTGCAGCTGTAGTAGTTGGAGCTGCTGTAGTAGTTGATGCAGCTGTAGTAGTTGGAGCAGCTGTAGTAGTTGGTGCGACTGTAGTAGTTGGAGCTGCTGTAGTAGTTGGTGCAGCTGTAGTAGTTGGAGCTGCTGTAGTAGTTGGTGCGGCTGTAGTAGTTGGAGCTGCTGTAGTAGTTGGTGCGGCTGTAGTAGTTGAAGCTGCTGTAGTAGTTGGTGTGGCTGTAGTAGTTGGAGCTGCTGTAGTAGTTGGAGCTGCTGTAGTAGTTGGTGCGGCTGTAGTAGTTGGAGCTGCTGTAGTAGTTGGTGCGGCTGTAGTAGTTGGAGCTGCTGTAGTAGTTGGTGCGGCTGTAGTAGTTGGAGCTGCTGTAGTAGTTGGTGCAGCTGTAGTAGTTGAAGCTGCTGTAGTAGTTGGAGCGGCTGTAGTAGTTGGTGCAGCTGTAGTAGTTGGTGCAGCTGTAGTAGTTGGAGCTACTGTAGTAGTTGGAGCTGCTGTAGTAGTTGGAGCTGCTGTAGTAGTTGATGCAGCTGTAGTAGTTGGAGCAGCTGTAGTAGTTGGTGCGGCTGTAGTAGGTGGAGCGGCTGTAGTAGTTGGTGCAGCTGTAGTAGTTGGAGCTGCTGTAGTAGTTGGAGCTGCTGTAGTAGTTGGTGCAGCTGTAATAGTTGGAGCTGCTGTAGTAGTTGGTGCGGCTGTAGTAGTTGGAGCTGCTGTAGTAGTTGGTGCGGCTGTAGTAGTTGCAGCTGCTGTAGTAGTTGGAGCGGCTGTAGTAGTTGGAGCTGCTGTAGTAGTTGGTGCAGCTGTAGTAGTTGGAGCTGCTGTAGTAGTTGGTGTGGCTGTAGTAGTTGGAACTGCTGTAGTAGTTGGTGCAGCTGTAGTAGTTGGAGCTGCTGTAGTAGTTGATGCAGCTGTAGTAGTTGGAGCAGCTGTAGTAGTTGGTGCGACTGTAGTAGTTGGAGCTGCTGTAGTAGTTGGTGCAGCTGTAGTAGTTGGAGCTGCTGTAGTAGTTGGTGCGGCTGTAGTAGTTGGAGCTGCTGTAGTAGTTGGTGCGGCTGTAGTAGTTGAAGCTGCTGTAGTAGTTGGTGTGGCTGTAGTAGTTGGAGCTGCTGTAGTAGTTGGAGCTGCTGTAGTAGTTGGTGCGGCTGTAGTAGTTGGAGCTGCTGTAGTAGTTGGTGCGGCTGTAGTAGTTGGAGCTGCTGTAGTAGTTGGTGCGGCTGTAGTAGTTGGAGCTGCTGTAGTAGTTGGTGCAGCTGTAGTAGTTGAAGCTGCTGTAGTAGTTGGAGCGGCTGTAGTAGTTGGTGCAGCTGTAGTAGTTGGTGCAGCTGTAGTAGTTGGAGCTACTGTAGTAGTTGGAGCTGCTGTAGTAGTTGGTGCGACTGTAGTAGTTGGAGCTGCTGTAGTAGTTGGTGCAGCTGTAGTAGTTGGAGCTGCTGTAGTAGTTGGTGCGGCTGTAGTAGTTGGAGCTGCTGTAGTAGTTGGTGCAGCTGTAGTAGTTGGAGCTGCTGTAGTAGTTGGTGCGGCTGTAGTAGTTGGATCAGCTGTAGTAGTTGGAGCTGCTGTAGTAGTTGGTGCAGCTGTAGTAGTTGGAGCAGCTGTAGTAGTTGGTGTGGCTGTAGTAGTTGGAGCTGCTGTAGTAGTTGGTGCGGCTGTAGTAGTTGGAGCTGCTGTAGTAGTTGGAGCTGCTGTAGTAGTTGGAGCAGCTGTAGTAGTTGGAGCTGCTGTAGTAGTTGGTGCGGCTGTAGTAGTTGGTGCAGCTGTAGTAGTTGGTGCGGCTGTAGTAGTTGGAGCTGCTGTAGTAGTTGGAGCTGCTGTAGTAGTTGGTGCAGCTGTAGTAGTTGGAGCTGCTGTAGTAGTTGGTGCAGCCGTAGTAGTTGGTGCAGCTGTAGTAGTTGGAGCTGCTGTAGTAGTTGGTGCGACTGTAGTAGTTGGAGCTGTTGTGTTAGTTTGAGTAATAACTTGATCTGCTGTAATAAAAAAATAGATTTAAAACCCATTCAATCACTATGTGTAGGGGAGACATTGAGAATGGCTGATCATATATGTTCATGTACATTCCAGTTGAATGGTTGTACGGAAACTAAAGCAACCTGTTCTTTTTATTGTAGGGCAAAACATTTTAACTCCTTAAATGTAGTTTTTCATATGAGGTCTTCTGTGCACACTTGCGGAACCTCTTATACCTTGATGGGAATGTCTGATCCTGATTGACTGAAATATTTCTCTTCTACAAATTGGGTTTTACATATAGTAGTAGCTGAAATAGTGTGCTGCATTTGTAAAAGGGAGTCTGTCAGCAGTAAAAATCAGTATCTTGTATCTGTAGCTTGTAGGGTGGCTTCTACATTTTCCAAAGATGTCTTTCTAATTCTGCATTGCAGCTCATTTTTCTTGAAGAGCAGGATTTTAACTGTAAAGGGCTTAAGGGGCAGTTCTTTCCTGCTGGGGTTCACTGTCTGCTCTAGATAAGCACCTCTAACCACTGTCCCTCCCCGCCCCCCATTGCTTGAGTGACACCTCCCACTGCGCTGCACTTACCAAAGACAACCCAGATGATGAATGCAGGGTTGGAGATTGCACTCAAGCATTGGGTGGTGGAACAGTCAACAGCTATTATCTAGAGCAGAGATCCAAGCCCCAGCAGAATAAGAGAGACATCTTTGGAAAGTATACAAACGGTCCTACAAAGTACAGTCATTGGTTTCGTAGAAATTTTGCTGCTGACAGAATTCCTTTAAAGATTAAATATTGTGTAGGTCGCTGAGTTAGAGGTGGAGTCTTCCCTGATATCACCAGCAAATTCTACCAGGAATCTGTCTTATTGTATTCAATGGGAGGAAGAGATCGGTGCAGGACGATGAAAAAATAAGTGTCCTGCTCAATTCTGTGGATGATTCAGATGAATGGGCCTAATCCTCGCTCTCTCTCTCAAATTCATGGGGAGATGGGGGGGGCAGAAAATAAGGAAGAATCTGAGGCAATGTCTGCCTCAAATTCCTCTTCATTTTACAAGGCATGAACAGGTCCCAAAAGTTACTTTCCTGCTCTGACAGTCCTTTCATTGTACTATTTCTTTGCTTTGTAAGTGGGCTTTATTGCAGTTTTGATATTTTTAGATACTTTATTAACTAAATTTCTTTGTCTCATTAAGTGTTGGCCGAACCTCGAGAGATTCATCTTGAAACAGTTTTGCTTCAGTCCAAATTTCAATCCGAACTGGCACTGCTATTTTTATACTCTGTTGTCACCTAGCTATCCTGGGCTCCATTGTGGTGTGCGGTGTGGGTCCCCATCCTATTCGGGCCTCTTCCAACTTCCCAAATGAGCTTAGTGGTCCTGGGTATGTGTTAGCCATGAAAAACACAGTCACATTCACACGACCGGGTTTCAGCTGTGAAACTCCATGTGTTGGCCGGATTTACCGGCCTGGACAGTGTTGTAGGAGAGGGACTCCTAGCAAGGACTCCTAGCAGAATAGATAACTATAACACTATAACGCATAGGGTCAGGCCGATAAATCTGTGAAAACCTGGTTGTGAAACTCGGTCTTGCGGAAGGGGTGCTGTTGGGCTGGATGGTTCCACTTGTGGGGGCTGTATGGCAGTGGTGGAGTTGCCATGTGGTGACCCACCCCATAGAGTAGTGGTCACTGTGAGCATTAAGATAGATAAAATAAGAACCTTGTGTACTTTCTGTAGATTTTGCTGAGAAGAATAAGATCAATGTATAACACTGGGATGTGCAGTCCACGTTTGTTGACACCCCTTTAATTGTAATATAGAGTATCACCCTAGTCTTTGTTTATTAATGTAGAGAGGTATTTAATAATTACAATTTTATGAGGTCATTAATAATTCATCCCGCCTTGTTAAATGGCATAATTATATGTTATAAGGACTTGTACATATACAGGAAGAGTAATAGGAGCAAGTAGAGTTGTATTATCTCTCATGTATGTTACACAGAGGCGTAGTGTCGTCTGTATTAAGGTCATAGTCTCTGTAGGTTTCGTCCCATCCCTTCATTCTATCCAGTATCCTCCTATTGTCTTCTTCTTCTTTTTTCTAATATATTTTATCCTTTACTTTGCCTTTCAGAAACTATGTATGCCAGTTATAGGGGTTGTCCAGGATTGTGATATTGAGCTCCACTTCTCAAGCCAGTGACATCACGTATATTGGTCACATGACCATGCTACAGCCCAGACCCATTCAAAAGAATGTGGCTGAGCTGCAATACCAGGCACAGCCACTATGCAATGTACTGTGCTGGGTAAGTAGCCACAGAAATCAATAACCCAATCCCAGACAACCCCTTTAAGAGTTGTGATGTATTGAAGTCCTATATCCTGCATGTTCTCTTTCCCATCAGGAAAATGCCAACAAATCAATTTTTTGCCATGTTTATTCATCACACGAATAAGTAGTCTTGTTTGTACGTGTTGGTCTCTGTGAACTAGATGGATACGAGCCAGCTTATATTGAAGACTATTTATCAACAATAGAAACTTGAGAGAGCAATGAGTTGGATAAATTGACAGATGATCAAGAAGACATTGTGGAAGAACTGGTATGAAGTTGTTGGCTAAGGCTTATGGTTCTTGATCCAGTTCAACCCTTCGCTTTAGGGTATCCAGGCATAGAAGGTTCCTTCAGATCTAAGTTTATAATCTAGTTTCTCAAAGAATACTATAAAATCTGTGAACCATAGATTGCTTAATATATCTGCCCAGCTGGGGATACAGATTCTCTACAATCAGAAATGGACATGTAATAGATGGTTACAGATATGATAGAAAGTCCACCTAGAGGGTGTCACTTCTTCCTAGAGTTGCATGGACTCATGAATGGAAGGATGTCTCACCAGCTATTAGTGTCATTGAGGTATCAGCCACTTATAGGCAATTAACATCCTTATTACTATAATTTATATTGTTAATAAGTATATAAACCAGAATTATAATTAGATAATTATTTGGAATCCTGAGGAATCTAAAATTTCCTGCTGAGACCTAAATTTCTTATAATGATTTTCATCACCTCTTCCTATTTACAAAATTTACAGTTTTACTTTCAGATTTACTCACTGTAAAATTGTAAGACCAATGAGTGTTTATAGGGTATAACTGCCTGGTACTGAGGAGGCATCATATAGACAGATGTGTCCATACTTAAAGGGAGTCTATCATTACCAAAAACACTTTTAAGCTAATGGCACATTGGAATGGCCTTTAAAAAGGCCATTCTTCTACTACCTTTCCTTGTTTCCTTCTCCCAGCCGATTCCAAGATAATTAGTTTCTTCACATATGTAAATGAGCACCACGGAGCACCCGGGGTGTCCTTTCTCTTCTGCAAGCACCCATCGCGTCATCACTTATCACCACCCCTTCGTCCGTTGCGGTGACTCCCCTCTTGGTCTTTTTTTCTTCTCAGTTCTCACCGGCAGCGAATTCTCGTGACTGCGCATGCGCAATCGGCTCTGCCATGCTCTTGTGACAGACCACCGGAAAATGGCGGCCCGATTGCACATGCGCAGTCACAAGAATTCACTGCCGGCGAGAACTGAGAAGAAAGAAGACCAAGAGGGGAGTCACCGCAACGGACGAAGGGGTGGTGATAAATGATGACGCGATGGTTGCTTGCAGAAGAGAAGGTACGCCCTGGGTGCTCCATGGTGCTCATTTACATACATACAGAAACAATTTATCTTGGAATAGGCTGGAAGAAGAAAACAAGGAAATGTAGGAGAAGAATGGCCTTTTTAAAGGCCATTCCAACATTCCATTAGATTAAAAGTGGTTTTGCGAATGATAGACTCCCTTTAAAGGGGTTTTCTGGCCCCAAATTGATTTTTCATACTGGGGATAGGTCATTCAAATTTGAAGGGTACAATGGTCTATTTCCTAGAGCTTGGTGGAGGGTCGGTCCCCAAAATCATTTTATCTAGTGGGGCCAACACTGAACAACATGTCTAGTCCAGAGGATGAGTAAGGAAGGACAAATCTTTATGTCTACCTTGAGTGGACATACAATACAATGGGTTCAACGACTTGATTATGTTTTTGGGGGAAGGGACTACACAGCTGGTTGGGTTTGTACTTCTCTAATCATAAGTGGTGTGAGATGTGTTTTTGGCCAGTTTAAGGTGGTTTTCTACTTTACAAATCCTCTTTTCATAAACCCTATTAGGAAATTCTGAGTCGATAAAGAGAGGCTTGACCAGAGTGTAGATGGAGTGTCTCTTGCCCTGGAGGACCTGTTCTGCATTACACAGACAATCCACTAATGTGAATGAGCGCTATGTAATGCTTCATTTTCCATGTGGTGGTCTAACTGCGTGGTTCACCATAAATAAGCAGGAGGGACACTCTAGCTCAATTTTTGCCAAGGGACCTTTCTAAGTACAGGACAACTTTTTAAGAAATACTTTCACTGTTAGCCTACTTTTCTGCACTGCCAATGTATCCATAGAAAACCAAGAATCTTGAAAGCACAAAGAGAATTCCATTGTCTAGCTACATTTCAGCCATTTGCATCTTGAAATTTACACCATCATGGAAGATTTGCATTTTCAATTTTACACCATCATGGAAGATTTCCTTACAGTAAGCATCTTCTCTAGCTCTTCCATCAAACTTGCCATTCTATGCGCCCTATAACATCCCAATAAGGATTATGAGGAACAACACCCAGTCAGGCTGGATTCACACTTGCGTAGGAGTCTCCACAGGAGATTCCGCCACAGAATCCACTTAAAATTGGCAGAGAGAAAAGTGTTGCAAGGACTGAAACCAGGTAGAAACAGGATGGACCCCATTATTGTCCGATTTTTAAGCGGACAGGGTCTCCATCTTTCGGGTCCCCAAGCAGACCCAAAGGGCGGTAACCCAAATGCTAGTGTGAACCTAGCATCAGAAGTACTGCTCACATCTTCTAAAATATTCTTAAAGATAACCAGAGACTAAAAAAAACTGGTATACTGAAGTCCAGCAGCTGATCCCTTTCCCTTGACATCTGCCATGAAAGCAGATAAAGGACAACCCCAAATTGGAAATCGAACCATATCCACTAACATAAATCTAATGTGTATGCCCAGTTTAAGAGTGACATTATAGACTGGCAATTCAATATGATAAGATACAATCCTAGTAATAACCTACAGACCTAAATATATATATATATATATATATATATATATATATATATAAAATATATATATATATAATATCAATAAATTGTACCAGACGATCAAATCATCTCTACGTCTAAACAATGTGATAAGCCAATTTGTTTAGATCCTATCTTTATAGTCACTTTATATGGGATGGATAAAGAGGCAAATCATCCGACAACAGCTACAATTACCTTATCTTAGATATGGTTGATAATGTACAACTACAAGTTGTAACAGGATTTCCAAAAATCTCAAACTCACCAGTCAGTAACATCATAAGTAAGAGGAAAAGTGCCTTGGATCTGCTTCTAGTCTCCATAATGCCTAGTACTTAGCTCCGGGTCTTGAAGATGTTGATAATCAATATCTTAAAACTTAGATACAGGAAATAAGATCTTTATATAGCCTTTGTGATGAGATGATGGACTAGATAAACAATCTCTGATATGTAACGTCACAAATAATCTCATGGTTGGACAACCCCTATCACGTTTCAGAAATTAAGTTTCATACCAATTGTTAAGGAAAGTATTTAAGTAATTTTGATTTCCATAGAGAATACATTAAACTTCTTCTCGATGTGTGACTCATCAAACTGATCACAATGGAATGCATCAGGACTTCGCTGATCTAAGATGAGTGGTAGTGACGAGATTCCTATTTTCGACCTGTGATGGTATGATGCAAAAATTCCTTTTTCGAATTCCTTTTAATTTAGCTTCCTTGACTACATATTTTTTTTTGTTAGATGGGTCTCTAGTCTAAAAGCTAAGGTGTGTTACTGAATAATATATCTTGAATGACAATTCTGTACTCTGCCTGGTTCTGGTTATTATTTGGTCATCATCTTTATCACAAGCTGTGTCTGTGTCCCCCTATAAAATGTCAGATACTAAGCGTCCTAATATTCCTGTTGGTCATATAATACGTCTGGATCACTCAGCATTATGGGAAAAGGAGCTGGGGATCTCTCAGCAGCATTTGACACCGTAGAACACCAACTCCTCCTCACTATTCTCCACTCTATTGGTCCCTACACTCTCTTTCGGTTTTCTTCCTATCTTTCTGAGCGCTCATTTAGTGTATCATTAGTGGGGTCTCTCTTCTCCTGTTCCCCTTGCTGTTGGGGTTCCTCAGGTCTCGATCCTAGGCCCCTGCTCTTCTCTCTCTACACAGGCCACATTGGACAAACCATGACCAGATTTGGTTTCCGGTACCATCTCTATACTGATGATACCCAACTATATACCTCATCCCATGACATCACCCCTGCTCTAATACAGAACACCAGTGACTGTCTCTCTACTGTCTCTAGCAACATGTCTTCTCTCTATCTGAGCTGAATCTCTCTAAGACTGAACTACTGCTGTTCCCTCCATCTACTAACCAACCTAATCCTGATATCTCCATTTCTATCTGCAGTATTACTATTACACCGAGGCAGTAATCTTGCTGTCTCTGTGTTATATATGACTCAGATCTCACCTTCACCCCACATATTCAGACACTTGCACGCTCCTGCACTTCAAAAACATCTCTAGAATCCATCTTTTTCTCACTGTGGAAACATCAAAAAACCTCTCTCGACCACAGAATAAAATATAAAATTATCACACTCACCCATAAATAGCTCCATAGTGCTGACCTTCCTACATCTCCTCCCCACTGTCTACCACCCTAACCGTCCTTTCCATTCTGCCAATGACCTTAGACTTGCATTCCCTGTTATCCGAACTTCCTACTCCCATCTCCAAGACTTTTCTCGAGCTGCACCGGTGCTCTGGAATGGTTTAACCTGGACAATCCGATTAATACCCAACTACGGCACCTTCAATATTTCCCTAAAGTCACATCTGCGACTTATCACAAGACCTGATCACATTGTTCTACACCTCCACACACTACACTAACATGTCTTATCCTATTCTATCCTTCCTACTGTATTCCTCGGATTCTGATCCCTCTGTCTAGAAGTTACCCTGCACTCCATGCACTTAGTATTTGTATATTCATAGATAGTGGCTGGTGACGGCTCAGACTTCTTCACTTATATGACCTTATTTAATAATAGATGGCCAGACCATTGTACCAAACAAGCCCTCTGACCTCTTGTGTCTCCCTATCTCCTCATAGATTGTAAGCTCTTGCGAGCAGGGCCCTCACTCATATTGTTTAATACTTTAATTCTTTGTTACATTGTAATGTCTCATATTGTCTGTTCATGTGTCCACTGATGTGTAAAGTTCTACAGAATATGTTGGCGCTACATAAAGTTATTATTATTATTCATCTGAGCGCAAATTTTTTACTTTTTATCTATTTTTTTAATATACAGTCATATGAAAAAGTTTGGGCACCCCTATTAATCTTAATCATTTTTAGTTCTAAATATTTGGGTGTTTGCAACAGCCATTTCAATTTGATATATCTAATAACTGATGGACACAGTAATATTTCAGGATTGAAATGAGGTTTATTGTACTAACAGAAAATGTGCAATATGCATTAAACCAAAATTTGACCGGTGCAAAAGTATGGGCACCTCAACAGAAAAGTGACATTAATATTTAGTAGATCATCCTTTTGCAAAAATAACAGCCTCTAGTCGCTTCCTGTAGCTTTTAATCAGTTCCTGGATCCTGGATAAAGGTATTTTTGACCATTCCTCTTTACAAAACAATTCCAGTTCAGTTAAGTTTGATGGTCGCCGAGGATGGACAGCCCGCTTCAAATTATCCCACAGATGTTCAATGATATTCAGGTCTGGGGACTGGGATGGCCATTCCAGAACATTGTAATTGTTCCTCTGCATGAATGCCTGAGTAGATTTGGAGCTGTGTTTTGGATCATTGTCTTGCTGAAATATCCATCCCCGGCGTAACTTCAAATTCGTCACTGATTCTTGTACATTATTCTCAAGAATCTGCTGATACTGAGTTGAATCCATGCGACCCTCAACTTTAACAAGATTCCTGGTGCCGGCATTGGCCACACAGCCCCAAAGCATGATGGAACCTCCACCAAATTTTACAGTGGGTAGCAAGTGTTTTTCTTGGAATGCTGTGTTTTTTTGAGCCATGCATAACGCCTTTTTGTATGACCAAACAACTCAATCTTTGTTTCATCACTCCACAGGACCTTCTTCCAAAATGAAGCTGGCTTGTCCAAATGTGCTTTTGCATACCTCAGGCGACTCTGTTTGTGGCGTGCTTTCAGAAACGGCTTCTTTCGCATCACTCTCCCATACAGCTTCTCCTTGTGCAAAGTGTGCTGTATTGTTGACCGATGCACAGTGACACCATCTGCAGCAAGATGATGCTGCAGCTCTTTGGAGGTGGTCTGTGGATTGTCCTTGACTGTTCTCACCATTCTTCTTCTCTGCCTTTCTGATATTTTTCTTGGCCTGCCACTTCTGGGCTTAACAAGAACTGTCCCTGTGGTCTTCCATTTCCTTACTATGTTCCTCACAGTGGAAACTGACAGGTTAAATCTCTGAGACAACTTTTTGTATCCTTCCCCTGAACAACTATGTTGAACAATCTTTGTTTTCAGATCATTTGAGAGTTGTTTTGAGGAGCCCATGATGCAACTCTTCAGAGGAGATTCAAATAGGAGAACAACTTGCAATTGGCCACCTTAAATACCTTTTCTCATGATTGGATACACCTGGCTATGAAGTTCAAAGCTCAGTGAGGTTACAAAACCAATTTTGTGCTTCAGTAAGTCAGTAAAAAGTAGTTAGGAGTATTCAAATCAATAAAATGATAAGGGTACCCACATTTTTGCACCGGTCAAATTTTGGTTTAATGCATATTGCACATTTTCTGTTAGTACAATAAACCTCATTTCAATCCTGAAATATTACTGTGTCCATCAGTTATTAGATATATCAAATTGAAATGGCTGTTGCAAACACCCAAATATTTAGAACTAAAAATGATTAAGATTAATAGGGGTGCCCAAACTTTTTCATATGACTGTATAAGTCAATAATCTCTGGAACTCTGGATTCCAGTTTTAGTGACCAGCAGTGTTCCCACCTGTGGCGCCCCCCATGTATTCTAGTATTAAATGTCAGTGTAAAATCCCTTTAAAAACATGCTTCTCCTCATTTGTATAGGACTTCCAAAACCAGTGTGACCACCTCTCCATGGTGGCCATGGAATGGGGACCCCTTAGCCCCTATTTTGAAACAGATCTGATCCCAAAGATGAGATCTGCATCTGTAACACATTTAAGGCTTATGCTGTGGATAGGCCATAATATCTATGACAGGAAAGCCTTTAGGCTAAGGTCACACAGGTTGGGTCCGCTGCAGGATGGCCACAGCAGACATCTTGCAACTGACCCACTTGCGGCAAAAAAACAGCTGAAAGTTCACCATAGCTTTTAGCTGCGATTCCCTGGTGGCTGACCTGGCTTTCAACATTTGCATCACACACTAAACCAGAAATGCTCTTGTTATATTCTCGGGTCTTCTCAGGCCCTGGATCAATGCTGAGACTGTAATTGGACCTCAGTGATGATTTGGGGGTATTAAAGTCATGACTTTTTTATTTTTCTGCACCTTCCGTGGCCTCCAATTCTTATTGAATCCCAAAATTTTGGGTTTCGGGCCAAACCTGAAATTTTTGGAAAATTCATAAAAAGCCCAGATCATTATGAAACCCTTCACTCATCTCTAGTCCCTGGCCTTGAGCTGATCACAGGGTGTCCTGTAGATGGAACCGCCAACAATCAGCTCTAGTCCATAATGTATCAAGTGTTCACTGCAGCGCCACCACAGGAGAATTAGAGCATTACACATAGGTTGTCCATGTCATAAATATGCAGGGAGCAAAATAACCTTTTCAAGTTTCCTCCTGCTCTGTAATAGATGGTAGTCCTAGAGGACAGATTCCCCTTTATAACTCAAAATTTTTTAAAGTTATGTTCACAGGGGTTAAAAAAACATTTTCACTAATACCAGATACCAGATAGCACTTGCAGTATTGCTTGTTGCACTGTTTTCAATATCTGGTTCTGGTTCGCACTATGCCAGACTGCTTCATTTACATGTGTTAGCAAAGCAAGGAGCGTGTAGTAATCGTATATCAATGAGAAATGCTTTGATGTGCTGAGACATAGACATAAATCACCGAGGAGCATGGTATAAACAAGTGTCTGCCCTGGGCACACCCAAAAAGGATAGGGTGATCCTCTCAAGCTCTGTTCACTTGTATAAGAGTTGTATAAGAAAACAAGTCCCTAATGCCGAAACCAAAGAGAAGAGCAAAATGTTACAAATAACCATTTCGCACTAGAATACATAGCAAAGTAAAAGCTCCCAACGTCAAGGCTTCCATCATGGCCCTAGACGTGGAGATAGTCTGGAACTATATTAGAATATAATAAATGGCCATATGAAACATTCGATAGTCTGGTCCGATGTTTCTATATGGGACATGTCCTATGTCTTACCACCAGGACAGTCGTGATATTGGTCAGACATGTGCACTACAGCTCCATACAACTCCACTAGAGCTAAGAACATAGTGAGTAGAGATGGAGAACCTTGCAAGCAATGTTTCTCGAGCATTCGAGAGGTTCGGCCACAAGTTTCTTTTCAGACCAAGCTTGTTTGGTCCAAACCAGAAGTGCCATTGTTATATTATAATAATTGGAGTCCCAGGGGAGGTGCAAAAAATAATAAATACTCAAACTCACCTTCCCTCACCTCTAATGGGCTCCCGTTCAGTAACCGGAGATCTTTGTCAGGGGTCTTGCGGCCTTCTGAGTGACGTTTGTGGCCCTAGGTCATTGTGTTCATGTGGGGTGTGTTGTGTCATGATGTCGATCTCATGTTACCGCTGAGGCCCAATCACAGGCCTCAGCAGTGTCCAAGGCTGCTGACATCACTGGAGGCCAAAGGAATCTGGAAGACACCTGGGAAAGATCACCGGATGTCACAAGGGAGTCCAAGAGAGGTGAGAGAAGGTAAATATGACTGTTTATTATGTTTCTGCACCTGCACTGGCCTCTGATTATTATATTATGGGGTCTAAATGACCCCTGGGTATAATAATGATTTGTAGGTGGTGAACCTTAAAAATTTCAGGTTTGGCCATACATACTGCAGATCAGTCGCATTCAAATGAATGGGGCTAAGCTGTAGTACCAAACATAGCCTCTATGCAATTTCAATTAGCAATCCACTACAATCAGTTGAGCTTTGGGGGTTCTGGGTGTCAACCTTTCCCCCCAATCTAATATTAATGACCTTTTCTATGGGCAGGTGACCCATATCATAGCCCCAAAGAATCCGTGAAGTTTAAATTCTTCTCCATGTCAAGACATCAGCTGTCGGAGAAGCAACCGGAAGAATAATCTTTGATTTCCTGTCCTGGTATTCTTAAAAGTTGCCAACAATATCATAGTTCTGCGTTGTGTACATTTGTTTCTGTTGCTCTTAATGACGTGAAGCTGCATTGCTTGTCTCATACACTAGAGGTCACTTTACTGCAGGCCCTGAAGTCACCAGCCATATTGGATCCATGTATGATATCACAACAATAATATGTACTTGGCTTCAAACTGTCGATCATAGTAATTTATAATATGTTTCTACACTTATATATGTATTTATGCGCATGTATTACATTGGTACACGTGTTCTCCGATGTTTTACTCTTTCTTTCTGAGTATAGTGGTTACATTTATAGCGTGAGTAAGTTATACATGACTTCAAGCAGGTTCCCCTCAGTATTATCTATTGATTGTGTAAGTGTCACCAGAAGCAGCCTATAACCCAAGCCCTGCAGATAGATAGGTTAGTGTCACCAGAACCAGCATATCACCCCAGCCCTGCAGATAGATAGGTTAGTGTCACCAGAACCAGCATATCACCCCAGCCCTGCAGATAGATAGGTTAGTGTCACCAGAACCAGCATATCACCCCAGCCCTGCAGATAGATAGGTTAGTGTCACCATAACCAGCATATCACCCCAGCCCTGCAGATAGATAGGTTAGTGTCACCAGAACCAGCATATCACCCCAGCCCTGCAGATAGATAGGTTAATGTCACCAGAACCAGCATATCACCCCAGTCCTGCAGATAGATAGGTTAGTGTCACCATAACCAGCATATCACCCCAGCCCTGCAGATAGATAGGTTAGTGTCACCATAACCAGCATATCCCCCAGCCCTGCAGATAGATAGGTTAATGTCACCAGAACCAGCATATCACCCCAGCCCTGCAGATAGATAGGTTAGTGTCACCAGAACCAGCATATCACCCCAGCCCTGCAGATAGATAGGTTAGTGTCACCATAACCAGCATATCACCCCAGCCCTGCAGATAGATAGGTTAGTGTCACCAGAACCAGCATATCACCCCAGTCCTGCAGATAGATAGGTTAGTGTCACCAGAACCAGCATATCACCCCAGCCCTGCAGATAGATAGGTTAGTGTCACCATAACCAGCATATCACCCCAGCCCTGCAGATAGATAGGTTAGTGTCACCATAACCAGCATATCCCCCAGCCCTGCAGATAGATAGGTTAATGTCACCAGAACCAGCATATCACTCCAGCCCTGCAGATAGATAGGTTAGTGTCACCAGAACCAGCATATCACCCCAGCCCTGCAGATAGATAGGTTAGTGTCACCAGAACCAGCTTATCACCCCAGCCCTGCAGATAGATAGGTTAGTGTCACCATAACCAGCATATCACCCCAGTCCTGCAGATAGATAGGTTAGTGTCACCAGAACCAGTCTATCACCCCAGCCCTGAAGATATATAGGTTAGTGTCACCAGAACCAGCATATCACCCCAGCCCTGCAGATAGATAGGTTAGTGTCACCAGAACCAGCATATCACCCCAGCCCTGCAGATAGATAGGTTAGTGTCACCAGAACCAGCATATCACCCCAGCCCTGCAGATAGATAGGTTAGTGTCCCCAGACCCCAGCATATCACCCGAGCCCTGCAGATAGATAGGCTAGTGTCACCAGAACCAGCATATCACCCGAGCCCTGCAGATAGATAGGTTAGTGTCACTAGAACCAGCATATCACCCCAGTCCTGCAGATAGATAGGTTACTGTCACCAGAACCAGCATATCACTCCAGCCCTGCAGATGGATAGGTTAGTGTCACCAGAACCAGCATATCATCCCAGCCCTGCAGATAGATAGGTTAGTGTCACCAGAACCAGCATATCACCCCAGCCCTGCAGATAGATAGGTTAGTGTCACTAGATCCAGCATATCACCCCAGCCCTGCAGATAGATAGGTTAGTGTCACCAGAACCAGCATATCACCCCAGCCCTGCAGATAGATAGGTTAGTGTCACCAGAATCAGCATATCACCCCAGCCCTGCAGATAGATAGGTTAGTGTCACCAGAACCAGCATATCACCCCAGCCCTGTAGATAGATAGATTAGTGTCACCAGACCCCAGCGTTTCACCCGAGCCCTGCAGATAGATAGGTAAGTGTCACCAGAACCAGCATATCACCCGAGCCCTGCAGATAGATAGGTTAGTGTCACCAGAACCAGCATATCACCCCAACCCTGCAGATAGATAGGTTAGTGTCACCAGAACCAGCATATCACCCCAGCCGTGCAGATAGATAGGTTACTGTCACCAGAACCAGCATATCACTCCAGCCCTGCAGATAGATAGGTTGGTATCACCAGAACCAGCATATCATCCCAGCCCTGCAGATATATAGGTTAGTGTCACCAGAACCAGCATATCACCCCAGTCCTGCAGATAGATAGGTTAGTGTCACCAGAACCAGCATATCACCCGAGCCCTGCAGATAGATAGGTTAGTGTCACCAGAACCAGCATATCACCCGAGCCCTGAAGATAGATAGGTTAGTGTCACCAGAACCAGTGTATCACCCAAGCCCCACATATAGGTTAGGATCACCTGACAGTGTTTTCTCCTTGTAAATTGCTGCCTCTGTTGCTGAGATAATGCTGCACACGAGCTCTTTAGAGCAACAAGGACTTTGACACTTACATCTTTGGAGCCATTTCAACCCCCTCATTGTCCCAAAAAGCAGAGGTGTTCTCTTCAATTGTAATTCGCTCTGTGATGTAAATGAAGATTACTGCTGCAAAGAAAATTTCTATAGAAATGGCAGGTGTCTTTCTATTTTTAAGCTTAGTGATCAGAGAAAGTCGCAGGAAAAAATTACCCCAGAGTATAATAATGTTATGTGGGTGATGAACCCCAAAAGTTTCTGTTTGGGTCAAACTTAAAACTTTTGTAAAATTCAGTCTGATTCTTATCTGATTTAAATGTCTTTGTTCATCTCTAATAGTGACATGGAATGATTTTTTATTTTTTTTTAAATTATCAAAATTTCTTAAATATGTTTTGTTTAACATTCAACACTTGGTATAAAAAATAGATAATGTTCTGATGACACAAGTGGTGACTACAGTAGGTTTCATGATGGAATAAAAAAATTATATATACAAATATGAATCACAAGACCTTAGGATATTCTTTTTATACTTTATTAATATTGCAATGGTAATTCTTTACATAACAAGTAGAAACAAAAAGTTCAGTTTATATACATAAATAAATTACAACCTCATATCTTATCTGCAGATAAATAGCATTATAAACAGAATGGGCATAGTATTCGATAATAGACATAAATAAACTACACTAAATGTAAGGGAAGACTTTTCATCAATGTTTCGACTTTTTAAACTTTTTGGCCACTCGTATGTGCATAGGGTATCATGTAACGCAAAAAAAAAAAACTAAAATGTTTTTTTTTTTCTAAATGACTCTTATCTTGGGAAAATAGCAAACGAGAACATCATTCACTATGTCCTGAATTCTATCTCTGCATCTGGTTCCTTTCTCTTGTTCTCTCAAAGAACATTATCGGAACTCTGAACCTTTCTCGTTCTTCTCCATATCTTTTTCTCTATGTTCCTCAACATAACCCTCTCTATGTTTCTGTCTTTGTGTTGTCCTCTAGTCCTTCTAGTCCTACTAATCTACTATTCAATCTACTTTCTTTCCCACCATAAAATTTTACGTCTTCTAAATATGTTCTAAAATTTGCACTAAAAGGCAATGAAATTGCTAAAGGAGCCAAAGTTCGCAATGCATTTTTTTAGATTCTTCTTAGTCATTGTTCATTTTTGATGTGATACAGTGATTCCAGTGATTCTGTGATTCTGTGATTCTCTAACTTTTACCTTATCTTGCTATTTACCTCTCCACCACATTGGAGGAGATAATTTGTTCTGTTGCTCTAACAATATGGTATTTGTCTAAGGGATTTTTTTGCTTAATCTCAGTAAGGAAGTCACCACTATTACTAGTTCTTTAGTAGAGAATGCCCATGTTCTATGTTTTGGGCAGGGCATTATCCTGCGTAATAATATTGTAGGGAATATAATTTGTTCTGCTGTTTGATCAATATGTAGTTTTTTTGCTTAATCCCAGCAGGGAAGTTGCAGTTATTATCAGATAGAACTTCCTATCTGTCTGTCTTGTGTTGCCTTCTAGTCCTTCTGGTCCAACTAGTCTGTTTTTTTCCAACTTTCTTCACCACCATAAAGCTTTAACTATCTACTCTGTCAAAAACACATAAGAAAAAACAAAAACTTGCACAAAAAGGCAATAAAATTGCCAAAAGAGTCCAAGTGCACAACAAAGTTTTTTCCAAGATTCTTCTTATTCATTGTTCATTTCAGGCGTGATACAGTGATTCCAGTGATTTTGTGATTCTCTATCTTTTACCTTATCTTGCTATTTACTTTCCCACCACATTGGAGGAGACAATTTGTTCTGTTGTTCTATAAATATGTTATTTGTCCAGGGGATAATATTATGCCAGAATTAAGGTGCATTTTGCTCTCTACACAATATCCATGATGGTGGGATCGCAATGTAAACTCGATTGTGTAAGATTCATTATTTTAGTTGTTGTTGGGATTATAAAACATTGCACCTATGTGGGTCCTTGACTTTTGGGTATATCAAATTGCCCCCAATGACCTTATTGCACATAATAGTAAATAAATACTAACTCTAATATACTACTTCTTCATCTCTTTGGTACTATTTATTGCAGGGCATCGTCTCCTTGTGTTCCCAGGACTATTCCACCAGTGGAAATCAAAAACTTTGAGTCATGTTGTTATTTCGAGGACAATATAGAGCAAAAACAGCCATAATGATATCTACTATGTAGTAGTAAATTCCATCTGGATGCCTGGGAGATCTACAAGGATGGGAGTCCGACAAAAGTAGCATTTCACATCAAACATTGTATTAAAAAAAATCAACCGATAAAAAAGGCATTGCATTATAATGTGGTGTTAATCACTGTGGCACCGGACACCATATGGGCCTCCCATGCCAGTCATTTCTATATTGGACGAGTAAGGGCCACATGCATTTGTTGCGCTTCCATAGCAGTCTGAACTGACAGCACGATTTGGACAGTAAGAAGATGATGGTGTCGAAGCACAACCGCATCTGGATGCCATGCCCTGCAGGAGAAACAAAGAACTTTTTTGAAGAAGTTTTCATTGATATCTTAAAGGGGTTCTCCAAGAAGTCGTTCATCACTTACTTCCACAAGGGTTTTGTATGTGATAAATCCAGTGGTCCAGGCTGGAATCGACTTCAGGTAAGAGAAACCAAATTGGCCTCTGAGTCAATCCACCTCCTCCCTCCCTTGTGTCCACTACTACTTACCTGTACAATGGAGGATTGTCAAAAACATCATTATTATAGTAAAGTCAGTCCCTATGATATAGGTACCTAGATGTGAACATGGGAGGAGAGGGAGGAGAAGAAGGGACTCGGAAACCAGGTGCTGGTCCCGATTATGACCCAAGGTCGGAACCAGCCCAGAACCCCTGGCTTCATCACATACAAAATCTTGGAGGAAGTAAGCAATGATACACTTCCTGGAGAACCCTTTTCAGTACAAGTAAGTACAGTAACACCTTAGGTAGAAGTAAATGGATACTAGATGTATGGTAGTAATGTATCTAACCTCCAATAATATGCAGACAATATGAGTAGTAAAAACTATATCTGTTAACCATAGCTGTGGAGTCAGTAGGCTAAAGCACCATCTCCAACTCCTCCGACTCTGACTCCAACACCTTCACAAATGGCGGACAGCCAAGGTCAAACAGAAGCAGTTTAGATCCTTTAATTCATTAAAAGTCATTGATTGAATTTATAGTAAAGCAAATTTGTAACAAATTATATATCTCATTATTGTGCAATGTCAATAATATATTTTATAGTGTATAATAAAATTTAAAATAATTATTCATTTTAATTTGAAGTTTGAGTCAGTAACTTTTTCCAACTCCAAATTCATCCCAAAACTAATCCCAACTTTGACTCTGATGCCCTGATTCTGATCCCATTGCCCTGCTGGTAACTTACCTTAAAAGCTATAAAGATAAATAGGAAAAATGCTCCAATGGCGCCGATGCATATAAGAATGACGATCCAGAATCGGATGTATCTTTGGGGATCTGGTGGAAGGGAATAGAGTCAACATTCTTAAAATAGTAGTAAAAATCACAATAACATTAATAATTATTCCTGTCTTAGCTTATTTTCTCTGTATACCATTTAAGAGTATGTTCGGATTCCACCCCAAAATCAGCAGCAGATTCCGCCCTGATTCTGTCTCCCATAATAATCAATGAGAGGCTGAGATCGGAGCAGGATGCTCAAAAAATAAGCGTCCTATTCAATGTTGCTACAGATTCTGTAATACCATACTGATTATTAAATGGACAACCGCTTTCACCTCAACAGGGAAATCTGGAAGCAACCACATATATACGTCAAAGTATAAGTCTGGGTGTCTTGTGCTGGGCCATTACAGTGTTAGACACCTCTTTAACCCAAGATGTTCATAAGCCCTAACAGGGTCACCCCTTTTAGGCAAGTACAAAAAAAACATAAGTGAGACCTTTTGTATGTATATTAATGAAATATTTAGGGGTCTGGAGACCGATGTCCCATGATTTATACGCCTGTTTGTGAATTTGCTTAGGGTTACTCATCTGCGTAGGGTGTGACTATGTTCGACATTTGCTGTTTGCTTGCTCATGTTTTAATCAATTTTCATCACTTTTCTCCACCTTTGCTCCCAGCTATGTGACTTTAGCATATAGTCAGACTGGTAATAATGCTATACTGAACAAGCTATGTATAGCTTTTCTAGAAAAAGCAGTAGGTTATTTTAAACAAATAACAGCAAAAAAAAAAAAAAAAACTCCTACCGACAAAATTAAGTAAACCTAAGTTGTTTTCCTCTGCTAAAACGTTTGCTGCATAAGTTGTTCCGGTGCTTCCAGTGTTGGCAGTGGTATTTCCAGTAAAGGCGCTTGTGCTTCCAGTGTTGGCAGTGGTACTTCCAGTAAAGGCGCTTGTGCTTCCAGTGTTGGCAGTGGTACTTCCAGTAAAGGCGCTTGTGCTTCCAGTGTTGGCAGTGGTACTTCCAGTAAAGGCGCTTGCGCTTCCAGTGTTGGCAGTGGTACTTCCAGTAAAGGTGCTTGCGCTTCCAGTGTTGGCAGTGGTACTTCCAGTAAAGGCGCTTGCGCTTCCAGTGTTGGCAGTGGTACTTCCAGTAAAGGCGCTTGCGCTTCCAGTGTTGGCAGTGGTACTTCCAGTAAAGGCGCTTGCGCTTCCAGTGTTGGCAGTGGTACTTCCAGTAAAGGCGCTTGCGCTTCCAGTGTTGGCAGTGGTACTTCCAGTAAAGGCGCTTGTGCTTCCAGTGTTGGCAGTGGTACTTCCAGTAAAGGCGCTTGTGCTTCCAGTGTTGGCAGTGGTACTTCCAGTAAAGGCGCTTGTGCTTCCAGTGTTGGCAGTGGTACTTCCAGTAAAGGCGCTTGTGCTTCCAGTGTTGGCAGTGGTACTTCCAGTAAAGGCGCTTGTGCTTCCAGTGTTGGCAGTGGTACTTCCAGTAAAGGCGCTTGTGCTTCCAGTGTTGGCAGTGGTACTTCCAGTAAAGGCGCTTGTGCTTCCAGTGTTGGCAGTGGTACTTCCAGTAAGGACACTTGTGCTTCCAGTGTTCACAGAGGTATTACTGGCACTTTCTGTGGCTGGATTACTTGCAGATGTTGATGCTTCTGTACTTGCAGTGTTAGCTTGTGTGCTTGTGGTTACTGGGAATAATGTTATGGCTGGTGTGATGGAGACTAGTAATGTTGTGGCTGGTGTTGTTGTTGTGGTTGGTGTTGTTTGGGCTGATGTTGTTGTAGCAGGTACCGTGACTAATGTTACGGCTGGTGTAGTGGACACTGCTATTGTTGTGGCCTGTGTTGTTGTGGCTGATGTTGTTGTAGCTGGTGTTGTTGTGGCTGGTGTGGTTGTGGTTGGTGATGTTGTTGTAGTTGTTAGGGCTGGTGTTGTTGTGGTTGTTGGGGTTGTTGTTGTGGTTGGTGTTGTTGTTGTGGTTGTTGGGGGTGTTGTTGTTGTTGTTGGTGTTGTGGTTGCTGGGGGTGTTATTGTTGTGGTTGGTGTTGTTGTGGTTGTTGGGGGTGTTGTTGTTGTGGTTGGTGTTGTTGTTGTGGTTGTTGGGGGTGTTGTTGTTGTGGTTGGTGTTGTTGTTGTGGTTGTTGGGGGTGTTGTTGTGGTTGGTGTTGTTGTGATTGTTGAGGGTGTTGTTGTTGTGGTTGGTGTTGTTGTGGTTGTTGGGGGTGTTGTTGTGGTTGGTGTTGTTGTTGTGGTTGTTGGGGGTGCTGTTGTTGTGGTTGTTGTTGTGGTTGTGGTTGTTGGGGGTGTTGTTGTGGTTGGTGTTGTTGTGGTTGTTGGGGGTGTTGTTGTGGTTGGTGTTGTTGTTGTGGTTGTTGGGGGTGTTGTTGTTGTGGTTGGTGTTGTTGTGGTTGTTGGGGGTGTTGTTGTTGTGGTTGGTGTTGTTGTTGTGGTTGTTGGGGGTGTTGTTGTTGTGGTTGTTGTTGTTGTTGTGGTTGTTGGAGGTGTTGTTGTGGTTGGTGTTGTTGTGGTTGTTGGGGGTGTTGTTGTGGTTGGTGTTGTTGTGGTTGTTGGGGGTGTTGTTGTGGTTGGTGTTGTTGTTGTGGTTGTTGGGGGTGTTGTTGTTGTGGTTGGTGTTGTTGTTGTGGTTGTTGGGGGTGTTGTTGTTGTGGCTGTTGTGGTACTTGACTGTGACTGTGCCTCTGTAAATAGAAAAATATAAATATAAAAGTTAATGGTTACTACAAAATATAACATTACGCAGGGTCAGTGAGTAATGTTAAATTACTTAGTGTCCAACTTTAGGGACCACCCCAGTGATAAGAGCCCTATGCCTGTGCATAACTAGGGTAATTGTGTGAATTGATGTCTGAGCTCATGGCTCTCTGAATACAAGTCTATGGGGCTATGGAAGAGCCAAGTGTCCTTTAGACATCAATCTTTTGATTAATCCCAGCTAATGGTACTCTGGAACCTTCTGTACCTTCTGCAGAAAATTTTGTGTGTGAGAACAAGAGTAAATATATTTCAATCTAATTATTTAACTATAACTGGAACACATGACTCAGTTCTATATAATTAGCTTTATCTGATCTAAATATCAACATTGTAAATGAAGTAGCAAAACATATTCTACAGAAGAGAGTCCAGACAGGTTATACAGTGCTTTATCGGGATGGTAGCATTGTTATAGTCATTTGTTTTCTCCTACAGTTTTTTTTTTATATATATATAATTGATTTTCAAAAGTTATTGATCAGATGTTTTCTTTGGACTTTTTGTACAAGAAAAGGAAATTTGTTTTCTAAGGAAATCCCTTCTTGCAGAAGACAATCCCTATTGAGTCAACTATTGTTTTCTTATAAACAAAGTAACAAAAAAACTCTTGGAATTCAAAGTAATTTCTTGTCTTTTGCTGCATGTATAAAGTCATCTGAATCCTTCAAACAATTTTAAGAAACTTCCCTGGACTGCAAATTCTTAATGTGTGTTGCATACAACTGGTGGTAAAACCAACTTACTGGACAATTTTTCCAAATAGGTAAGTTTTTTTCCAGTACTGAAATATTGTTTATAGTAATACAAATACATTAAAGCTGTCTTATTACATAGATGTATTAATACTTTTATATACTGTGGTCATCTCAAATTTGGTTGGGGATGACTTTTTTTAGACCAGGGATAGGGTTTACGACTTGAACCCCTACAAGCCAAGGGATTGTCCAAGACTTGTGAAAATGAAGCATAATATGGTATGTCAATAAATTTTAGCGAACATTAGTATTCAAATGGAGCAGAGAATAACATTTTTGAGACTTTTAGCTCTAGACTTAGGCTTCATGGTAGTAAACCATGTTAGGAATTCCAATTAGCAATGGGATTAAGAAGGATTCAGAAGAATATTATTCGATAACTACTATGAATAATAAGAGATTTGAAAGCTTGAGATATTTAAAAATGGGTGGAACTTGTACAGGGAGTTGTCATCATTCTGATCTACTGAAGATAATATACATTATAACGTTATCTCAATCTCATACTTTACTAGTGACCTCCCAGTTGCATACATAGGAATTCCACAACACTGGCATTTCATGTTTTTCTTCTTTCATAGTCACTCCAATTAATAAAATGAAGTGAACGAATTAAAGAGAAATGTAAATCCCATCAATATTTAGTATGGCCTTTACCTGGAGGAAGAGTCCTGGAAGTGATAATATGGCCCCCACAGATATAGTTCTGATCTCATCATCATCCAATCTGTCTGGGATGACATGAAGAGACAGACGGATTGGAGCAAGCAACATCCACAGAAGATCTGTGCTTAGTTCTCCAAGATGGTGGTGGGAACAACCTCCCTGCCCAGTTCTGCCAAAGACTGTCTGCAAGTGCCGAAAAGAACTGATGGAAGGCAAAGGGCAAAGATCACACCAAATATTGATGGGATTTACATTTCTCTTATCTTCATTCACTTTATTTTATTAATTGACAAAAATAAACTATTAACCCTTTTATTTCTGAAAGCATTCTTACTGTGCAGCATTTTTCCACACTTGCCTTAAACCTTAGCATAATACCACATCTCCAAGTATTGAAGTTAAGAAATGGTATTGAATTTTATAAAAATTCAAATTTTCTAAGTACGATTAATTTTTATTATTATTAGGTAATAAAATAACTGTTTTCCCGACTCTTTTTGTACTAAATTATCCAATTTTACCATTAAATTGAGATTTTTTTTTTTACTTGTTGAAGCAAACTTTTTTCACACCACCCCAAAAATCCATTGTTAAAGGGGTTTCTATTTTTCTTTGTTCCAACAACCATGTGACTGCAGAATAAATTGATCTATTACCCAAAATAGAGGAAGTATAGGACACAAATGTAGATTTTGTAATGCCAGATATAGTGACAATAGCTTCACTATGATATATGGCTAAGCCATGACATAAGCATGGAGGGCAAAGCTCCACATATACTATGTCAGTGACCATTTTCTAACTCATTTAAGATTTTTTGTCCATTAAAATAAGTTTTTGCTTGTTCTGTAATCTATTAACCATGGAAAAGATATAGGTATATGGCCAACACCAATGCTATATGGTACAACCAGTTATGTTAGAACCAATATATGAAAGAAATGGTAAAAGACAACATGGGGTGCTCACAAAAATGCAAAAAAGTTTTTTTTAACATATCCATAACATCAACATCAAGCTACAAACTAGTGAAAAATTTAATTAAACTGAGGAATGCCCCAAATAAAGGAGATCCCAATAGCTAAAGCCTAAGGCCAAAATAAGGCACAAAAACTCAATACCAATAATTCACTACAAATAATGCAAGAGAAACCCCCAAGTCACAAAAATATATAAAGATAAACATAATCTAACACAAAATACCAAAAAAAAAAAATCTGAGATCTAAGATACCCATTAAAGTGATCCAATGCCCAATGACTTTAATTGATTTTACGTGATAATATTGTACAAGTATTTTGTGTACTGAAATCTATTAGTATAAGAATATGTATAGAAAAATTTTATTGCTAATTATTAATAATACTACATTGCCTTTTATATTTTGTATTATTATACTACTACTATAATAGAGTTCTGTTGGTTAAAAATTCAATTGTATTAAATTGAAGCAAAAAATAAAAATAATTTCAAAATTACTATTATCTAAATTATATTGAGTCTAAAAAAAACTAAAACAAAAAACAACAATTTACCTGCATTCAAAATGAGAAGAAATACTAGAAAAAATCCCTTTAGTACTGCCATTTTTATATGCCCCATTATAGCACTTGTCTTCAGATTCCCTTGGCTGTGGCACACCAAAACTCCCGGCACTATAAATTTGTGGTTCTTATATACCCTTTGTAAATGAAACATTTATGCATGAACCACTTAGGAATCATCAGTTGATAAAAATAGCCACATATATTTGCGCATAGCTTAAGATGCCATGCCTGGTAAATTGGACTCAAGATAATGTCATGCACTAGATATTCTAATTATTTAAGGATACAATGACCATAAGATATTGTTTCGCCTGTGCCTTAAAAAATGTGACTCTTATCCGATGGAATTTGTGGGAACAGCCCAACTGTAAAGTTTCAACTGGAGCAAACTACAGAATAATTGGATTCATTTGCATAACAATTACAACGCTTAAGAAGGAACAGAGAAACCTCCTCGATTATAGGTGGCCATAAGCATTAATTACATAGTAACATAGTTAGTATGGCTGAAAAATGGAAAATGTCTATCAAGTTCAACCAAGGGATGGAAAGGGCATGACATTGTATGCATTTCCATAACCATCAATGCTATTTTTCTCAATTTAAGCCTTTTTTTGAAGCTATCGTATGTTGCTACTGTGACCAACTCCTGGGGTAGGGTATTCTGCAGATTCACAGTCCTTACAGTATATAACCAGCTCCTGGGGTAGGCTATTCTACAGATTCACAGACCTTACAGTATAGAACCAGCTCCTGGGATAGGCTATTCTACAGATTCACAGTCCTTACAGTATAGAACCAGCTCCTGGAGTAGGCTATTCCACAGATGCACAGTCCTTACAGTATAGAACCAGCTCCTGGGGTAGGCTATTCTACAGATTCACAGACCTTACAGTATAGAACCAGCTCCTGGGATAGGCTATTCTGCAGATACACAGTCCTTATAGTATAGACCCAGCTCCTGGGGTAGACTGTTCCACAGATTCACACTCCTTACAGTATAGAACCAGCTCCTGGGGTAGGCTATTCCACAGATGCACAGTCCTTACAGTATAGAACCAGCTCCTGGGGTAGGCTATTCCACAGATTCACAGTCCTTACAGTATAGAACCAGCTCCTGGGGTAGGCTATTCTACAGATTCACAGTCCTTACAGTGAAGAAGTCTTGTTGCCTCTGGAGATTAAATCTTTTTTTACTCCAGATGGAGGGAGCGCCCCCTTGTCTTTTAAGGGGATTTTACATGATACATATTTTCTCCATATTTCTTGTATGGGCCATTTATATATATATATATAGATTTATCAACTATTGAAACAAATTGAACAGTTTTAATCTCTTTTCATAACTGAGTTCCTCCATGCCCCTTACCAATTTTTTAGCCCTCTCCAGCAGGGGCAGCCAACTATCTGATAAGTATGGGGTTACTCTTACTCTCCTCTGACAGATGATGTTTGGGAAAGAAGGGATCAATCATTAATAATTTTACATTCCCAATCATTTCATACTAATTGGAGATACCCGGTGTCTGTTGTCTGGCAGTGACTTACTCCTCTCTTCCATTAAGAACTCGTCCAAGTGTGCATGTGTATGGGTGTATGAGAATAGCATTTGACCAATTCCTGCACAGTTGATATTTTTTCTGTACCCCACTGTTCCTGACAGAAATGTGACTTGAGGTTCCAGGGCCCCAATGCAAAATATGTAAAGGGCTTAAAATACGCTATGTATAATATTTGTAAGTCTTTATGTTACAGAGAAGCCTTTGCGCTCCCCTAAGGCTCTTGGGCCCAGTTGCAATTGCTTCTTCTGCACCTTCTATAGCTACTCCTCTGGTACGTGAGAAATCATTGCTTCTATTTTCAGCACCCATTATTAGATTCTCTACTGACAGTTGATCGGTCCTGGGCTGAAGCAGAAAGCCTACAGTAGAGAACCTAATTAGCATATTGGGGCTGAAGCTAACAGCACCAATTGCTCATGAACGGCGGACGTTACAGAAAAAAATTCCAACTGTGAAGGAATCAGAGGTGAGGGTGGTGGAGGTGGAGAAAGGTCCTCTTTAAGGTATTAGGACTAATTATATAGCAATAGATCAACTAAATTGACAAAGTTTGGCTTTCAGTCTCCAGTCACATCTCTGGGTAGGGTATAACTGAATATAGTTCATGAAAATCAAAAAACATCCAATGGTTTTAATTTTTTTTTTTTTTTCGTTTAGCAGGTCATGTACATGAGGGTAGTCAATCAGATACTGGGTCTATGAAGTGTTTTATTCATATACTGTAGATCATTTTACTTCTAGAAGTCTTAAAGGACATTCATTTGCAAGTAAGACTGCAATTTGGCGGTGGGAGATGAAACGGTGGGTGGTCGTGGTGGTTATCCATATGTAGGTTTCTCCTGTTAAAAGCTTTCCCATGAGAGACTTCAATATCGATTGGTAGACTTGACATTATATTAAAAGGGCTGTCTCAAAAAGACAACCCCTGTCCATATACTTGTGTGTATGGACATCATAGAGATGGGTCTCCCACTTGGGACCCCACTCTATAAGCCAGAAAGGAGACCCATTCTCCAAGAGTCCTCCATGAAGGTAAATATATGCAAAATAAATAACAGTGTGCGGGCCAGTTGTAGGACTACAAGTAACAGTATACATAGGAAGAGTTTTTTTAATCCAGCACCAATAGGGTTAAATTGCAATATTATTTCACCTATTTAAAAGTTTATCGGTACATAACAGCCTAATTGTTTTGAGCATCCATATTGCTCTTAACTTGTAAATATCTGAAATAAAAGATATTGGCTTTTAACCCTAATGGTGCTGGATAACAATAACGTGAGAATGTGTTCCATATATTTTAAGACCTGGAAACCTTTATTAAATGGAAATACTGATGATGATGGTCATGTGCATTGCTACTTTGGTTTAGGTTATCTTATCTTTTATCGCTTTCGAGTGAGCAATGACTTGCCCGGATGCAATGTCTTTACGCAAACAGTACAGTAGTCCAATAATGTCAGCAATGTAAGAGAGATTTTATGCCACGTAGTCAGTCAAACATAACAAAACCTTGCAATTGTCTATATCGGGAGTAGAATATTGTATCCCCGGTATCAGAAGTCTATAGTAATATATAGCTAATAAATATCCCTAGTCCAAGTTTTTGGTTGTTCTTGTTTTGTTTTGTTTTTTTTATAGAAACTCTTATCTCTGGATCAGTCTTGGAAGAAACTTAAATGGTGTCACCAAATCCTGTTCTACTGGAATGAGAAGTACTATAAAAAAAAATTTTTCTTATTCACAAAGGTATGTATCATCCATACCTTACGTATATAAATTACAAAGTATTGTCTATATTCTGTGTATTACCATTGGAATGGGTCCTCAAGTTGTTTTGAGCCATCTTGTGTCTTGACCTCATGTACTCGTAGCTCTCCACCTGCTGGTAAACTACAACTGCTATCCATACCAAAAAATTATAATAGCTGGAGAGCCCACATTCGGAGACCACTGATATACGGAAGTTTTGGTCTCCAGATCTCTGTTTTATGTTTTTGATTTCTATCTCCATCCATCTTTATGTATACTTTCAACTATTCTGATCCTATAGTGAATATTCACCAATAAAATGGATTTTGACAAATTTCTATTTGAGTGTATTTGAGAATTAAATGACTACGTGGGCCATAACAAGACAATAAAGGCAAAGGAACAGGATGCCAAAGAAAACTCAGTTCTGTAATGTGTGGTAAAAAGGTGATTTAATATATTGAAGAGCTTCAGAGAATGAGGGTAGTGATAAAAAAAATACTTTGCCTTTAGATAAGGTTAATATTTCCAAATTACCAGTAGATTTGCACAAATAATTCGTAATGGACCAGATTCAACCTGAACTTTGCAAAAATTTTGGATTCAAAAGAATCCAAAAGTTTTTCTTGGTTCAGATCACACAAAATGGCTAATATGGCAGCCACCATGTAAAAACATGGAGAAAGCAGAGAATAAGAGTCACATGACATCAGGGATAAGTGGACCTCCCCATAATGCCTTGCAAGCAGCTTTCATGACAGTGGACAGGATATAGAGTCTATATATTAGACTATAAGTTTGGAATCACTCATGGCTCAGCACAAAAAAGATGCCAGTCAGGCAGAGAAGGTGTCCATTTTGTGGGAAGAGATGAGACAGATAGCAGCATCTAAGACAGACAGAGAGAGAAAGGACTTACAGATACACAGATAATACCGTGTGGGGAGATACAGTTTGTTAAACAATTTAGAAGATAAAAGTGGGATTGAAGAAGAAGATTTAAGAGAGAAAGACATAGGAGACTGGAGTTACTCTGTGTCTGTCAGTCACACTGTTAGATCAGCAGCACAGGTTTGGCAATTTTTCCTTGCCGAACATCCAAACCCAGTGAAAATATACACAATACACTAGTACCTCTGCAATTGACTGAGTTTTGTACAATTTTTTACAAATACCAACAAAGCTCAGTGAACTTATATACACTACTATAGTATCTCTGCAATTGACACTAGGCCAACACCTGCGTTCGGTTTTCCATTCTCCAGGTCCGCTTGGGGACCAGAAAAAGTCAAACCCAATCCACTTAGAAAGCGGTTAGGCACGGAAAACTGCAGACCCCAGAGATTATAATTGGGTCCGTCCGATTTCTGCCCAGTTTCCATCCGAAAAATGCATTTTTCAAATGGAATTTGGGAACGGAATCTACGAACGGCAATTGAATGCAGATGTGAACCCAGCCAGTGGTGTTCTTGTTTCAAAGGTAAAATGTGGCCTTTTTTTTCTTTATAAAAAAACACACCCATAGACATCTACCCGCAAGAAGGTCAAAATAAGTTTTGGACCATTTTTTTATTTTAAAAAGTGTAAAAAAGTCCAACAGGCTTCAATTATTCCTTTTGTCTGCTTAAAAAAGGCCCTGTGTACCCAAAACGTCACAGTATTTTTAGAGATTAAATAAAGGTCCTATCTAGAAAGATGCTAGATAGAGCCCAAGGAGCCCTCAGAGTGTCATACACGACTCTTTAAGGCACTTTGCACTTTTGGCTCAGAACAAATGGCTTCGGACCTGTACTGAACTTTTGTCTGAACCAGTGAATCTTAAGCTAAACAAATTGTGAAAAGGTTGTTTATCTATAATTTCCAGGAATATAGTTCAACTTATTTTCTGAAAAAAATTATGAAATTTTTTTTTTCGAGGTCATGGGGCACTTTTCTTTTTCCTTGGGTCCACATATACTAATCTCAAACTATTTTGAAGCCTTTACCTTATGAAGATTTATCCTAGGAGAAAGGAAAACTTCACGAGCAGGCGGTAAACATATATTTATAGATCGGCATACATATTGAGATGTATGATATCTCATGATTTCACAACTGAAATTGAGACTGAGACTGAATGGTGACACCTACATGAATCATGCCATAAATAATTAAATGTCGTAACCGCTTTGGCTTCTTCTACAACCAGATCTAATCTAAGTCCAGGATGTTTTTCATTTAGTTTAAAGTATCTGTAAAAGTAAAAGCACCCGTACGATCCTATCCCTTGCCTGAATTATGAAGAGTCAACAGAGAGGACTACATTTTATTTTCCTGGGATGATTCTCAAGTAAAAGAGGAAAAAAAAGGTTTTCGAAGACTCACTTAACCATACCTGTCAATTGTATCTGAATATCAAGTTCTAAACATTTTCCAGAAGGTGGACCACAAGGGTAACACTAATATCATGTATTATTGATAGGATTATTGGGATATTCTAGGCATTGGCATTTATTACTTAATGTGGAATTATTACGTTAATGTTCTGTGGGGGATTTACTATATTTGGAACTTTTTTGGGAAATATTTTTTATTAAGAGATTTGCATTACTTGTATTAGACTCTTTTTTAGCAATGTTATAAAAGAAAGCTAAGCAGAGTCCATATAGTGTATAGTATGTGCTGAATATATCTGCAGTTATATACAGAGGCAGGCTCCTTGTCCTGCCTCCACTGTCCCTGCACCTGCTACCTAGCATCTACTGATCACTGCCAACCCAGATTCTCTCTCCTTTCCTTTTCCGTCCCTCTAACCTCTATGGCAAGGGAGAGAGAATCTGTTTTGTTAGTGAACAGCAAGTGCTAGGCTGGGACAGTGCAAAAAATGTTAGATCACTTTGCAATGAAGTACACTGGATAGTTAGATTAGAGGCAGGTAAAGCCTTCCCTTTTAACACGTCAACTGCTATGTTTTCCCCATGAGGTCTTTGATATTCGATCAAGAATGCATTTCTGCTTTGTTCTTGGCTTATACTACTTTGATTTGTTCCTTGTTATAGTTCTTGTTTTTCTTTGTACTATTTGAAAAAATAATTAAAAAAAATAAAGCGGAAATAAAAAAAGAGACTTCCAAAGAGAGACTTTAGAGTCAAACATTTTCCAAATAAAACTTCTCTATACAGTATTAAAAAATAAAAATTTCAGCTCCCCTTGAAGCAGGGAAGGCAGAAGTCTTTCCTAGCCTGTCCTCCTTTCTCAACACGTCCTGAGAGGTATAACCTGTGTGGTGTGACATACATATCCCAAGATGTGTGGTGTGACATACATATACCAAGATGTGTGGTGTGACATACATATCCCAAGATGGATGGCACGAGATGAGCAACTTTTTAAAAAAACTTGATTTTTTTGATACTCTATAATGAGATGTTTATCCTACATGTGTCTATGTATGGCAATGCAGTGGTTATGATGAGACTGTCAATGGTTTGTTACAATGTCCAATTACTGTATCAAATTTGGAGACCTTAATCAAATCTGAGCCAAGGACTTGCCTAGAGGTGACAAATGTTAGGTCAGTGGGGTTCCAACAATTAGGGAACGGGGTGATCTATTTCAAAACTAATCTGCCATGCTGCTATTGCTAGTTCTAGTCGTTGCCGATTTCCCACAACTTGACATAAGAGTAGCTCAAGAAGCTTAGGAAGCTTAGTTTAGCTCAGTTTGACATACTTGACGCACTGATCCCACGAGATCCCCGGCATAATGACAGCTATAATGCACAACTGCACTCCAGCTACAAGAGCTGGGATTAGCAAAAACTCCAAAACTGGCAGGTAATTGTTTCAATGCAGTGATCTAGCTTAATCCTGAACACAGCACTGTACAATTTAAAGGCTATGGACCACTTTGCACTTTACCCCATGGGTATTATTGTTTTCTACATTGCAAATTCAGACAGCCTATTAAATAGTCTTCATAAAATTAAAAAAAAGAATAGGCTAAGGCCCCACTTCGCAGAAAAGCAACTTTTTTTGTTGCAGGTTTTGCTGCAGTTTTTTGAGCCAAAGCCAGGAGTGGATTGAGCAGAAGAGAGATGTATAAGAACTTCCTATATATTTCCCATTCATATTGTATCTACTCTTGGCTTTGGCTCAAAAAAAGGCAGCAAAATCTGCAACAAAAAAAGCTACATTTCCACAAAATAGGGTCTCAGCCAAGTTTTCCAGTAATCTAGTCCTCCATAGTATTCAATAACAGTGAGTCTTCCTCACCCCACTACAGTAGATGCAAGAATATCGGAACCTCTTTGTTCTTGTGTCTGGAAACGTTACAAAATCCACTGACAGTATTTTACATTTTTTTATATATGTTTTCCATTTCCTAATGTTCTTCTGTACTGTGTACCTTTGTATTAGAAGATTTTATAATGAAATAAAAAAAAATTGTTTACAATTAAAAGTTGAAAAATTTTCGATTCATTTTTAAAAAAAGATGCCAATAACGACAACTACGGCCATGATGCCTGAAGCCATTTTTATATTTCTATAGTTAAATAAAACATAATAAAAATAACAATTTTAATAAATATAAAATATTACTATATACAGTACAATATGCAAATTTACAATGAATGGATTGTGTGTTATAGGGCAAAATCTATAAATGTAAAACTAAAATGTTAATCCATGGTCCACATATACAGTAAAAGATAAAATAACTGTGGTGTAACTTCTGATTCTCAGTGCAAATACGAGCCCCCTACCATGTAAAATATATAATACTGGTGTTTTCTTACAGTAGTGGGGCCAGTGGAATATATTTAGAAACTTTATGTTCCTATCTTTACCCTGACATCTATACATGGCAAGCACAATTCTGCTATAAATATTTCACTTAAATAAATACTGTCCTAATATACATTCTACAATTGTATCATGTACAAAGAAAGGCAAAAAAAAATTTTTGGAAGTGTCCTTGTTGTTGAGGTCACACCAGTCTATCATTTGTGATGTTGCTGGACTGAGGGTTTTCTCTGAAACCTGTTCAAATCTATTCCGCTTTCGGGATCGGTCGCTAAGGAGGGTCTTGCAGAACTGAGCCAACCATAATGAGTCAAGTAAGCCGGATAACTGGATACAGCATATGCGGCAGAGGTGCGGCAACATGCCAATATCTGGAAGAAAAAATATATTCATGTCAATTATGTAAAATAGAAATAGCTTTCTATAAAGAATTATCTATTTGGGTCCACCCACATAAAATACAAGGGTCCTCCATTCCAGTGTTTGGTGGGTACCTTATTAGTCATACTACAGAGTATGGATAGTGAGTAGAGGGAAAACTTCAACATGTAGATACTTACCGCACATAATAGACATACAAGGAGGGCAACACCCAATACGGAGATCAGTCCAAGTAGAATAATTGCCCAATAAGGAACTGCAAAACAAAAAACATTCTGTTATTATTACTTTGTAACTCTTTCGCAAAGTCAGAACACTATATGACAATCCTACTTAATGGTAAGCCGGCATAGTGGAGAGGAGTCTGATGGTAGGCGAGGGGAGAACTTACAACATATGTTATACAGCTATATAGGTCCTTTCTTTGATCACAGCAAAATTTATCTCATATACTCAAAGAAAATTTATCAGAAAATATTGTCACATGCTCCAATGTGCCATATTGTGGGGCTATTGTCTATGGCTCCATGTGCTGACCCGAACTGATTAGAACCGAAAATATTCCAAAATATACAGCTTTGTACAATACTGTGCAAATGTTTTAACCAGGTGTGGAACAATGCTGCACAGTAAGAATGCTTTCAGAAACAGAAGGGTTAATAATTTATTTTTGTCAATTAATAAAAAGGGAGCAAATGAAGAAAATAGAAATGTAAATCCCATCAATATTTGGTGTGACTTTTGCACTTTGGAGACCTGTAAGTGATAATCCGGCCCCCACAGATATATCCCCTGATCTCAAAATCATCCAGTCTGTCTGGGATGACATGAAGAGATAGACGGATTGGAGCAAGCAACATCCACAGAAGATCTGTGCTTAGTCCTCCAAGATAACGGCGGAAACAACCTCCCTGCCCAGTTCTGCCAAAACTGTCTGCAAGTACTGAGAAGAACTGATGGAATGCAAAGGGTAAAGATCACACCAAATATTGATGAGATTTCTTCTACTCTTTTACTTCATTATGTGAACTGACAAAAATAAACTATAAAATTTCTAATTTTGATAGCATTCTTTTTCCACACCTGCCTAAAACCTTTGCACAATACTGGATAGCCATGTATGTTTGGGCAAAAGTTAAAAGGAATGTATCCGCAACACTTTTGAAAATTTTTGGTGATGCTTTTTTATGCAACTATTCAGAAAAAAGGTAAGGCTAACACTTCCTGTTTTCTGCAGCTCATCTGTCAGCTTTACTGCATAGACGGAGACATGATGAACAGAGTAATTTCAGTGTTATTAGATGGTGGATGACTTAATGACTACCTATTCAACAGCTGGTGCCTAGATAATCCAGGTTAGTAGCATTATACAGTATATTATATAGTGTGTACTTTATACAGGCCTAGATAAGGTAGAATAGTAACACAATACACTATATACTTTGCAAGATAAGTCCCTGCCCCCCCCCCCCCCCCAGCTTTGGATCTAACACTGAAATAAAATAGATTATATTATACTTACATGCAGATTGGTCTGAGGTTGTTTGGGTGAAGTCAGTAGTAGTCAGGGTTGACATGAATCCATTGGAAACTATGGAGGTATAAAAAAAATGCAGAATGTTTAGCAAAGCAGAAGATTTTACCACCTGTAATGATGTGGAATGGCGTGCATAAGGATATAAAAAATATTACAACTGAAGGATAAGTTGAGTTCATTGGACCACAGTACGTAAAAGAAAATCTGCCCCAGGTGGCAGGGTACTATGGCAGCAGAGGGCAACAATGTGGGAACTATGTAATACGTTCCTCCACTATCATCAATTTTGGAGAGGGGTAGGGGCACTATTTACCATAAAATAAATAGTTTGAGAACTTACCAGTGACTGTTGTAGAAGACCCTGCACCTGGGTTGGATCCAGAATTAGAACTTGTAGCTGTAGAAATATTCCCCAATGAGCTTGATCCAGATGATCCTGATGTTCCACTAGCACCATTATTGGTGACTGTGGTGCTGCTTATACCAGTGTTGGATCCAGAATTAGAACTTGTGGTTGTAGAAATATTCCCTGATGAGCTAGGTCCAGTTGATCCTGATATTGTGACAGTAGTACTATTATTGGCAACAGTGGTGCTACTTGTACCTGTGGTGGATCCAGAATTAGAACTTGTAGTTGTAGAAATATTCACGGATGAACTTGGTCCAGTTGATCCTGATATTGTGACAGTAGAACTATTATTGTTGACTGTGGTGCCACTTATACCAGTGTTGGATCCAGAATTAGAACTTGTGGTTGTAGAAATATTCACAGATGAACTTGGTCCAATTGATCCTGATGTTGCAGCAGTACCATTATTGGGGTTTGTGGTGCCACTTATAGTTGATACAACATTAGTTGACCCTATTGTAGAAGCGGAAGATCCAGTAAGGGCTATAACTGTAGAATTAGAGCTTACAATTGGAGATATGGAAGTACTGGATCCGGATGTTGTGGCAGTAGTACTATTATTGGCAACTGTGGTGCCACTTATACCAGTGTTGGATCCAGAATTAGAACTTGTGGTTGTAGAAATATTCACGGATGAACTTGGTCCAAGTGATCCTGATGTTGCAGCAGTACCATTATTGGGGTTTGTGGTGCCACTTATAGTTGATACAACATTAGTTGACCCTGTTGTAGAAGCAGTAGATCCAGTAAGGGCTATAACTGAAGAATTAGAGCTTACAATTGGAGATATGGAAGTACTGGATCCGGATGTGGTGGTGATGTTTATTGTGATGGTAGCTGAATTTGATGATGTACCAATGCTTATAGTACTTAGCCCTAATGTGTTAGAAGTATTGGTAGCAGTCCCGGAAACAGTGGAACCTGTTACAGTTATGGTACTGTTATTATTGGTAACAGGTACTGCTGTATATGTAGTACCGGTGTATCCACTAACTGTAGGCCCTGTGGTGCTAGAAACAGTACTCCCATTAATGGTGGAACTGGAAATAGCACTGTTAGTAACAGGAGTAATAGATCCAGACACAGTTGCACTCATTGTGGTCGCAGTTCCAGTAGATCCTGAAGAATTGCTGGTATTTGTGGTAGTCCCTGTACCAACACTTACTGTTACAGGACTAGTACTAAATATATTACTCGTAGAACTGGTGGTTGATCCAGTTGTGCCAATATTATTAGTGACATTCGATGTAGAAGAGGTACCAATGGTAGTAGTACCAGGTGTAATAGTGCCATTAGTTGTTACAGTAGTAGTGATAGTAGATGTTATGGTACTAGTTGTAACAGGGTTAGAGTTACTAGTAGTAGGTTGAGTAACATTTAGTGTTGTTGAAGTAGTTGCTCCGGTATTATTGGATGTTGTGGTACTAGTTATAACACCAGTTGCTAAACCAATTGAACCAGTACTTGTAGTACTGGCAGAAGAACCAGTTGATGTGGGTGTAGCTACAATACTAGTTGATGCAGTTGTTGAGGAATTATTAATAATAGGCTGAGTTATAGAAGATGATGAGAGTGAAGTTACACTAGATGAAGATTGGGTTGAAATGGGTGTTGATGTAGTAGTTGTTGGCTGAGTAGTAATGGTTGTTGAAGCAGTTGAATTAGTATTTGGTGTGGTTGTGCTTACTGAAGAACTAGCAGAAATGGGTATTGCTACAACAGTGGTAGGTGTCATGGTTGAGGATTGAGTTGAAGAAGTTGAATTTGTAGCTCCCGATGTGGTTGTAGTATTCAATGTTGATGAAACAGTTGAATAAGTACTTGCTGGAGTGTTTGTACTAACGGATGAACCTGTTGGAGTGGATATTGCTATGACAGAAGTGGACGCTGCTGAAGCAGTTGAATCAGTACCTGTTGTGACTGTACTTGGTGAAAAGCTAGTTGATGTAGTGTTTGAAGATTGAGTGGTCATGGTTGCTAAACTAGAACTTGTTGGTATGTTTGTACTTGCTGAAGGACTAGTTGAAGTGGGTGTTGTTTCAACAGTGGTTGATGAGGGTTGATTAGCAATGGTCGCTGTGACGGGTGTGGAACCAACACTTGATGGGGTAGTTGAACTCAGTGAAGAACTAGCAGAGGTGGTTGATGCTGTGGTTGATGCTGAAATAGTAATGGTTGTTGTTGAAACAGATGAACTGATGCTGGTTGGTAAAGTTGTGCTTGAAGAAATAGCTGAAAAGGATGTTATTACACCAGTGGTTGATAAGGAAGTTGAAGGTTCAATAATACTGGCTGTACTTGAAGAATTTGATCCAATGCTTATTGGTGTGGCTGTACTTGCTGAAGAACTAACTAAAGTGGGTGATATCAAGACAGAGGTTGATACAGTAGTTGATGGTTGAACATTGATTGCTGTTGAGGCAGCTAAACTGGAATTTACTAGTGTAGTTGTGGAAGAAGTAGATGAAGGGGGTATTGTTACAACAGTGGTTGATGTAGTGTTTGATTGTTGGGTAATAAGAGTTGTTGAAGCAGTTAAAGGAATACTTGTTGGTATGGTTGCATTTGTTGAAGAACTAGTTGAACTTGGTATTGCAACAATAGTAGTTGATGTTGTGGCTAAAGGTTGAGTAGTACTGTTAGTTGATGAATCAGTACTTGTTGGTATGATTGTAGTGGCTGAAGAAGAAGCTGAAGTTGGTGTGGTTAAAACAGTAGTTGATGTAGTGCTTAGTGGTTGAGTAGTAATAGTTGTGGTTAAATCAGTACTTGCTTGGATGGCTGTAGATGCTGAAGAAGTAGCTGAAGTGGATGTTGCTAGAACAGTGGTTGACATAGTGGTTGGTAATTGAGAAGTAATAGTTGTTGAATTAGTACTTGTTGGTATGGTTGTAGTGGCTGAAGAAGAAGCTGAAGTTTGTGTGCTTAAAACAGTAGTTGATGTAGTGCTTGGTGGTTGAGTAGTAATAGTGGTGGTTGAATCAGTACTTGTTAGAATGGCTGTAGATGCTGAAGAATTAGCAGAAGTGGGTGTTGCTACAACAGTGGTTGATGTAATGATTGGTGATTGAGTAGTAATAGTTGTTGAAACAGTACTTGTTGGTATGGATGTAGTTGATGAAGCAATAGTTGAGGTAGCTGTTGTTACTGCAGTGGTGGATGTAGTGCTTGGTGTTTGAGTGGTAGTAATTGTTGAATTGATACTTGTTGGTATGGTTGTAATTGATGAAGAAGAAGATGAAATGGGTGCTGTTACAACAGTGGTTGATGCAGTAGTTGATGATTGAGTAGTAAAAGCTGAAGCAGAATTTGTTAGTATGGCTGTAGATGCTGAAGAAGTAGTTAAAGTGGATGTTGCCACAGCAGTGGTTGATGAAGTGCTTGGTGGTCGAGTAGTAATTGTTGTTGAATTGGTAATTGTTGGCATGATTGTAGTTGATGAAGGAGAAGATGAAGTTGGTGTTGTTACAACAGTCGATGTGGTTGATGGTTGAGTAGTTATTGTTGTTGAATCAGTAGATGTTGGTATGGTTGTAGTTGCTAATGAAGTAATTAAAGTTGGTGCTGTTACAACAGTGGTTGATGTATTTGATGGTTGAGTAGTTATTGTTGTTGAATCAGTACTTGTTGGTATAGTAGCAGTAGTCGTTGTAGTTGCTGGAGATGTAGTTGAAGTTGGTGTTGTTACAACAGTGGTTGATGGTTGAGTGGTAAGGGTTGTAGAACCAGTACTTGTTGGTATAGTAGCAGTAGTAGTTGCAGTTGCTGGAGATGTAGTTGAAGTTGGTGTTGTTACAACAGTGGTTGATGTGGTTGAGGGTTGAGTAGTTATTGTTGTTGAACCAGTACTTGTTGGTATAGTAGCAGTAGTAGTTGTAGTTTCTGGAGATGTAGCTGAAGTTGGTGTTGTTACAACAGTGGTTGATGTGTTTGATGGTTGAGTGGTAAGGGTTGTTGAATCAGTACTTGTTGGTATAGTAGCAGTAGTAGTTGTAGTTGCTGGAGATGTAGTTGAAGTTGGTGTTGTTACAACAGTGGTTGATGTGGTTGATGGTTGAGTAGTTATTGTTGTTGAACCAGTACTTGTTGGTATAGTAGCAGTAGTAGTTGTAGTTGCTGGAGATGTAGTTGAAGTTGGTGTTGTTACAACTGTGGTTGATGTGGTTGATGGTTGAGTGGTGAAGGTTGTAGAATCAGTATTTGTTGGTATAGTAGCAGTAGTAGTTGTAGTTGCTGGAGATGTACTTGAAGTTGATGTTACAACAGTGGTTGATGTGGTTGATGGTTGAGTAGTTATTGTTGTTGAATCAGTAGATGTTGGTATAGTAGCAGTAGTAGTTGAAGTTGCTGGAGATGTAGTTGAAGTTGGTGTTGTTACAACAGTGGTTGATGTGGTTGATGGTTGAGTAGTTATTGTTGTTGAATCAGTACTTGTTGGTATAGTAGCAGTAGTAGTTGTAGTTGCTGGAGATGTAGTTGAAGTTGGTGTTGTTACAACAGTGGTTGATGGTTGAGTGGTAAGGGTTGTTGAATCAGTACTTGTTGGTATAGTAGCAGTAGTAGTTGTAGTTGCTGGAGATGTAGTTGAAGTAGATGTTGTTACAACAGTGGTTGATGTGCTTGATGGTTGAGTGGTAAGGGTTGTAGAACCAGTACTTGTTGGTATAGTAGCAGTAGTAGTTGTAGTTGCTGAAGATGTAGTTGAAGCTGGTGTTGTTACAACAGTGGTTGATGTTGTTGATGGTTGAGTAGTTATTGTTGTTGAATCAGTAGATGTTGGTATAGTAGCAGTAGTAGTTGTAGTTGCTGGAGATGTAGTTGAAGTTGGTGTTGTTACAACAGTGGTTGATGTGGTTGATGGTTGAATAGTTAATGTTGTTGAATCACTACTTGTTGGTATAGTAGCAGTAGTAGTTGTAGTTGCTGGAGATGTAGTTGAAGTTGGTGTTGTTACAACAGTGGTTGATGTGGTTGATGGTTGAGTGGTAAGGGTTGTAGAACCAGTACTTGTTGGTATAGTAGCAGTAGTAGTTGTAGTTGGTGTAGATGTAGTTGAAGTTGGTGTTGTTACAACAGTGGTTGATGTGTTTGATGGTTGAGTGGTTATTGTTGTAGAACCAGTACTTGTTGGTATAGTAGCAGTAGTAGTTGTAGTTGCTGGAAATGTAGTTGAAGTTGGTGTTGTTACAACAGTGGTTGATGTGCTTGATGGTTGAGTGGTAAGAGTTGTAGAACCAGTACTTGTTGGTATAGTAGCAGTAGTAGTTGTAGTTGCTGAAGATGTAGTTGAAGCTGGTGTTGTTACAACAGTGGTTGATGTTGTTGATGGTTGAGTAGTTATTGTTGTTGAATCAGTACTTGTTGGTATAGTAGCAGTAGTAGTTGTAGTTGCTGGAGATGTAGTTGAAGTTGGTGTTGTTACAACAGTGGTTGATGTGTTTGATGGTTGAGTGGTTATTGTTGTAGAACCAGTACTTGTTGGTATAGTAGCAGTAGTAGTTGTAGCTGCTGGAAATGTAGCTGAAGTTGGTGATGTTACAACAGTGGTTGATGTAGTTGATGGTTGAATAGTTAATGTTGTTGAATCAGTACTTGTTGGTATAGTAGCAGCAGTAGTTGTAGTTGCTGGAGATGTAGTTGAGGTTGGTGTTGTTACAACAGTGGTTGATGTGGTTGATGGTTGAGTAGTTATTGTTGAATCAGTACTTGTTGGTATAGTAGCAGTAGTAGTTGTAGTTGCTGAAGATGTAGTTGAAGCTGGTGTTGTTACAACAGTGGTTGATGTGGTTGATGGTTGAATAGTTAATGTTGTTGAATCAGTACTTGTTGGTATAGTAGCAGTAGTAGTTGTAGTTGCTGGAGATGTAGTTGAAGTTGATGTTACAACAGTGGTTGATGTGGTTGATGGTTGAGTAGCTATTGTTGTTGAATCAGTACTTGTTGGTATAGTAGCAGTAGTAGTTGTAGTTGCTGGAGATGTAGTTGAAGTTGGTGTTGTTACAACAGTGGTTGATGTTTGAGTGGTAAGGGTTGTTGAATCAGTACTTGTTGGTATAGTAGCAGTAGTAGTTGTAGTTGCTGGAGATGTAGTTGAAGTAGATGTTGTTACAACAGTGGTTGATGTGCTTGATGGTTGAGTGGTAAGGGTTGTAGAACCAGTACTTGTTGGTATAGTAGCAGTAGTAGTTGTAGTTGCTGAAGATGTAGTTGAAGCTGGTGTTGTTATAACAGTGGTTGATGTTGTTGATGGTTGAGTAGTTATTGTTGTTGAATCAGTAGATGTTGGTATAGTAGCAGTAGTAGTTGTACTTGCTGGAGATGTAGTTGAAGTTGGTGTTGTGACAACAGTGGTTGATGTGGTTGATGGTTGAATAGTTAATGTTGTTGAATCAGTACTTGTTGGTATAGTAGCAGTAGTAGTTGTAGTTGCTGGAGCTGTAGTTGAAGTTGGTGTTGTTACAACAGTGGTTGATGTGGTTGATGGTTGAGTGGTAAGGGTTGTAGAACCAGTACTTGTTGGTATAGTAGCAGTAGTAGTTGTAGTTGGTGTAGATGTAGTTGAAGTTGGTGTTGTTACAACAGTGGTTGATGTGTTTGATGGTTGAGTAGTTATTGTTGTTGAATCAGTAGATGTTGGTATAGTAGCAGTAGTAGTTGTAGTTGCTGGAAATGTAGTTGAAGTTGGTGTTGTTACAACAGTGGTTGATGTGCTTGATGGTTGAGTGCTAAGGGTTGTAGAACCAGTACTTGTTGGTATAGTAGCAGTAGTAGTTGTAGTTGCTGAAGATGTAGTTGAAGCTGGTGTTGTTACAACAGTGGTCGATGTTGTTGATGGTTGAGTAGTTATTGTTGTTGAATCAGTACTTGTTGGTATAGTAGCAGTAGTAGTTGTAGTTGCTGGAGATGTAGTTGAAGTTGGTGTTGTTACAACAGTGGTTGATGTGTTTGATGGTTGAGTGGTTATTGTTGTAGAACCAGTACTTGTTGGTATAGTAGCAGTAGTAGTTGTAGCTGCTGGAAATGTAGTTGAAGTTGGTGATGTTACAACAGTGGTTGATGTAGTTGATGGTTGAATAGTTAATGTTGTTGAATCAGTACTTGTTGGTATAGTAGCAGTAGTACTTGTAGTTGCTGAAGATGTAGTTGAAGCTGGTGTTGTTACAACAGTGGTTGATGTGGTTGATGGTTGAATAGTTAATGTTGTTGAATCAGTACTTGTTGGTATAGTAGCAGTAGTAGTTGTAGTTGCTGGAGATGTAGTTGAAGTTGATGTTACAACAGTGGTTGATGTGGTTGATGGTTGAGTAGTTATTGTTGTTGAATCAGTAGATGTTGGTATAGTAGCAGTAGTAGTTGAAGTTGCTGGAGATGTAGTTGAAGTTGGTGTTGTTACAACAGTGGTTGATGTGGTTGATGGTTGAGTAGTTATTGTTGTTGAATCAGTACTTGTTGGTATAGTAGCAGTAGTAGTTGTAGTTGCTGGAGATGTAGTTGAAGTTGGTGTTGTTACAACAGTGGTTGATGGTTGAGTGGTAAGGCTTGTAGAACCAGTACTTGTTGGTATAGTAGCAGTAGTAGTTGTAGTTTCTTGAGATGTAGTTGAAGTAGATGTTGTTACAACAGTGGTTGATGTGCTTGATGGTTGAGTGGTAAGGGTTGTAGAACCAGTACTTGTTGGTATAGTAGCAGTAGTAGTTGTAGTTGGAGTAGATGTAGTTGAAGTTGGTGTTGTTACAACAGTGGTTGATGTGTTTGATGGTTGAGTGGTTATTGTTGTAGAACCAGTACTTGTTGGTATAGTAGCAGTAGTAGTTGTAGTTGCTGGAAATGTAGTTGAAGTTGGTGTTGTTACAACAGTGGTTGATGTGGGTGATGGTTGAATAGTTAATGTTGTTGAATCAGTACTTGTTGGTATAGAAGCAGTAGTAGTTGTAGTTGCTGGAGATGTAGTTGAGGTTGGTGTTGTTACAACAGTGCTTGATGTGGTTGATGGTTGAGTAGTTATTGTTGTTGAATCAGTACTTGTTGGTATAGTAGCAGTAGTAGTTGTAGTTGCTGGAGATGTAGTTGAAGTTGGTGTTGTTACAACAGTGGTTGATGGTTGAGTGGTAAGGGTTGTAGAACCAGTACTTGTTGGTATAGTAGCAGTAGTAGTTGTAGTTGCTGGAGATGTAGTTGAAGTTGGTGTTGTTACAACAGTGCTTGATGTGGTTGATGGTTGAGTAGTTATTGTTGTTGAATCAGTACTTGTTGGTATAGTAGCAGTAGTAGTTGTAGTTGCTGGAGATGTAGTTGAAGTTGGTGTTGTTACAACAGTGGTTGATGGTTGAGTGGTAAGGGTTGTAGAACCAGTACTTGTTGGTATAGTAGCAGTAGTAGTTGTAGTTTCTGGAGATGTAGTTGAAGTAGATGTTGTTACAACAGTGGTTGATGTGGTTGATGGTTTAATAGTTAATGTTGTTGAATCAGTACTTGTTGGTATAGTAGCAGTAGTAGTTGTAGTTGCTGGAGATGTAGTTGAAGTTGATGTTACAACAGTGGTTGATGTGGTTGATGGTTGAGTAGTTATTGTTGTTGAATCAGTAGATGTTGGTATAGTAGCAGTAGTAGTTGAAGTTGTTGGAGATGTAGTTGAAGTTGGTGTTGTTACAACAGTGGTTGATGTGGTTGATGGTTGAGTAGTTATTGTTGTTGAATCAGTACTTGTTGGTATAGAAGCAGTAGTAGTTGTAGTTGCTGGAGATGTAGTTGAGGTTGGTGTTGTTACAACAGTGGTTGATGTGGTTGATGGTTGAGTAGTTATTGTTGTTGAATCAGTACTTGTTGGTATAGTAGCAGTAGTAGTTGTAGTTGCTGGAGATGTAGTTGAAGTTGGTGTTGTTACAACAGTGGTTGATGGTTGAGTGGTAAGGGTTGTAGAACCAGTACTTGTTGGTATAGTAGCAGTAGTAGTTGTAGTTTCTAGAGATGTAGTTGAAGTAGATGTTGTTACAACAGTGGTTGATGTGGTTGATGGTTGAATAGTTAATGTTGTTGAATCAGTACTTGTTGGTATAGTAGCAGTAGTAGTTGTAGTTGCTGGAGATGTAGTTGAAGTTGATGTTACAACAGTGGTTGATGTGGTTGATGGTTGAGTAGTTATTGTTGTTGAATCAGTAGATGTTGGTATAGTAGCAGTAGTAGTTGAAGTTGCTGGAGATGTAGTTGAAGTTGGTGTTGTTACAACAGTGGTTGATGTGGTTGATGGTTGAGTAGTTATTGTTGTTGAATCAGTACTTGTTGGTATAGTAGCAGTAGTAGTTGTAGTTGCTGGAGATGTAGTTGAAGTTGGTGTTGTTACAACAGTGGTTGATGGTTGAGTGGTAAGGGTTGTAGAACCAGTACTTGTTGGTATAGTAGCAGTAGTAGTTGTAGTTTCTTGAGATGTAGTTGAAGTAGATGTTGTTACAACAGTGGTTGATGTGCTTGATGGTTGAGTGGTAAGGGTTGTAGAACCAGTACTTGTTGGTATAGTAGCAGTAGTAGATGTAGTTGCTGAAGATGTAGTTGAAGCTGGTGTTGTTACAACAGTGGTTGATGTGGTTGATGGTTGAATAGTTAATGTTGTTGAATCAGTACTTGTTGGTATAGTAGCAGTAGTAGTTGTAGTTGCTGGAGATGTAGTTGAAGTTGGTGTTGTTACAACAGTGCTTGATGTGGTTGATGGTTGAGTAGTTATTGTTGTTGAATCAGTACTTGTTGGTATAGTAGCAGTAGTAGTTGTAGTTGCTGGAGATGTAGTTGAAGTTGGTGTTGTTACAACAGTGGTTGATGTGCTTGATGGCTGAGTGGTAAGGGTTGTAGAACCAGTACTTGTTGGTATAGTAGCAGTAGTAGTTGTAGTTGCTGGAGATGTAGTTGAAGTTGGTGTTGTTAGCACAGTGGTTGATGGTTGAGTGGTAAGGGTTGTTGAATCAGTACTTGTTGGTATAGTAGCAGTAGTAGTTGTAGTTGCTGAAGATGTAGTTGAGGTTGGTGTTGTTACAACAGTGGTTGATATGCTTGATGGTTGAATAGTACTGGTTGTTGGAGAAGTAGGGTCTATAGTTGTTGTAATAACCAGCATTGTAGGTGCTATTGCCTGCGTAGTAGTTCCAGTAACCACTGCTGGAAAAAAAAAAACATATTATTGGTAAGAATATTGATGTATATTTCATCATTCTATCATATTAAAGCTCTAAAATGGTAACATCACAAATGATAACACAGTAAAATCATGAAATGTGTTTTATTTAAGTCATTTCATAGTAGACCTCACCGTGTTCATAAATCAATCCACTTGTGGTGCGTCAGCCTTTTTGTGAACAGTAATATTGATATTTTAAGGACTGAAGCACCAGGAGTGGCTGCAAGATATAAAACTGGCAAGGTAGTGCAGGTGTGGCTTAGTCTGTCCATACGTTACAGAGAAAGAATTTGTTGTTGTGCGCAATGAACAGGTGATAGACAGAAAAAGAATACAGCTTGTTTGATATCCGGAGATTAAGGGTATAAATAAGGAACGTATGACTGCGTCAGGATTGGATTAGGGTGGGTGATGGTATCGGAACATGAGGCGCTGTAGTCTTTGTTAAGTTTGCAGAACAAATAATTGATATCACTGAGTGCTACGGCTACGGCTACGGCTGCATCTGCCTCCAGGTGATACTACTTGAATAGGAGTGAAGCTGCTTCCACTCCCCACAGCAGTAGTTTCTGGCACCTGTAGGCAGCCAGATCAGCTGATCAGAGTGGTGTCTGGTATCAAACCCCCACTGATCAGATACTGATGACCTATCCTGTAGATAGGTTATCATTATAAAAAGTGCTCCTGGGGCCAGAAAACCTTTTTTTTTTTTACTATATATAAAGCATATCAGTTATGATCAAACTACTTTGATGATTTTTTTTGCCACTTAAATAATGGCAATCTATTATATCACAGTTCATATCATACTACTAAATAATACCATCACCAAAAATACTAGGATTAAAAATTATATATCGTAAAAATAACTAAATATGAATACTCATAATACTATATAATGTTTATAATAATAATAATAACAATAATAATGATTCCTAATAATACTTAATAAATAAATAGTATTAAATAGTTTAATATTATGTATTACTATTATTATATTAATAATAACTATAATTACTTTTAGTGTTATTATTAGAATTATAGTTATTATTATCATTATTATTATTTTTTTATTTTTTTTTACCTTTATTATTAGTGTTATTTTTGGCATTCTTCTTATCATTATTATTATTATTATTTTTATTATTATTATTAGTAGTAGTAGTAGTAGTAGTATTAGTAGTAGTAGTAGTAGTAGTAGTATTTTAACCACTATTCCTTTCATAATAACAATAATAATAATAATAATAATAATAATAATAATAATTATTATTATTATTATTATTATTATTATTATTACCATTATTTTTATTATTATTATTATTATTACTATTATTAACATTATTATTAGTGTTATTATTATTTGTTCTTGTATTATTATCATTATTTTTTTTATCATAATTGGCCTTCTTCTTATCATCATTATTAGTAGTAGTAGTAGTAGTATTATAACCATTATTCCTATCATTATTATTATTAGTAGTAGTATTACCATTATTTCTATTAATATTATTATTATTATTATTATTATTATTGGTAACATTAGTATTAGTGGTGCTATTTTTTATTATTATCATTATAATTATTATTTTTATAATTATTGGCATTCTTCTTATCATCATTATTATTAGTAGTAGTATTCCAACCACTATTCCTATCATTATTATTATTAGTAGTAGCACCATTATTTCTATTGTTATAGCTATTATTATCATTATTATTATTATTATTATTATTATTATTATAATCAGTAACATTATTATTAGTGTTATTATATCTCTCTGGACCAGACATTACCTCTCTGTTGTCCAGAGTCCCAGAATGCCTAGCAGTCATAGCCTCCTTTCTCTCCTCCTGCTTTCTCAAACTCAACATGGAGAAAACGGAGTTCATAATCTTCACCCCTCCTCGCACGACCCCCTACCTGACCCATCTATCAAAATTAATGGAACCACTCTCACCCCAGTCCCACAGGCCCGCTGCCTTGGGATAACCTTAGACTCTGACCTATCCTTCAAGTCGCATATTCAAACCCTCAACACCTCCTGCCGCCTCCAACTCAAGAACATCCACCGAATCCGCTCCTTCCTCACCCCTGAAACTACAAAGATGCTAGTCCATGCCCTCATAATCTCCTGCCTAGACTACTGTAACACCCTTCTCCATGGCCTCCCAGCAAACACTCTCGCCCCCCCTCCAGTCCACTTTAAACTGTGCTGCTCGCCTAATACACCTCTCTCCCCGTTCTTCATTGACCGCTCCCCTCTGCCAATCCCTTCACTGGCTCCCCGTCGCCCAGTGAATAGAGTTCAAATTACTAACGCTGACATACAAAGCCATCCACAACCTGTCCTCTCCATATATCTCCGACCTAATCTCCCGCTACCTGCCCACACGTAACCTCCGATCCTCCAAAGACCTCCTACTCCACTCTGCTCTTATCCGCTCTTCACACAATCGACTCCAAGACTTCTCCCGCGCATCCCCCATACTCTGGAACTCATTACCAAGACACATAAGACTGACCCCCACAATCACGAGATTCAAGAAGGCCCTGAAGACTCACCTATTCAGGAAGGCCTACAACCTCCAATAACACTACTGTCACCACACCACCATCTATACAGCCTCTCCCCCCACCTTCTGTCTCTATCCCTCTTCCCTCATAGATTGTAAGCCCTTGCGGGCAGGGCCCTCTATCCCACTGTGCCAGTTGGTCTCTGTTAGCATTATCTGTTTTGTATATCTGGTGTACTGTATGTAAATCCTCAAATGTAAAGCACCATGGAAATAATGGTGCTATATAAATAAACAATAATAATTATTATTATTCTATTTAGTTTTATTACTATTATTATCATTATCGTTATTAATTTTTATCATTATTAGCATTCTTCTTATCATTATTATTAGTAGTAGTATTATCATTGCAATTCTACTACTAGAAAGAATAATAAGAATCATTATATCATAAAAAATAATTTTAGTTCTACTAATATTAATAATGATTACAGGAGGAATAAACACATAATAATAAAAACTAAAAATAACCAAATAAATACAACTAAAATTATTTCTACAAGTAATACTATTAATGTTTCTATCAATAGTAATGATATAATATAGTAGTAGGCTACCAGTACAAATCTCTCTATGTAATAAACACAGTGCATACTGTAGATGTACAGATGAAAGCAATACTGTAGCTAAATTACAATGTCTAGGAGCTATACACAGTGAGCAGAATAATTGCACACTTAATGTTTTTATGATACTGTGACTATGTAATTACAGCCAGGCAGCCGTACTGTGTTATTGTTCAATATTGTAATAGTAGGTTTCTACATTATAACAATATTTTCATTGGATCCATCTAGACATTTGTTATGTTAGTTTGAGTCATAGATGCAGATTATAAAACAGTTACAAGAATATTATACACAATCCCATTGATTTATAGATAAGTGATCTTTTTCAAAACTTATAAGAAAAATTTAATTTTTTGTCTAATCCAAGTTTGTCTTACCTATACAGCCAAAAAGTGCAGCCAGGTACATACGAAGAAGAAAGAGCTGTGAAGTCTTCATGATGTGTCGCATTATTGTCTCTCTGTATCAGTAAATATGTCCTGAACCAGCCGCTGCATTCCAAAATCTACCAAAAAAAATCACTGCAGGGGGTTTTATGTTGAGTTAGTGAATGACAACCCATGTGTGTCATTGCTGAGAGGTCACACCCTATAACACGAATATCAATTGTTCTATGGTAGGAAAACACTGAAACATATAGACAGGACAGATATTCACCATGGCCCTGTGACACACTGTATAAATATGTATTTTGTGTAATAATAATTTGCGTGAATTGGGCACAAAAGTGACGTTCTGATCTGAAGCAGATGACATAGGTGTGTTGAGAAGACTGACATCGGAGCTGGGGTGTGTCGACTGTTACTAAAATAAGAAGATTGGGAGGTAAAGCAGAAGAATTTACACCTAGTAGAAGATGATATTTGCTCAAGGAAACAACAACATTGGAGCAGATTTACTAATCCTGACCAAACTTTAGAAAGTGCAAAAGTATGCTAAACAGTCTAATGTGCCAAATTTATCACAGTGGATAGCGCTGGATTGAAATTTTGGTGCAGTTTAAGATGGTCTAGTCTACAGTGATTAGAAAAAGAAAATCCACCTTGGAATTTTGTGATTTTATTTTTGTGATTTCATGTCTCAGGACATGAAAAAAAACCATCTGACCCTTAAAAGGTCTTAAAATACGGTAAATGCAACCTCAGAAAAAGAACAACACCTGAATAATTACATTGTGTCATTATTAATTTACATAATCTAACCCAAATGCAGAAGCAGTGGGTGAAAAATTAAGTAAACCCTTACTGCTTCCAGAGGAATTAAGAGGGTAAGTAGTAGCCAAGTGTTGTTAATTAAATGTTCTTGATTAATTGATCATCAACAAGTGTGACAGAAGTTTTGGCTGTTTGCTGGTCTAGAGCATTCAGATGTGTGTTAATACAAGACAAAGGAGGAAAGACATCAGCAATGATCTTAGAGTAGCAATTGTTGTTACAAAGAATTCAAAGTCCATCACTCTTAAATTATTAAGAAAGTTAACAATTTTCCCAGGTGTGGGTGTCCCAAACAATATTTCAGAGTGTACACTGCAATCCTCGGGGGGTGTAGAGATAGGGTCCCAACCCATTCATATACAGTTGATAAAGGATTTCACACTCCAAAGGTAGTTTTGAACATATGTGTGTTTTTTATTCATCACACGTGTTTAGTCAAGTAGAGAACTATTTGTGACGTTTCGGCCTCAAAACTGGTGTTCATCAGACTCTATAAAATATATAAGATAGGGCACAAATGTGAAAAAACATATATACAAATATACAAAATACAGTACATATACACTAGGATCATGAATGCTGTTTTAGAGCATATACTTTATTTTGTATAGTCTGATGAAGGCTGGATTTGAAGTTGAAACGTCACAAATAGTTCTCTACTTGACTAAACACATGTGATGAATAAAAAAAAAGCATATGTCCCAAGCAATAGACATTCCCCAAAATGGTATAACTAAAATGTACACCTGACCACGCAAAAAAAGACGGTCTATGCATCCCAGTGTCAGAATATGGCGACTTTAAGAAAAATACATGTTTTGCAAAGTTTTGGATTTTCGTTAAGGGGTAAAATGTGAATGAGACTATATAAATTTGGAATTACCGTAATTGTACTGAAACAGAATACAGGTGACATGTCATTTTGGCTGCACAGTGAGCGCCATAAAAACGAAGTCCGTAAGAAAGTCGCACAAATGCATTTTTTTCTCTAATTCCACCCCATTCTGAATTTTTTCCATTTTCCCAGGGGGGAAATTAGGAAGAGATAAGAGGATATCTAACACAACATTCTAAATCTACAGTTCATTTGCAATTTCTCAGAAGGTTAGGACAGATACTTCTAGTGATAATATTCTGTGATGGCTGAAAATGGGGCTTGAATTATTACTATTTGTCCAAGCCCAAAAATTCAATTTTCCAAGTCTATGACTTGTTGGAAATCATGTTTAGGTGGATGACCTCTTTAAGGACATGATGATTCTATTGCCTCCATTAAATATATTGTACTGACATTTACGAAATACTAACCTATTATGTCTTCTGTTTATAGCACACATTAGTCATTGCCAGGAAATTCTTCCAATGCACGTTGGTCATATCTGTAGACCATAATGAATCCTTTGCCAAACATTTGGTCAACGTATCCAAATCTTCTTTTACTATTCTTTCTAATATGGTGGGATTCCCTAAAAAAGTATACCACATCATCTAAAATTGTTTACGATGAGAGTGGTGTACAGTTCTATACTGTACATTATGGGCTACAGTATGTGCTCTGCATATACAATAATGTGCAAAAGTTTTAGGCAGGTGTGGCAAAAATTCTGCACAGTAACAACACTTTCAGAAATAGAAGGGTTAATGGTTTATTATTGTCAATTAAAATGAAGTGAATGAAAAAAAGAGATATGTAAATCTCATCAATATTTGGTGTAACCTTTGCCCTTTTCCTTCCGTCAGTTCTTCTCGGTACTTGCAGACAGTTTTTGGCAGGACTGGGCAGGGAGGTTGTTCCCACCGCCATCTTGGAGAACTAAGCACAGATCTTCTGTGGATGTACAGTACAGACCAAAAGTTTGAACACACCTTCTTATTCCAAGAGTTTTCTGTATTTGCATGACTATAAAAATTGTAGATTCACACTGAAGGCATCAAAACTATGAATTAACACATGTGGAATTATATACTTAACAAAAAAGTGTGAAACAACTGAAAATATGTCTTATATTCTAGGTTCTTCAAAGTAGCCACCTTTTGCTTTGATTACTGCTTTGCATACTCTTGGCATTCTCTTGATGAGCTTCAAGAGGTAGTCACCTGAAATGGTCTTCCAACAGTCTTGTAGAAGTTCCCAGAGATGCTTAGCACTTGTTGGCCCTTTTGCCTTCGCTCTGCGGTCCAGCTCACCCCAAACCATCTCGATTGGGTTCAGGTCTGGTGACTGTGGAGGCCAGGTCATCTAGCATAGCACCCCATCACTCTCCTTCTTGGTCAAATAGCCCTTACACAGTCTGGAGGGGTGTTTGGGGTCATTGTCTTGTTGAAAAATAAATGATGGTCCAACTAAACGCAAACCGGATGGAATAGCATGCCGCTGCAAGATGCTGTGGTAACCATGCTGGTTCAGTATTCCTTCAATTTTGAATAAATCCCCAACAGTGTCACCAGCAAAGCACCCCCACACCATCACACCTCCTCCTCCATGCTTCACGGTGGGAACCAGGCATGTAGAGTCCATTTGTTCACCTTTTCTGCATTGCACAAAGACACGGTGGAACCAAAGATCTCAAATTTGGACTCATCAGACCAAAGCACAGATTTCCACAGGTCTAATGTCCATTCCTTGTGTTCTTTAGCCCAAACAAGTCTCTTGTGCTTGTTGCCTGTCCTTAGCAGTGGTTTCCTAGCAGCTATTTTACCATGAAGGCCTGCTGCACACAGTCTCCTCTTAACAGTTGTTGTAGAGATGTGTCTGCTGCTAGAACTCTGTGTGGCATTGACCTGGTCTCTAATCTGAGCTGCTGTTAACCTGCGATTTCTGAGACTGGTGACTCGGATGAACTTATCCTCCGCAGCAGAGGTGACTCTTGGTCTTCCTTTCCTGGGGCGCTCCTCATGTGAGCCAGTTTCTTTGTAGCGCTTGATGGTTTTGGCCACTGCACTTGGGGACAATTTCAAAGTTTTCCCAATTTTTCGGACTGACTGACCTTCATTTCTTAAAGTAATGATGGCCACTCGTTTTTCTTTACTTAGCTGCTTTTTTCTTGCCATAATACAAATTCTAACACTCCATTCAGTAGGACTATCAGCTGTGTATCCACCTGACTTCTGAACAACACAACTGATGGTCCCAACCCCATTTATAAGACAAGAAATCCCACTTATTAAACCTGACAGGGCACACCTGTGAAGTGAAAACCATTTCAGGTGACTACCTCTTGAAGCTCATCAAGAGAATGCCAAGAGTGTGCAAAGCAGTAATCAAAGCAAAAGGTGGCTACTTTGAAGAACCTAGAATATAAGACATATTTTCAGTTGTTTCACACTTTTTTGTTAAGTATATAATTCCACATGTGTTAATTCATAGTTTTGATGCCTTCAGTGTGAATCTACAATTTTTATAGTCATGAAAATACAGAAAACTCTTGGAATGAGAAGGTGTGTCCAAACTTTTGGTCTGTACTGTAGGCTTGCTCCAATCTGTCTGTCTCTTCATGTCATCCCAGACAGACTGGATGATGATGAGATCAGGGCTATATCTGTAGGGGCCGGATCATCACTTCCAGGACTCCTCCTCCAAAGGGCAAAGGTCACAACAAATATTGATGGGATTTACATTTCTCTTTTCTTCGTCCACTTCATTTTGTGAATTGATAAAAATAAATTATTAACCCTTCTATTTCTGAAAGCTTTCTTACTGGTCAGCATTTTTCCACACCTTCGTAAACTTTATGAGCACTCCTGTACATCACAATTTTTTTATTATTAACCTAAGTCATTACATACTTGGCCTGGGACGTGCAGACACATAAACAGGATTTACTATGGTTTTATAGACTGAAAGGAAATTATATCCTCAGTCTCTGAGCTGACTCAAAAGTAAACTTGTAAAATGGGAGAAAGTGGAAAGTAAAGGATAAGTAATGATAGGTAATAAGTGCACTCAATAATACCTTGTGAGCTGTGGAAATGCTGTCAGGACGGGCTTGACAAAAAGTTAATAGAAATCTTCTGAGCAGTGATGGAGAGTCACCAGATGGAGGGCACTGCCCTATAGCTTCAGCGTTGACTCCAAAAGATGGACTTATTATATATGAGCCACCCATTTTCAGAACAGAAGTGAACACATTGGGGTGAATTTATTATTCTATATATGACGGAAAACTGGTGTAGAAGGGAATAGCTGTTGCACATCTTTGGTGCACTGGCCTTATTGGGTGCAGATGTACCATTTCCCTCTTTCTGGTTGTCACTTTTTACGAGACCAAGACCAAGGTGGGACAAATTTACTATAACTCATGCCAAGAAACTGAAGTGAATTCTATACCAGTGCCTGACTGGTGTAGATTTCTATTCTGGTGGACAGGAGTGCCCCTGAAATATGAAGAGGCCAGAGCTGCTTATCAATTCAGTCACAGCTAGGGAATGAATTAAAACTGGTGTACAGATGTCCAGTCTTAATAAATTCCCCCATTATATGGACACTATAAAGTTATATAGTAATATAGTTAGTATGTAAGAAGTTCAATCTATGCTTCACCAGTGTTGACCCAGACAGGGATAGACATACTGTATCGGCAACCCATGTGACTGTTACAATAGAGTGTAGAGGAAAAGGTACATTTTGTAATATAAGGTAGGTAGTCCCTCAATACAAGCTGTGCATGCCCCATTGTTGATACTGAGCCAACTTGGTGGACTCAGCTATTCACAAGACTGATGTGAACACCTATGAAAGTCATAAGGGGAATCCAAAGTATATACAAATTTTTAAAAAAAATGTCAATATCCATGTGCGGTATTTTATGAATTTCTGCTATTACTGGCCGGCAGAATACAGTTTACATATTCAAAAATATCCGGTACCTAACAAGAAGTGATGGCAGCATTTGGGCCCGACCATACACTACCCCCCATAAGGTATACAATGTATCTGGCACTAAGGACATGTTACTTATGTCCTTGACTGTATACAGAACTCTGATTTGGTAGTAAAATACGGCACTTTACTTCTTGACTTACTGTGTTCTGACTACTATAGGCTGGTGAGTTTACATGGTCACTTTTCAGAAAACTTAGTGTCATTTTTTAGAGCGCATGATTCTGGCCAAAATGTAATTCACTTTATTTTAAAAATGTTCTGATTTCTGCTAGAAAGACACCAATAGGTGTCTCCCTACCTCCTAATTTACTGTTCACTCCCTGTTACTAAAGCAAGTCCATCTTTAGAAATCAACAGGCTCAAGATGTTGCACAGATAGTGGAGGGGGAGTGCCAGGTTTATCCTCATAGGCAGTTGGGGAGGGCAGGTCTCTCTTCATGAGATTTGTTACTCTGTGTTTCCTGTCTGTACACTGCTTAGAGGGTGTAAGGATGGTCTGTCTACTTCAGACTAGCTGCCCATATTATTGCTGATGAGATGTTAGTCATAGACAGTAAGCAGCTTTACATATAATGCTCAGATTTCTCTTATTTCTGTGTCAGGGATCATTTTATCTGCATCATATTCTGTATTTGTAGTCCACTGTACTTGGATCTCCTATATTATGGTCACTTTTGCTTTTCTTGGCTATTTGCTATTCCACAGTTACTGCTGGCAATAGTAAAGAAACCAGTAGTCATAGTAATGGATAGGGGAGGGCAGACTGATCCTTATTGTATATGCCCCCTGTCTAAATTATATAATTTGCTTTAGTGGGAAACTCCTTTAAATTTAGATTTCCATTTTAGTCTAAATAGAGAAAAAATACCTATTTGTATATTTGTGTATAGGGTTAAAACCTGTCAACCAAGCTGAGTGGGTCAGAAGAAGCCAGAGGGAAGCTATCTAGCAGACACCTCTCCCCATGGCCAGCAGCAAGACTTGTCTGACAGGTTTCCTTTGATAGATATTTCCCACAACACAGAATGCAATGTACTACATTTAGTAATACATAGCATAAACTTACACTACGTGTCTAAAAGTTTACATAACATGGCTTTTGCGTATGTGGAAACCTCTGTAGTGGTGATAGGTAACCTGTAACATGTAATGGGGGTCAGTACTTGGTTGTGTTAGCGTGTCCCTTGAAATGACTGGATCTAGTAATCTTTGGTGCTGGAGTGGTTCCCCACTCAGGGATTATTAGTGATAATTTGGCTACATGAGTCAATTGGTTGCCTGACAGTAGGAGTAGCAGATGATGGTACCTGCACACGCTATCAACCGTACAGCAGCATGGTGGTTCAGTGGTTAGCACTGTTGCCTTGCAGCACTAGGGTCTTGGGTTAGAATCCAAGCAAAGGCAACATCTACAAGGAGTTTGTATGTTCTCCTTGTGTTTGCATGGGTTTCCTGCCAAAAATATACTGATAGGTAAATTGGCTCCCTCTGCAAATATCAGACCCTTGTTGGGGATGAACACCTGTTTGGCAGCCATGAACTCCCCTACTCTACAACACTCTCTGTGCTTTGAGTCTCAGTTTCAGTTCCACAGAACAAGTTCCGTCCAGGCTAGTAGTGCTATTATTTTTTAGGACCCCAGGGCATAATAATCAAAAGTCCAAGGGAGGTGCGGGAAAAGAATGTACATGCATGCTCACCTTCGCTCATCTATCCAGGGCTCCTCCTCAGCATCCAATTTTCGTTACCAAGCATCCCTAGTGTCTTTGGCCTCCTGTGTGATACAGCAGCCCGAGTCACCACTAAAGCCTGAAATTGGACCTCAGCAATCACGTGCGGGGCATTGACTCTATGACACTTTGAAAAAAGTGTCAAGACTTTTATGCTCCCCAGGAGACCACTGAGATCCAATAACAGGTCTCAGCAGTGACCCAGGACCATTGATGTCACAAGAGAGGCCAGAGGACACTGGGAATGAATGGCAAAGAAGACCAGATGCCATGGCAGAGTCCAGTGGCGTAACTAAAGTCTTGTGGGCCCCGGTGCAATCTTTTGTCTGGGGCACCCTACCTCATCCCTACAACAAATTCTTGATAGTGATGGTCACGGGTGCTAAGGAGTTTAATCAACCTTAGTGTGGTTACGGTAATATGGGGGTCTCCTTGGTTTATGACCAGATGGAAGCTGCAATCTCTATACTGATACCAGTGCTTATGGGCTCCCTAAGGCTCCTGGACCCCAGTGCGACTGCACCCTCTGCACTGCCTCAAGTTACGCCCCTGGCAGAGTCCCAAAGAGTTGAAGAAAGTTGAGTATGTGTGTTTTTTATTTTTACACACCTCACCTGGGCCTACAATTATTATACTCTAAGGTCTAAAGTGTCCCCAGTTTTTAATAATGAGTAGTGTATTGGGAACCCCCAAAATTTTGGGGTCCGGCTAAACCTAAAATTTTTGAAAAATTCTTAACGAACCAGTTTGCTCATTCCTAACCTCACACTAACCCATGACCCAAGGACACATCTTACAACTGCCAGTTCCTTGGACTCTTTAACAACTTTCCAGGAAAACCCTGCATGAGACCTGGAGGTGGGCGTCCCTGACATCACTACATACATTCATGCAGATGGCTTAGCATCTGTCCGTCAGTCCAACGTCAGAGTCTAGTCAGTCGCAAAACTGATGCATTGAATAACATTAACATGAATACGCTTCTCAAAGTGACATTACAACAACATACCTGACTGCAAGGATATAATACTATTGTACCTAGCAGTAGTACGTCACTGGTAGTGTAGTGTGCAGCACACTATAGCATGGGAAGAGTTACCTGCCATGACATATACATAGCAATAATAGTATTTATACCGCAACAGTGTCAAAGGTAGCCTATAGCAAGAGAAAAATATGCAGCAGCTTGACGTGAAACAGTAGAGTCCCTGTAATGGGAATGGGGCAGATTTATAAATAACACCAGTCTTCATAGCCCCATTGCTGGCGGAGGGTGCGCCTCATATATGCGATGAAGTGCATACCTTCTCATAACTGAGGCACACCCTCCGCTAGGCTGTAGGCCTGGAGAGAATATATGCCAGCTACATTTCTTGCATCATTTACACTAGATTTTTGGACTAAATGATAATAAATCTGCTAATAAATTGGTGGTGCAGAAAACAAAAAGTCATAATTTTTTTGTGCAAAAACCCAATTTGCACAAAAATTGCAACTTTTTTATGATCCAATGTTCTTTTTGTAAGTGAGTGGCAAATAGAGATGATCAAATCTGTTCGTAACAAGCCTGGTTCTTTGCAAATTTTGTTACGCCGCCTGTGAACCACTGTTTTATTCTGGAGTCTCTTCAGACCCTGGGGTATAATAAGGGGAGGGCCAGGGAAGGAAATGGGGTATAATAATAATCACTGATAATCATGATGTCAGGATGTCCCATGTCGTGCTCGAAGAGGACAGAAGACAATGGGGATCATGCACCAGACACCGTGATGTAGTCCTGGAGAGGTGAGGATCAGTGTTTATTATCTTACCGCACCACCCTTGGACCTCTGATTATATATTATGGGATCCAAAGAGACCTCGGAGTATAATAGAAGCACTTTTGGTTTGGATCAAAAGTTTGGTCTGAATTGAAACTAGTAAGAGTGAAGAAATTAGGCAATACCTTTTAGAGGCTAATTGAGTATATTTGATAGTGAGCTTTCAGAAGTACTAGCTCCCTTCATTAGACATGGTGTTATACAAGAAACTGAAAATTCACAGCTTTTTTTATACCCTAAAGACATGGACCTTCAAAGAATCCTTAAAAAAAACAAAATGCAATCTAAGTAGAGAAGTTATTTACAACCGGTCAAAAAATAAACAATCTGGAAAGTTGTGGGGCATGACGGAGGGATCAGTAATTCTTGTTGTTATCTGTTTGCTATCAGGTGGTGATTTGTGATCCTCACAGTTCATACATAGTGTGACATGAAACTGGCATGAATATTAAGTCCAAATTTCAGAGTTTGAAATTTTTGCATTAACTTGTATTCTCATTCCTTCCTCTCCCTCTGCGTCTTAAAATTTCTTCACTCTTCCACTACGTTCAATGGCTAACACGGTACAACATTATACTACTTGAAACAACCTCTCAAAAAGATTCTCCCAGGGTTCTCCCATGTCAAGTCATAAACCTGTTTTTCAGCTCTATGTTCTTGGGGATATTTTGGGTTGTTAGATGGTTCAAGGCCGGTCTTTGCTGGATGGACTTTGTCAAAGTGCAGCTATTTTTAGATCCTTCCATGTACAGTATACTGTGCTGTAGGAGCGCTCCGTTCATTGACACTACTGATAAAATCTCCAGATATGTCTGAATAGTAGGAGGATATTGATGACCATGCTCTTATTTACTATTTAGACACAATATAAAGGAACAATTTATCATTTTGGCTCCAGTCACAACACAGAACGTTCCCTTCCTGCTTCTGGACAACATCAGGACTGGGGTTGGAGTTAAAAATATTGGCCATTACCTATTGGAATAATCCAAGGGTTAGCAGCCGATTAAAGAAAATGCAGGACTGTTGGCAGCTATGTATTTGGCCATGTTGTCAGCTTTCTCTATTATGTACATATTCAGACGGAGTGTTAAATTAAGGTGCAATTTCACCATTGATTTATTTTGGTTTTCTCTAGAAAGGTCTTAATTTACTGTATTTATATTTGCTGTCATAAAAAATATTTTATTTTCTGGTGGTTCATGATAATATATTAGTTTCATACTATGTATTGTATTGTGCAAAAGCGATGTTACTGTGCCTTGTGTATCTGCCAAATATTTCACATTCACTCCAGAGCATCCCCTGTGGTCTACATGCAAGAATTGCAGCCACAAAGCCATGCCTTCAGCGTGGAAACAAGGCCAAGTGACTCAAAATTTCCAGTGAAGACCTAGGAATTGTGGTGCAGGAAATGGCGAAAGGTGCCCAGGACTGGGGAGTCAAAATGTGAAATATTTGACAGTAATATAAGGCAAAGGGCTGCGACAGCAAAGCATGGTGGAGGTTCAGTGTCGGACTGGGATGTCTAGGGCCCACCAGTGGAATTATTTCTAGGGGCCCACCATCAGGACCCCTGCAGATCAGCGGTACCGAGACAGGGCGGCTAAAGGTAATAACATGTCGGGAGCCATGCTGCTCACCCACTATACCATGTGCACCACTGCACTACCTAAACCTACTGCTACACCTTGTATGGCAAGTAAGCAGCGTGGCTCCTAGAATTGTTACCTTTACCTGTAGCCACACTATCCTGGAAAAGCTGATCTGCAGAGGTCCTGGCTGTTGTATCATCGCAGATGTAATATTGATGGCCTATCCTAAGGACAGGCCATCAATATTAGAAAGATGGATAAATCTTTTAAAGAGGTTGTCCAGGAATTGGAACTATTTTATTATAAAAGTAGAAAAAGTTCACAAACACTGTCACATATGAAAAATACCATACAAAAACCATAAACAGAGACAATACATAAATCCAAAACATAGCATAAATAACATCAAATACAAGAAAACGTCAAGACAAAATTAAAAACTCAAAAACATGCGCAAACCAGCCCCCATCCATTCTGTCTTTCATTCCGCCTTTCACTCCGCCTTTCATTCTGCCTTTCACTCCGCCTTTCATTCTTCTTCAGCCATCCGTCAGTCAAAACTCTAGCTGTCCTAAAAACAAAGAAAAAAAAACAACAAAATGAGCGATGTACAATGAAACATATAACAAAAACATATAACACTAATAAACCCCAACTGAAACTTACTATGATTTTTTTTTTTTTTTTTTTTTTTTTCCCTTCACCACACCCGGCCAGCACCACACCCCATGTCCTCCCATGTCCGCATAGTCCTGGTGCTGGCACCACCCACCACCGAGCCCCTGAAACCCCGACCTGGCTCTCCGCCTCATGTCCTCTCATGTCCGCATAGTCCAGAGCCAGGCCGGGCACACGAAAACCTATAAACCAAACCCTCCACCCCCAAAAAAAAGAAACCCCCCTCCCAAACAACCTACCCCCCTAAAAAACCCCTTAACTACTAAAATGGAATTATGAAATGGAATATGGAAAATGAAAATGGGATATGGAAAAAAATGGAAATGGAATGGGAAATGAATATGGGATATGGAAAAATGGAAAATGGGAAAACGGGCACAACACATGACAAACGACAACAACAACACACAACAAGTACCAGACAAATCAATACCAGACAAGCAACAAAACCCACCATCCTACATAACCCACCATCCTACAAAACCTGTTAAGATTACCCTCCCTCCCATGAACCTCCCATGGGCCTAGGGTCGGTTATCCTCAAGCCTCTTACCCTTCTATCCGTTTTTCCAAAACAAAAATGACTATGCAGTGACACGCCAGCCCTCCACCAGGAAGAGAGCACAGGAGGCCTGTCCCTGTCTACTCGCCCTACCACTACGTCCCTATCTATCATTCTGCCCCTACCCTGTCCCTACCTGTCCCTCCCTATCAGAAAATAATAAAACCCACCCCTCGTGCCAACCTTGCCCTACCTGTCCCTATCTGGCCCTAACCTAACTCACCTACTTTGAATCCCTTATTCTAACCCTCAGGGAACAGAAAAGGTGAACCCCCTCCAGAGGGTACCAGCCCTCTCTGCACCCAGCCCCTCATACTCCCGAGAGCGCACCCTCACCAGGTCCACCATGATGTTTTTAACCACCTCCACCTTCGGGAGGATTTTGCCTCTCGTCGATACTAAACACCGTGCTGACCATAGGTGAAACCTGACCACTGCACTAACTACAAAAAGTGTTTGGCAGTCCCTGCCCTCCGGGTGTTTGAATGCCCCATAGGCCCACTCGGCATAGGAAAGGCCAGCCAGCCGCAGCCAACCGGTGGAGGTCCCCACCAATTTGCAAACCCTTATATTGAAGGGGCACTGAAGCAGGAAGTGCTCCATGCTTTCCAGCATGTCGCCACACTCCTCCCGAGGGCAGCCTCGCTCGTCGGAGTTCCGGTACTTCAAGTTCCCCCTCACATATAACTTACCTAGGAGGCAGCGCCAGGTCAGATCCCAAAACTTCCGAGGAAACCTTTTGGAGTTAAGAAAACGCAACCCTCCCTCTAAGGTTTCTCCTGGGTAATCTTTGAGCGCCAGAGGCTTCTGGAAGCGGGTCAACAGGACCTTGTCGTCAAGAAAACGTCTTGACTGAGTCCTGATCTCCCACGCCCCCAGACCCCACCGACGAATCACTTTCAGGACCAGGGAAGCATAGGCCGGGAGATATCCATGGGGTGCACGAAGATCTTTCACTTGCCCTCCTGACTCCCATTTCTGGAAGAAGGGCCGAAACCACCCCTGGCAGGAGGCTACCCACGAAGGAGCCCCCTCGGAGGAGAGGTTTGGTAAATTGATCTTAAGAAAGGTGTTCATTAAGAACACCACGGGGTTAACCATATTTAACCCCCTAGCCTCCTTGTGCGGTATGTAACCTCCCTCCTGATTAGGTTGAGCCTGTTCCCCCATAACAGTTGGAAGAACAGGCAACAGATCCTACTCCAACAAGACTCTGGCAAGGCACAGACGCTACCTAGATAGATCACCAACGGGAGCAGGAAGGCTTTGGCAAGGTGAACCCTTTCTCTCAGGGTCAAAGACCAACCCTTCCAGCAATCAACTCTCTGGGCGACATCCTTAAGCCTACCTTCCCAATTTTGGAGTGGGTAATCACCCTGGCCAAAATGGATGCCTAAGATCTTTACAGACCCCTGGGGTTCTGGGAGGGTGTCCGGGAGAGAAAAACCAGGCTCTCCCCCTCCCAGCCAGAGGCTTCCACACTTATTCCTGTTTACAGCTGATCCGGAAGCCTCCGAGTAACTGTCCACTTCAGACATCACCCATTCAAGCTCCTCCCGTGACGAGACAAGAACGGTGACATCATCCGCGTAGGCTACTGTCCTCAAAGGGGAGCCAGTACCCTCCAGGTCCATCCTGACTCCCGCCACCGGCCCACCATTAATCCGTCTAATCAGGGGATCAATGGCGAACACATACAGTAGCGGGCTCAAGGGACATCCCTGTCAGACGCCCGACCCCACCTCAAAAGGACGACCAACCCAACCATTCACAAGCGGGAAAGACTCAGCCCCAGCGTATAAGGTCTGCAGCCACTGAATGAACCCCCCAGGCAGGCCATACCTCGAGAGAGTTGACCACAAATACTCATGATTCACCCTGTCAAAAGCCTTAGCCTGATCTAGGGACAGCAAGTACCCCTTCCACCGACCTGCCCTACTCTGCTCCACAGCCTCCCTGACACTCAGGACCGCACTTAAGGTGCTACGACCGGGAACAGAGCAGTGCTGAGCCGGCGAGAGGAGCCGGGGCGCAAACTGTACCAGCCGGTTGAAAAGTACCTTCGCCAGAATCTTTCGGTCCGTATTGAGAAGTGCTATGGGCCGCCAGTTCTCAATATGGCTCGGATCCTTACCCTTTGACAGAACTATAAGGGCGGACCTCCTCATTGACTTCGGCAGAGTGCCCGAGGATAGACACTCATTAAGCACGTCAGTCAAGAGGGGAGCCAAAGCTCCTTTAAAGGTCCGATAGAACTCAGATGTTAAGCCATCTGGGCCAGGTGACTTCTTGAGGGCAAGACCCTCAATAGCCCTGACGACTTCCTCTTCCCTTATAGGTTCTATCAAAACACCAAGAGAAGGGTCTTCTGCTGACTCAGGAATGGCTTCAGCCAAGAAACCTGAAATCCTATCCCGATTAAGTTCCTTCTTTGCCAAAAGGTTCGAGTAGAAGGACCTGACGACCTCCAAGATCCCTGACCTGGATCTTGTCAGGGATCCTGTACTGTCAATCAGGCCTGTTACTGTCTTACAAGTCACTGACATCTTACAGTTCCTGTAGGGGTCGGGCGAGCGGTATTTCCCGAAATCCCTCTCAAGAACCAAAGATGCGTGCCTATCGTACTGACACCTTTTGAGCAAAGCCTTCACACCGGAGATATCCTCCTGGCTACCTCTGGTCGAGACCAGATGTCCAAGTCTCTTCCTCAGTGCAGTGTACATGCGGTACATGTCCAGTGACCTGAGGCTTGAGAGCCGGCGGAAAAATCCCACCACCCTTTTTTTGAATATCTCCCACCACTCTGACCTAGTACCTTCAAGACCCAGTAATAGTACCTGATCCTGAAGAAACTCCTCAAAGGCTTGTCTTACAGCTGCCTCCTCAAGGAGTGACGAATTCAGCCTCCACAAACCTCTTCCTCTCCGGAGGGTCTCTGAAATATTCAAAGAAAACAAAATTAGACAGTGATCGGAGAACTCCACCTCCACCACGGACACAGGGGTGGTGACGGAATTCTCCTTCAAAAAAAAACCTATCTATCCTAGACCTAACACTACCTCTCTGAAAGGTGAACCCACGGTGACCTGGGGAATGCCTGATGTGGATATCCTCCAGGCGAGCTTCACTCACTATTCTATTTAACGCGGCGCCATCATAGGGCAGTCTATCTCTGGTACCTCCTCGGTCTTGGGGTCTAGTTATGGTATTAAAATCCCCACCAAAGATGACTTGTTTGCCCGTAAAAAGAAAAGGCTTAATCTTCATAAAGAGGCTTTTACGGTCCCACTTTGTCTGGGGACCGTAGATGTTAATGAGGCGCAGGCTTTGCCCCTTCATGAAGACGTCTAAGACTAGGCACCTTCCCATTTCGAGCTCGATCAGTCGCTGGCATTTCACCTCTGCGGTAAAAAGCACCGCCACTCCACTATACGGCTCAGCCGCAAGAGACCAGTAGGAGGGCCCCCTGCGCCACTCCCTCCTTGCTCTGTTTATCTCTGATAGAGTACAGAGCCTGGTCTCCTGCAAAAACAAAATGTCAGCTTCAACCCGGCCAAGAAAATCAAAGGCTGCAAACCTAGCCGTATCAGACTTAATGCTGGCCACATTAATGGTGGCCAGCGTCAGTGGAGAGGGGACTGCCATTAAGACCGATTGAGCTCAATGACCTTCAGCTTCCCACCCCCTTTCCTCCTATCACCACCACCCCTAGATGAGTCTGAAGAGGACCCGCGACTTCTCCTCGTCTTGCGGGTCCTCTTCTTACATTGGGATTGGTCCATCACCTCCCCCGGTGCGGTTTGGCCAGAGGAGGGATGGACCTCCCCCGCAACTTCTCCCTGAGGAGTTACAGTGGTCGCAGAGACAGTAGCAACTTCGGCCCTGGGTGCATCATCTCCTCCTCCAGGCTCCAGGCCAGCCTCCCCCCCAGAGGGCAGGGGGGCCCCTCCCGGAGGGAGACTCAGCAGCCCCTGACGGCTCCACCTCTCCCTCTGAAGCCTCCCCTGAGGCCGACGCATCCTCACAGAGGGATTGGTACCGGTTGGGACCTACCACTAGAGGGCCGTCGAGTCTGCGTTCCTTCGTCGGGGGGGGGCAGATGTTTTTGCCCTCACTTTACTCGGTGACTTTCTCCGCTTGACCGTCTCTCCCTCCCCAGCACTGACGTACTGAGAAGAAGACGACTGGTCAGCCTCTTCCTCCCTCTGCAGTCTCTTCATCTCCTCAACCAGGGTCGTGCCCACTGCTGCCTCGGCATCAGGATCTGGCCCAGCAGAGCCAGGGGCAGAAGGAAGGCACATAACTCCCTCCCTCTGCTCCCTCCTCCTCTCGCGCCTCCTTGCCCTTGATGGTGGCTGGGCCTTCTCCCTTTGCCTTGGCAGACTAGTCTCTCCTCCCCCACTCACCCCCCTCCGCAGCAGGGACAGCCTCCTCAACTGCCCCCGCTTGCCGAAGGGTGGTGTTGGCGAAAGACCGTGGACACGCCCCGATCGGGTGCCCAAGGACACCACACAGGTGGCAACGCACCCTGCCACAGGTCGCCGCGAGATGGCCCACCTCCCCACACATGGCGCACTTCTGCACACGGCAGGAGGCGCTCAAGTGTGAGGGGTCACCGCACCTGTGACAGAGTTTTGGCTGCCCCTGGTAGAAGACAAGGATCCTGTCTTTCCCAAGGAAGGTTGAGGACGGGATATGCATCACCGAGTTATCCTCGTGTCGCAATTTGACCATGAAGGTCCAGGCCCCCGACCATATCCCGAACTCGTCGAGATTTTTCTTTGGGAAGTCCTTGACCTCCCCAAACCTGTTCAGCCAGGTCATGATGTCCATATAAGAAAGTGACTCGTTACGAGTTAAAACGGTCACTTTCTTAATGTTATCCTGGCGTGACACCGCCCACACCATAAAGTCACGCCAGGCGGGCTCGTCCTTCACCAGCCTATAGTTTCCCCAGAAGGTTTCTAAGCCCTCCGGGGTAACAAAGCTGATGTCAAACTCCGAGGAGCCGACAGGATGAATCAGGGCAAAGATGTCGCTTGCCCTGAAACCCATCCCGAGTAGGAGTTCCACGACCCCCCTCCTCTGGGGACAAGGGCCGGCTCCCCCCCCACACGAGACGGGCCACGTTCCTCCGTGTCGGCCCCCTACGCCCGGGTGTAGGGAGAGTCCATCTGGTCTCACCTCCTTCCTCTCGGAACTTCCCTAGGCCAAAACGCTCGATCCAGAACCTAAGGTCTCTCGACTGCCCATCTATGGTCATTGTGGACTGGCCCGCCCGTAAAGCCTCCAGGAGCTGCCGTTGCAAATCGCCGTCCCTGGAGCCGGGCGGAAGACATGATGCACCCCCAGGGGCCCCAGAAGCGACGCTGGCATAGGAGCGTGGGGGCCCGGAAGCCGCAGCAACCTCCGCTGCCGGAGTACCAGCGCCACTCCCAGGGACCCCCGCAGAACTACTTAGCCCAGCCACGGCAACCGGAGCACCAGAGGCGGCAACAGTCCGCCCTGGCATAGCCGCCGCGGACCGGGTCACTCCAACTGCAGCAGAAGGAACAGCGGCAGAGAGGACAACAGGAGCAACAATATCAGGAGCAGTGACAGGAGTAACAACAGGAGCAACGACAGCATCAGGAACAGCATCAGGAACAGCAGCAGAAACAACAGCAGGGACAACAGCAGAAATACCAGAAACAACAGGGGCCACAACAGAAATATTACCAGCAGTAGAAACACTTTTTTTAGCAGCAATGGTAATAGCCCCTCCTCCCGCAGCCTCCCCGACTACAGGCTCTTGGACCCCCATGCATACTACACCACCTTCTTCAGGAATACTAATTACCCCTTTTATCCCACCCGCTTTCCCCTTTACCTTACCTGTCTGCTTAACTAGCTTCTCCACTCGTCCATCATTCACACCTGCAGTCTTCCTTCTTACAGCGGGGCCGGCTGCACCACTCGCTGATGGCTTCCCCGCTTTTACCTCGGCCTCCGCATCCACAGTCACCCCGGCACCTGATGTTGTAGGAGGACACGCCCCCTTAGCCCCGGAAGTGACCTCCGCATCACCGGCTTCATCAGCACTGGAGGAGGATGAGCCACGCCCACCTGCCACTCCCCCTTTCCTACACCTTACTCTGGGGGAAGCCATCGATATTTTAAAACCTCCTACCAGGGAGGGAGGTTTCCCTACGCCACTCCCCTCCGCAGGGGGGGCTTCTTTGCCTTTGCCCTTGTCCGCAACTATGAGCGCCTTGTCTGCAACCATGAGCTCCTTGTCCGCCACCACCTGAAAGGTACTATCAGGCGCCATTTTGACTGCTGGCACCCCGGGCACCCCGCCACTTGGCGTGACCCGAGGTGCCTGCGCCTCCCTTTTCTCTCCTGGAGGCATCGCAACCTGGGCTGAGGTCCCGGCACGATGCTCCCCAGGCAACGACCTGACAAATTTAAATGTCTCTATTACTCTTTTTTTTTTCCTTCCTTGCCTTCTTCCTGGTCTTGGTTCCTTTTCCCTCCTCCTCCCCGTCCAAATCTGACAAGCTGAATGCTAATTGGTCCATTCTGGACGGGGACTCCAATTGGCAGATTTGCCTCATCAGCTTCCCGCCTTCTCCCGAGGCTCCACCCTCCTCCTCCTCCGTCTCGGGCAGTGGTTGGTTCTCTGGGAGTGTGGGAGATTGCGTCACTTCCTGTCCTGTCATTCTGACTTCCTGTCTTGTCATTCTGACTTCCAGTTTCACTGCCGGCGCTGATGCCTGTGTATATGTGGGTATCAGGCTGCTGCTACTAGGGATGGCTACTCGACTATACTGTACCGCCATGCTGTCATCTGACTCCAGGTCTGACTCACAATAGTCGTCCTCTCCCCGAGCTGTCTGAGGACGCGGGGCCATCCTTCAACAACCGCTCCTGCTGTTTGCGGAAGAAGCGATCATCGTTCAGCAGCTTCTCTCTGAACGGCCCCGCGCCCTCCAGAATCTCCGTGCACCTGGCTTCCAGGGCCTTTATTTGTTTTTTCAGGCTCCTTACCTGCTTACTGAAAACCGGGCGGTCCATCCTTGAGGCCCTGTCGCTACGGGCGCGAGCACTCTGAAGCTCCCCACTCATTGTGAACAGGGACCTCCGGGCTCGGTCATATTCCTCCAGGACTGCCTCGATCCTCCGGCTGTAAATGGCGACTTCCTCTCCAGCCTTCCTGATGCCCCATCCTGCGGGTGATTGCGGCAGCGATGACGGTAAGCTTGTGTTTTTTCTACTGCTTGCAGGGACCCTTCCAGAGGGAACCGCATATCCTGCGGCCATAGCCCCCTTCGGACCGGCTTCACCCGCCACTGTCGCTGATGTTACCGCCGTGGCTGATGTTGCCGTTTTCACGGATCCACCTGCCGAGACTGCTGACACCCCTGTCGCCACCGCTACTCCTGCCGGCATCGCCCGCTCTACGGACGTCGCTGCTCCCGATGCTGTTCCTGATGCTGCAGCCGCCAATGTCGCTGCTGCTGCTCCTGATGCTGCTCCCAATGCTGTTGTCCCGGTCGCCATTCTCATTGAGGCTTGCTGCCTCAGCGACCTCCGCCTGCCCTGCTCTGCTGGTGCTGTGTCGGCAGACATTCTCCTGCCCCCCCGCCTGTAAGGTCCGGGGGGCAGGAGCTCCACGCTCCATGATAAGGCTCCCCTCCGCACGGGGAAGGGAGTCGGAGCTACGGTATGTATCACACAAAAGACCGAAAACCACACCCAATAATCGGTCTCCAAGTATCCAAAAAAGCCTCTTAAGCCTCTGGACTCAGGAGCTCAAACAAGTGTGTCTGACTCCCACAGTTGCCCCGAAGGAATTGGAGCAACCCATGTAGCTGGCGGGAGGTGTAAAGTAAAAAATAAGTAAATTAAAAAGCATACTCACCTGTCCCCGGCGCTCCGTTGTCCGCTGCCAGTGTCCATTCAGTCTCGTGCCAGCAACTCCTTGCTGGGAGTCCTGCACCTCATGTGATCGCTAAGACCAATTAGGTACAGGATTTCCAGAAATGAGGCACCGCCATGAGACCGAACAGACACAGGCAGGGGACAACGGGGTGCTGGGGACAGGTGAATATGCTTTTTTTAAAAATGTTCTTATTTTTGCACCTGCCTGGCGGCTGCCATAGTTTATGGACAACCTCTTTTAAGGGGTTGTCTGGGCCATATTTTTCTATGGTCACTTCACTGGTCCCCTCACATAGTGGCCTCTTCACTGGTCCCCCATACTGTATGGGTAATAGTGATGGGGTCATTATATTGTGTGGAAGCAGTGATGGGGGCTAACATCCTGTGGGGGGGACATTAAACTGTGTGGGGCATATTAAAGGGGTTGTCCAGGGTAAATCTTGTTTATGCCTATGCTCAGGATAGGCCATAAATACCTGATCGGCCCCATCAGCTGTTCGGAGCCACTTCTTGCGCCTCTGTACACAACACAGGGCCGGAAGCAGAAATCTCCATCCGCTGTATTGCAGCCCGGCGCCTTCACTGCAGCTCAGCTCCTACTGACTTCAATAAGTGCTGAGATTCAGTGAAGGTGCCCGGCTAATATACAGTGGACAGAGCTTTCTGCTTCTGGCCTTGTATTGTGTACAGGACGGGCATCAGATGTGGCTCCGTACAGCTGATTGGTCCGGGGTCAGCCCCGTACAGATCAGGTATCTATGGCCTATCCTGAGGATAAACCATAACAAATTATGCCTGGACAACCCCTTTAATATACCCCCCAATCGCCCCTAATGCGCCACACTTTAAAGAGGTTGTCCAGTATAATTTTTTTTCTTTTTTTATAATTAGTCCGGGGGAGGTGAATCCCTCCTACCCACCCCCCCCCGAAAAAAAAAAAAAAACACACTAAACATACCCACCTGTCTCCAGTCCTCTGGTGTCCTCCCAGCACGGTCCGGTCCTGCAGCTCCGCTGTCTTCTTTTTGCTGGAAGTCCTCACTGGCTGTGACGTCCCAGGTCCCTTCCCTTAGGCCGCTGATTGGCCTCAGGGGTCACGTGACATCAGGTAGTCATGTGCAGAGGGAACTTCAGCTGGAAGAAAACAACAGAACTGCAGGACCGAACCGCGCTGGGAGACACTGGGGACAGGAGAGAAAGTTTTTTGTTTTGTTTTGTTTTGTTTTTTTTCACCTGTGCTAGCGTAATTAAAAGAAAATGTTATCCTGCACACCCCCTTTAATGTACCCCAGGCTATTGGCCTCCATCACTGCCCCCCCCAACAATACAATGGCCCCATCAATGGTCCCCATACAGTATAGGGAACCAGGGAAGGAGCCACTGTATGGAGTATAAGCTCCACAGTGGCCCCCACCCAGTATTATAAGCTCCACAGTGGACCCCACACAGTATTATATACGCCCAATAGCCTCCCTCCGTTTCAGTGCTATTATTACAGTATACTCTGGGGTTTCCCAGGGAAGGTGATTAAAAACAACAAACACTCATACTCACCTTGCCTTACCTTTACCTATCATCCTCGCTCCATCCTGTCGTCTTCAGGCCCTTTTCCGACGTCGCTGCTGAGGCCTGTGATTAGGCCCGGTCACGTGGGGGCGCAATGACGTCATTACGCGGCCGCGCCCCATGTGACCGCTGGGGCCTAATCACAGACTTCAGTCACATTACAGAAGAGCGCCGGAGAACGCTGTGCCAAGGAGAGGTGAGAATATATATTTATTGTTTCAGTCACCTCCCCTGGGCTGCCATCTATTGGAAAGGAGTCTGCAATATGCCAGGGCCCCTTTCCAATAACAGTATGTATAGCGGTCGGGGAACCAGGCTTTCCCCGACCGCTATCATAGTGGTCCGGGGCCCCGGCCATCTTTAGCTGGCCACGGGCACCATACCCCACCGAGCCCGGTGTGTGTGACCACGATCGTTACGCCACTGGTCAGGGTGTCCAATCGGGATGGTCAGGATCCCGATCTGGCCCCTGACCAATGCATCTGCATTGGCAACATGAGGACTAATAGTCGGGGCTCGGGACCCTCCGGGGGATTCACCGGTTCCCCGGTGGGCCAGTCCGACCCTGTGGAGGTTCCTTGCAAGTTTGGGACAAGATTTCAGCAAACAGAGTTGGGGATTTGGTCAACATCATCCAGTCTGTCTGGGATGACATGAAGAGACAGACGGATTGGAGCAAGCAACATCCACAGAAGATCTGCGCTTAGTTCTCCAAGATGGCATCGGGAACCTCCCTGCCCAGTCCTGCCAAAAACTGTCTTCAAGTACCGAGAAGAACTGATGGAAGGCAAAGGTCACACCAAATAGTGATGAGATTTCTTCATTCACTTAATTTTAATTGACAAAAATAAACTTTTAACCCTTCTATTTCTGAAAGTGTTACTGTGCAGCATTTGTGCCACACCTGCCGAATACTTTCGCAGAGTACTGTACCTGTCCTTTCATACCATTCATCTTGGTTGGACATGAACTGTGCACGTGTCCCCTCTGCTCTCAATATGATGTTGTAGACACTCAGAAGAGACTTCAGAGTTCACTGGGGTAGATTTTCTGATAGTGTCTAAGTTTTGGACCAGTCCTAAACTGCCCAGGATTAAATCTTCCATATTATAACACTTTTTACGCTAGGTTCACACAGGTCTGCATGGGGACACGTAAAACAGAAACCTAATCTGCTTAAAAAGCGGTTGCCTGCGGAAACCCATGGACCCCATAGACTATAATGGGGTCCACCAGGTTTCCGCCCAAAAAATGCGGAGAGAAAAGTCCTGCTTGCTGGATTACTGCTGCTCCCTATGGTGGGGGGATCCTACTGCTTCAGGCTTTTCCTATTTCAGAAAACCAAATACCAGCTACAACAGCTGCAGGAAAAGTAAGTGAAGGTGTATCTGATAATATACTGTGTATGTGCTGTATTTTGTGTGCGATATGTATGCATGTTGAATGTGCATATGTGCAAGGAATGGTGTGCATGTGGTATATGTATATGTGTCTGGAATGTGCATATATGTGGTATGTGTACACTGTGTGTGCATGAAATGTGTATACATGTGGTATGTTTATACTCAGGGCTGGCATTGGGGGGGTGGAGAAACTGGGCAAATTCCCAGGGCCCCCGCCTCCAAAGGGGCCTGAAAACCGCAGCACCAGACATTTGGTCTGGTGACCTGGATCAGGGCAGCCTTAATAACAAGTGTATCGGCATGCTATGCACGATACTATGCATGATACTATGGACATCTATGCTGGAGCAGGGAGCTATAAAGTCCCTGCTCTGACATAGGTGACTATGTAGAAGATGGGGCGCGATGATGTCACTGCATTGTGCCCCCTGTGCCAGACTTGCTCTGAAGTCCACTAGAAGGGAGAGACCTCGGCAGGACTCAGCAGGGGAGCGTGGTTATGTGAGTAAAAGTTTTATTATTCCATGAGAAATAAAAGAGTGTTATTACTAAAAAAGTGGGGCACATATTTATAATAGTTCCCCCACTAGATTTACTATTAATAGCTCCTTTTTATACGTACCACCCTTATATGATAGTTCCCCCAGCCTTATTAATAATAGTCTCTCCTTATAAATACATATACAAATATATACACACGTGGACAAAATTGTTGGTACCCCTCGCTTAATGAAACAAAACCCCACAATGGTCACAGAAATAACTTGAATCTGACAAAAGTAATAATATATAAAAATTCTATGAAAATGAACAAATGAAAGTCAGACATTGCTTTCCAACCAGGCTTCAACAGAATTGTTAAAAAAGAAAACTCATGAAACAGGCCTGGACAGAAATGATGGTTCCCTTAACTTAATATTTTGTTGCACAACCTTTTGAGGCAATCCCTGCAATCAAACGATTCCTGTAACTGTCAATGAGACTTCTGCACCTCTCAGCAGGTATTTTGGCCACCCCTCATGAGCAAACTGCTCCAGTTGTCTCGGGTGTGAAGGGTGCCTTTTCCAGACGGCATGTTTCAGCTCCTTCCAAAGATGCTCAATAGGATTTAGGTCAGGGCTCATAGAAGGCCACTTCAGAATAGTCCAATGTTTTCCTCTTAGCCATTCTTGGGTGTTTTTAGCTGTGTGTTTTGGGTCATTATCCTGTTGCAAGACCCATGACCTGCGACTGAGACCAAGCTTTCTGACACCGGGCAGCACATTTCTCTCTAGAATCCCTTAATAGTCTTGAGATTTCATTGTACCCTGCACAGATACAAGACACCCTGTACCAGATGCAGCAAAGCAGCCCCAGAACATAACAGAGCCTCCTCCATGTTTCACAGTAGGGACAGTGTTCTTTTCAAGATATGCTTCTTTTTTCTGTCTGTGAACATAGAGCTGATGTGCCTTGCCAAAAATTAAAATTTTTGTCTCATCTGTCCATAGGACATTCTCCCAGAAGCTTTGTGGCTTGTCATAGAATTTTTATATATTATTACTTTTGTCAGATTCAAGTTATTTCTGTGACCATTGTGGGTTTTTCTTTCATTAAACGAGGGGTACCAACAATTTTGTCCATGTGTGTATATATTTGTATATGTATTTAGAAGGAGAGACTATTATTAATAAGGCTGCGGGAACAATTATATAAGGGGGATATGTATAAAAAGGAACTATTAATAGTAAATCTAGTGGGGGAACTATAATAGGATCTATTATTAATAAAGCTAGGGGAACTATTACATAGAGGGGGATTCATGTGGAAGAACTATTAATAATAAGGCCAGTTGGGGAGCAACTATTAATCCAGGGGGCTGTATATATGTGTGCATATACTGTATATATATATATTTAGATGAATTATTATTAATAAGGCCAGTGGGAGATTATTATTAATAAGAGGGCCTTATATTAGTAAAGCCAGAGGAACTATTACTTGTAAGGGTAACTTTTAATAATAAGGCTGGGGGAGAACTATTGTTAATAAGGGGGCTATATATAAAAGGAAGGATTATTAAGAAGGCTTAGGGAACTATTATATATAAGGGGAGCTATTTATAAGTGGACAGGATGCTGCACCGCTACTATTCAAGTAATATGAGTGGCACATCAGCCCCATCCACTGTACAGTGGTGGTTCTGTGTAATTGCAGCATCACTCCTATTGCTTGAATAGGAGCGGTGTGTGGCATCAAGTCCACAAGCAGCGTCTGGCACACTGATAGATTACATACTGACATACTGATGAGCTGTCCTGTGGATAGGTTATCATAATAAAAAAAAATCGGCCGGAAAAAACCCTTTACTTGATCTGATGCTTGTTAGGATAGAAGTATGTGCAGTGCACGACTACCTCATGGAGGTAGTGTGGCATCCCAGAGCTGGCTATGGCTGGGCTGAGGGGGGATCTCTGTGCATTGTATTATTTCCTGTTGCTTCATAGCCTGTGTGACATAGCAGGGGGTCCTGAGTCTCACACAACACAGCGCCACCTAGTGAGCCTCACACATGCATTACACCTCCCATAGGATTGAATAGTAACCAAATGTCCAATGGGAGGACATCGCCTGGGAAAAGGGGAGGAGTCAGCTGATCACTGGGTCCCCATGGTAACACCCCTGCAGGAAGGTCCTGCATGTGAGGAGTTAGAAGTGTGGAGTGTTAGGAGGAGGAGGTGAGGAGATAAGTGTGATGTCCTGTGAAGAAAGCAGTGAGTTTAGTGCAGGAATCTCAAGTCCTAGACAGGCCCAGGAAGGTTGGAGAGCTGACATACTCCAGCTATTCAGAAGATCCTGTCCCCTGTCTGCCTAGCCATCGCCCTGAAGGAAGTCAAGCATCATTATCTTGTCAGCATGAGACTGTGGAGAGAACATTCTGGAACACGTGCTCCATAGCAAGTATCACAGGATCCAGGGGCCAAGGCCAGACCTGTGGAATATCCTGCCACCCTGACTATTGCACCCCGAAACTCTGAGCTATCAGGACCACATAACGTGAGTGGGGAATATTATGTACTAGTATCATGGTGGGCATCCTCCTATGTGCCAAATAGGAGCCCAGACGCACCTCAGGGCTGTAACACTGAAGTATAAGGGCTAGGAACACCTTTCACTAAGTCTACCCTGCACCTCAGGACTTTGCTGTGTCACCAGGCGTACCCCGTTGTTTTGTATTGAAGAAACTGTTTAAGCATTTGTGCCTCCACACCCATGGAAGTAAAAGTTCAACTTTACAACCGTTTCTGTGTCTGACTCTGCACCGACAACATCAGGGCGCCCCAAACACCACCAGTCGGCACAGTATAGGGGAAGCGCCCCGGGGAAACAATCACCACCAACATTTGTGCAGCCCCCTCATCACCGGTACCAGTGGTGGTAACGTGGGACAGCACCAGCGCTGCGCCCTCGTGCCCAGAGACCGTGACAAGTCTGCGCTGTTTGCACCCCGCAATCCCAACTGCAGCGTTACCTTCCATCTGGTCACCGCAAGAAAAACTGGCGTCACGAACAGGATACGGGTGTGTGCCATTTTGAGAAAGTCGCCACGAAAAGTGCGCCAAATTGTCTCCAGAGCATCGGTCTTTATTGTGGACTTTGCTAAGATCAAGTTTATTCCCTGAGAGTGCTTGCCACAAAGAGGGGGAGCCCTATACCCCTGAAGTAAGCCCTAAAGACTGTCCTCTCAGTGTGTTACAGCCCTGGAAGAGTTAAAACGCCCAGGACTTGTTTGCTGCGCCACATCGCTGTGTAAGAACGCCCACAAAGGGTTAACTGTACCTTGCAAAAGTGCGGGAGATTTTTAGCACTGCCCATGAGGCCAGGAGACCCATCTGCCGCCATCTTAGGAGAGCCCAGAATGCTGAGCGCAATGCTCCAGCGCACCCATACAAGAAAGTGAAAGGCGAACGTGCCAGCGCCATTTCTGACTCTCCGGTGCCGCATCACCGTCCCTGCTGTGCACCGCTGATCTCTGGTCCACGCTGCAGTTGCTGTCAGTGAGTACTGTGCCTCCCTGTCCTTGTCTTCAGTCCTCCCACGGCCCCAGCGAGTGTTTTCCGTGTACAGTGTCTGTGGGGAGTGCCACCATTAAAGAGGGGGAGCACACCGTCAGCCTGCATCACAGTGACTCTGTTAATAGCTACAGCATTCTTAAAGGGACAGCATTCCAAGTTGTAGTCTCCATTCCCTGCCAGCAAGCAGTTGAGTTTCTTAAAGAGACGGCGACCTAATTTCAGTCATACCTGCAAACAACATGACTGAGCAAAGTGACATTGTGCCATCTGTTTCTAGTGATCCAGCAGTGCCCACGGCGAGCAGCCTACCATTCTCCATGCCATTTTACCCTGGCGCACCATGGCTGCCGCGCTACAAAGGGGAGGCGCATACCCTCAGGGACTTTCGTGAGAAGATGCTGTCTCTCTTCCAGTTCTATCCTCTGAATACAGAACAGCAGATACAGATCCTGCTGGGCCAGCTTGAGGGTGCTGCAGCTAGGGAGGTCAAATCCTGGCCTGCCTCTGACAAAAGAACCCCTGGGCAAATTCTGGACAAACTCCAGGTGAACTTTGACGTGCGATCTGTCTCCGAGGTAAAGATGCGCTTCTTTTCCAGACGACAACTACCTGGTGAGACCCTGCGGGACTATGCTTTATCCCTCCAAGAGGCGTTCAGAGCTGTGGTGCAAGTGGATCCACGTGAGAATGTGGACTCTGATAAAATCTTGCTTGACCGCTTCATAGAAGGGGCGGGTACCACATTGCTCCATAGTCAGTTGCGAATGCTTGCTGCACAACATCCCAGCATCACGTTTGCTGACTTCAAGGCCCTTGCCATCCAGGTCTTGGGACAGGAGCAGCCCCAGCCGAGCCCAGTCATCTGTGCTCCCTCACCTGGACCCTCAACAAGCATTGCTCCAGTTGTCCTGCCACTACCTCTGGGTACCTCACCTGCTGCCCAAACTGCGCAGACTACACTAGCAGACTCCAGAGATGACCTTCTGGCCCGAGTGGATCATCTGACCCGTGCCATGGAACAGATCACCGTCCGTCTAGATCGTCTGACCCAGCCGTCTTCATCGTCCAGTGATCCTTTGCGAAGTCTCAACATCTCACCTGAGTCGCCACCCAGACGTCCGTCTTCAGTGCAACCTCCGCAGAGTGAGAGGCCATACTGTACCTATTGCCATAGATATGGACACACCAGGCCTCAGTGTTTTCAGTTAAACGGGCCACCCCCGAGGCAGCGGGCCGCCCCTCGGGAGGAAAGAAGAAGGGCCCAGGTGAATCTTCAGTGCCATTGTTACGCTTCGTCTCAGCCTGCCCACACATCACAATCCGGGTGAACGGCGTCCCTCTGACAGCGTTGGTGGACACCGGATCTCAGGTAACAACCCTGCGCAAGCAGGTGTTCCTTGAACATTGGGACCTAGGTGTGTTGAATAGAACACCTGACACATGGATAAATCTGTGTGCCAGCAATGGACAGCCCATACCACAGCAGGGTTATTGAGAACCCACTATCCAGATTGGGGACTTGAAACTGCCTAGACAGGGTGTAATTGTCACTGATGTAGAGGATGATAGGTTTGCAGTTGTAATATTAGGCATGAATGTTTTACGCCATTGCTTTGCAGAAGTGTTGGATGCCTTGCATGCCTCTCTCCTTACAGCTTCTCCCAGTGACCAGCAGACCATTCAGCGGGCCATTCGTGTACTCAATGCCCACCACAAGTTCGCCAACAAACAAGGTGAAATTGGTCGAGTCCGGATCCAAGATACCCATCCAGTAACCCTACAGCCTGGAACAGAAACTATGGTGTGGTGCCGTGCCCGTCCGGGCATAGAAAATCAGGACTACGAGGCCTTGCTACAACCCATACAGGTAGATGGCCAACCACTTGTCATGGCTGCCCGCAGCCTTGTCACAGTTTCCAATGGACGTGTTCCTGTCCGCTTAGTCAACTTGGGCGATGCTCCCGTGAACCTCCACAAGTTCCACTCTGTGGCCCTGCTACACCGGTTAGCACCAGAAGACATTCTCTCTGGTGATTCTACTGCCACACAGCGTTCCACCCAAGCTGCTGAGAACATTCAGAATGGAGCCACGAAGTCCTGGTGGGATGAATTGAACGTGGGAGACGCCAATACCCCTATAGAGCACATCAATGGGGTTCGCAATGTGGCCAAGCGTTACCAACAGGCATTCAGCAAACACCCATTGGACTTTGGTAAGACCACGACCATACAACATCGCATTCTGACTGGCGACCACCATCCAATCAAGGAGCGTCACCGTCCAATACCACCAGCGATGTACCAACCGGTGAAAAAGTTGATCCAAGAGATGCGAGATGCTGATGTCATCCGGGAGAGTAACAGCCCCTGGGCAGCCCCGCTAGTCCTTGTCAAGAAGAAAGACGGAACCCTACGATTTTGTGTGGACTATCGTAAACTCAACAACGTCACGCACAAAGACGCATACCCATTGCCGCGGATTGAGGAATCTCTAACGGCTTTGGGATCAGCTACCTGTTTTTCGACCCTGGACTTAACCAGTGGATACTGGCAAGTCCCTATGGCGCCTGAAGATCGTGAAAAGACTGCGTTTACGACCCCGATGGGACTCTTTGAATTCAATAGTATGCCATTTGGGCTATGTAATGCCCCAGCCACATTCCAACGGCTTATGGAGAGGTGCCTCGGCCATGAGAATTTCCAGAGTGTGCTACTGTACCTGGACGATGTTATTGTATTCTCCCGGACATACCAAGAACACCTTCGTCACCTGTCCGAGGTATTCAAGGTACTTATACAGCACGGCCTAAAGTTGAAGCCCTCCAAGTGCTACCTGTTGAAACCCCAAGTTCACTACCTTGGGCATGTCGTGAGCGCACAAGGCGTCCAACCTGATCCTGAAAAGATCACTGCAGTCCAGAACTGGCGAAGACCAACTACCGTCAAAGAAGTCCGAAGCTTCCTTGGATTCGCAGGTTACTACCGGCGTTTCATACCACACTTCGCCCAAGTAGCCGAGCCTCTGAACGAGTTGTTGCGCGGTTGTCCCAGAGAAAACTGCAACCGAAAGCTTCCGGTAGACTGGACAGCGCGTCAAGAGGAAGCCTTTCAAGCGCTTAAAGCACTTCTGACACAACCACCAATTCTAGCCTATCCCGACTACAGTCAGCCATTCCGCTTGTACACAGATGCAAGTCACCAAGGTTTGGGTGCAGTGTTGTCCCAGGTTCAGGACAACAAAGAGCGAGTCATCGCCTACGCCAGCAGGAGTCTGAGAGGTGCGGAGAAGAACGACCAGAACTATAGTTCTTTCAAACTCGAACTTCTGGCGCTTGTCTGGGCCGTGACAGAGAAGTTTAAAGACTACCTGGCTGCCACACCCTTTACCGTGTACACAGATAACAATCCGTTGGCGCATCTGGACACTGCTCGACTGGGAGCCCTTGAACAACGGTGGGCCTCAAGACTCGCGAATTACAAGTTCTCTGTCAAGTATCGCAGTGGCAAGTCCAACGCTAACGCTGATGCACTCTCAAGGTTGCCTGTGGGAGAAGAACCACCCCGAGAAGACATTTGGGAAGAGGTGGAGATGCCATCATTCTACAACAAGTTTGCCCAACAGGTTGCTATTGGTGTCCCTGTAGAAGGAGAATCTCTGGCGAAAACAGCTGCCGAATCCCTCCAGGAGCCATCTCTGTGGAAAACGTTCCAAGAAGAGAGCAGAGTTTTAGGAGAATTGTCAGATTTCCTGCTTACAGGAAGAATACCAACCCGTGTAAAGAGAGGTCTTCATGACGTGGAATTAAAACGCCTTTGGCGACAGAGGAAGCGCCTGTTTGTCCAACGAGGCCTTCTACTTAGAAACACTCTTGATCCTGTCACAGGTGAAAGGCTTCATCAGATCCTCGTACCAAGAAGAGACGCACAGATGATACTTGAGGCGTATCATGACAGATCCGGTCACTTCGGGGTACAAAAGACCGAAGCTACCATCCGTCGTCGCTTCTATTGGGTTGGGATGAGGAGTGACATTGAGAGTTGGTGCCGAGAGTGTCCCGCCTGTAGTATCACCAAGGAAGGTCGAAGCGATCAGAAGGCCCCTCTACATCCTATTAAGACTCAAAAGCCGTGTGAAATTGTTGCTCTGGACCATGTGAAGTTGGGCCCCACACGTTCCGGCTACAGCTACGCTCTGACAATGGTGGATCATTACTCCAAGTTCCTTGTCATCGTGCCTGTCAGAGATCTTACAGCAAGAACTACGGCTGAGACCTTCTACGCAGAGTTTGTCCGCCATTACGGTTGTCCTGAGCATATCCTCACCGACCGTGGATCGGCGTTTGAATCCCAATTGTTCCGTGAGCTGTGTCAGTTCCAAGACTGCAAGAAATTGCGAACCACAGCGTATCACCCTCAAGGGAATGGTATGTGCGAGAAGGCAAATCAAGTGATCATCGGCATGCTAAGAACAGCCGCAGTTACACCTGGTGTTGAGTGGCCTGAGCGTATCAAGGACTTGGCCTATATTTACAACAACACACCCCAAACATCTACGGGATACGCACCATTTTATCTAATGTTTGGAAGACAAGGTCAACTTCCTTCAGACTTAACCCTTGGTGTGAAGGTCCCTGACACCATCAATCCACTACCCATAACAGACTGGGTTGTTGAACACCGCCGACGTATGGAGGAAGCTAAAGAGATAGTTGAAACGCGCATGGATGAGGTTCGTAGGAGACAACAGGAGGATTACAACCATCGCGCCCATGCAGCGCCCCTGAAAGTTGGCGACCGTGTATGGTTAAGGAATAACCATCGGAATGGGAAATTGGATCCATTCTGGGAGAAAGAACCATACAGTGTCATCTCCATACCATATCCTGAATCCGACGTGTATGAGATCTCTAAACCTGGGAGACAGCCCCAAGTAGTACACCGAAACCGTCTGAAGCTGTGCCTTAAAGAAGGACTACCCACAGAGGTGCCCCCAGCTGAGACAACGAGTACAGAGATCTTGTCACCTTCTGAAGCGAAAGAGAGACCCCCAACGTTAACTGAGCTTATGTGGGCGCCTAAACTACTGCCATTTAGCTGTTATCCACCAATTGCTCTAGTGCAAGAGAACCCTTCGACAGATGATTTAATTGATTTCAGTGACTCTGTTCCTGATTCAAATCTCGTTCCACTTAGGCGTTCTGAGCGTACCACAAAAGGCATACCTCCAACACGCTATAGTGATGCCATGGCTGTCCTTGGGTAAAAGAGGTTAACTGTCTCTGCTTCTGTATATATGTTATTCCTGCTCTGATTACATTAATGTTTTTCCTGTGTGTATATACAGTATATATATAATATCTTGCCATGTAATATAGTATTTACATTTATATGCAACAATCCAAGCCATAGTGCCTGGCTCACCGAGCCAAGGAAGTTCTGTTACCCCATTGCGGTATGGACATTGGTGCTAGAGTGCCTACTCTTCCTTACAGAAAGGACTGTTTATTGTTTCTCAGAGAGACTCTCATGATAATGGACACTCACGAAATTTGTGCCAGAGAGCCTCTGGACCCATTTGCACTTTATTCGTATTTATTAACGTTATGTTACATTTCTCACCTTCACCCCAGCCCGTCGCCGAGGTCGGCTCAGTGAAAGAGGGGGAGTATGTGGCATCCCAGAGCTGGCTATGGCTGGGCTGAGGGTGATCTCTGTGCATTGTATTATTTCCTGTTGCTTCATAGCCTGTGTGACATAGCAGGGGGTCCTGAGTCTCACACAACACAGCGCCACCTAGTGAGCCTCACACATGCATTACACCTCCCATAGGATTGAATAGTAACCAAATGTCCAATGGGAGGACATCGCCTGGGAAAAGGGGAGGAGTCAGCTGATCACTGGGTCCCCATGGTAACACCCCTGCAGGAAGGTCCTGCGTGTGAGGAGTTAGAAGTGTGGAGTGTTAGGAGGAGGAGGTGAGGAGATAAGTGTGATGTCCTGTGAAGAAAGCAGTGAGTTTAGTGCAGGAATCTCAAGTCCTAGACAGGCCCAGGAAGGTTGGAGAGCTGACATACTCCAGCTATTCAGAAGATCCTGTCCCCTGTCTGCCTAGCCATCGCCCTGAAGGAAGTCAAGCATCATCATCTTGTCAGCATGAGACTGTGGAGAGAACATTCTGGAACACGCGCTCCATAGCAAGTATCACAGGATCCAGGGGCCAAGGCCAGACCTGTGGAATATCCTGCCACCCTGACTATTGTACCCCGAAACTCTGAGCTATCAGGACCACATAACGTGAGTGGGGAATATTATGTACTAGTATCATGGTGGGCATCCTCCTATGTGCCAAATAGGAGCCCAGACGCACCTCAGGGCTGTAACACTGAAGTATAAGGGCTAGGAACACCTTTCATCAAGTCTACCCTGCACCCCAGGACTTTGCTGTGTCACCAGGCGTACCCCGTTGTTTTGTATTGAAGAAACTGTTTAAGCATTTGTGCCTCCACACCCATGGAAGTAAAAGTTCAACTTTACAACCGTTTCTGTGTCTGACTCTGCACCGACAACATCAGGGCGCCCCAAACACCACCAGTCGGCACAGTATAGGGGAAGCGCCCCGGGGGAACAATCACCACCAACATTTGTGCAGCCCCCTCATCACCGGTACCAGTGGTGGTAACGTGGGACAGCACCAGCGCTGCGCCCTCGTGCCCAGAGACCGTGACAAGTCTGCGCTGTTTGCACCCCGCAATCCCAACTGCAGCGTTACCTTCCATCTGGTCACCGCAGTAGTCACCGTGTCGAGGTAGTGTGCTACATGGGCATAGTATAGAGGTATTAGTGGTCTTTATATGATGTGTATAGTCTGGTAATTGTCTGTATAGTGGTAATAATTCTCCCCAGTATAGCGGTACACACATGGTGGTTTCACAACTATATATATATATATATATATATATATATATATATATATGTTTAAATGTTTTTTGTATTTTTCCCTAATCTTTTAAGACTATATCAATGCCACTGGAAGTGCAGCACTGACTTCTGAAATGACTAAATATGACAGTGTTGTTGGTATGTCAAGATTTGGGGCCCCACTTTTAATTTTGCCCAGGGCCACATATTGTCTAAAACCAGCCCTGTTTATACTGTATGTACATGGAATATTTATACAGTATGTTTGCAGTGAACTAAGTGTTATCTTTTGGTTTATATGTAGAAATAAGACACTGTCCGAGCCTTTATCAACAAATTCCAATTAGCTGAACTGATTGTCCTGACCGCAGAGCAGGAATTAACATCTCTGACAGTAATACAGAGAACTCAGCCTCCCTCCCCTCCAGAGAGCAGTGAGCCATCTCATCCAACCTGATATCAGATAACAGGCTGGGTGTCATGACAATGATGTTTAACCCCTTCCCTTCCCTGGGAGTCGAGCGGCCGCCATAGCCACCTGGTCTCTGTTGTTTTATACTGATTTATACTGATCATGGGCATTAACCCCTCTGGCGCTTTGGTCAAAGCTGACCGAGGCGCCATTTTACCGGCAGCACGTGGGCGCCGCCATTTTGCCGGGGATTGCTGGCAAAATTTTGCCGGAGATATGCCATAGTGAAGGCTCCCAGGCTTGTCTTTAGTATCTTTCTGCATAAGCAGCCTGCAATAGAAATGCCGTTTTTTTGCAATGCATTGCATTAGTGATCAGACCCCCTGGGGTTCAAGACCCCTAGGGGGTCTAATAAATGCAAAAAAATTTAGAAAAAAAATAAAAAATATTAAAAGTTCAAATCACCCCCTTTCCCTAGAACACGTATAAAAGTACTTAAATACTGTGAAACACCTACACATTAGGTATCCCTGTGTCCGAAATCACCGGTCTACAAATCTATAAAAATATTTTTCCCATACGGTAAACGCCGTAGCGGGAAAAAAAAATCAAAAGAGCCAAACCGCCGTTTTGCCTCTGATAAAAATTTGCCGACATATTGAGTGACGAATTGTTCTTGTACTAGATGCTTCTACTATGCAATTTTGCTATCTTTATACAAGTTATGTAATTTTGTAGATATGTTTTCTCACATGTATGCACTGTATTATATTTCTGCAGAGTCTGATGAAGGCCGAAACGTCACAAAAATTACTCTACCAGTCTAACACGTGTGATGAATAAAAAAACACGCAATTTTCTGAAATTGTTCTTGGTGTGTGATATCTTTTATCACCTGTTGACCCTATCGCTACACCCTCCAAGGAGTGCAGCCTACACCCTTTACTACTATGCAGCCTATGGTAAAATTCTTGTATAACTACTGAAGACTGCTACAGGCAGTCTTAATACTTAATACTATGGCAGGCACAATTGACATTCCAACCAAATGGCTCCCGTTGACTTTGAAGTGCGGGCGCTGTTTGGTGGAAGGGGGTGGCGAGAATGAAACCCTCAGGTGCCGTGGTCAGATGTGAGGGGTTAAGTGTCTGCGATCAGAGATGCTTCTAATCAGAGACGCATGGCTATGGCCCCCGCTCAGCTCGCAGCTCCTAACGTCGTTGCCATGTTCAAAGCATGTCGGGTAAATCGAATTAGACAAATCAGCTAAAAAACAGAATCCTCTGAAACACTCTGAGCAAAATAATCAAATGAATTAATCTGATCGCCCAGCTCTAGCTAGCCATATAAATAGGATCCTTTAAATGGGAATACCCCTTTAAGTGATGCGATTGCCGTTCCCTAAAATTGTTAGTACTAGCTCTCTCTCCTCCTCCTGTTGGCATCGGATGGAGTCAGGAGAGAGAAGTCATCACCAGCACCCAGGCCAGCTGATCAGAAGCATGACAGTCCTCTCCTTCTCCTTTTATCATAGCCAAAGGCTGCCAGGAGGAACTCTCTAAGGCACAGTGTAGTTTAAAATGCTCTGGAGCACGGTATATTTTCTAGGTCATAGTATGCTCAGAGCATAGTGTATATAACTCTCTGGGGCACAGTATTTAGAACTCTCTGAGGGATAGTATACTGAATAAAACATCATTCATGGGCACATTATATGGAAATTTGCTCGGGTACAGTATATATAACTAATTAGAGGACAGTGCACTGTATATAATTCTTTGGGGCACAGTGTGTGCAGTATAACTGGGGGGCACTATATATATATATATATATATATATATATATAAACTCTCTGATGCACAGTATATATAATTCTTTAGGGCACAGTATAACTAATTGTTTGGGGCACAGTATATCTAATTGTTTGGGGTACAGTATATATAACTCTCTAGTATATAATTGGGGGCACAGTACATACAGTATAACAGGGGCGCAGTATATATATATACTGTATATATAGGATATTTGGTTATATTTGTGCACCACATTCACACGAGTCATTCTCCTGATTTCTGCGGGTCCCGGCAGTCAGAGCCCCAACGATCAAACCCTTATGCCCTATCCTATAACCTATATATTGCTTAGATATTTATATTTTTCCTTCTTTCCATATGTCATCACTTTCCTGGTGTTTTTCTGTACGTTATATCAGTGTATTAGAAGACATTACAATGAATTAATAATCACATTTTTAATAATCAAAATGATGACAAGAAGAACTACAAGAGCCACAGCAGCTCTATATAAATAAAATATCATATAAAACAGCAATTATAATAAATATAACATGTTACAATATATACAAATGTACAATGAATGGATTGAATTTTATGATTAAAAATATTAACCCTTGGTGCAGATTATAAAATATACTATCAGTAATAAGTAGAGCTTTAGCTTCTGGTCCTATTTAAACACGTAGGTGCCCACTATGTGCCATCACTAATACTATAGGTGCCATCTATAATACTGGCGCGCCGTGTGTCAGAGGAGCTGCAATAGAAAATCTGAAGGTGTGATAAATATAATAATGATATTTGCTTTCTGTGGGATAATATTATGATGTTGCATGGGTACATGACATAAGGGATTGTCTAAAAGATTAAGCAGATTGTATAAGATTTGAGGTGGATCTATCCTAAGAACAAAAGGATCAGACATGATAACATTGAGCAATCCTTCTGTTGGCACCGCTGGGACATCTCCATACACATCAGATAGTTGCCATCCCTGTGGACGTCAGGGGGTTCACCCAACATTGGTGTAATGGGTATGGGCACCTTTAGAAGGACTTTTCTCCTTCTCACAGTCAGATATTGCTTTGGTAGATGATTCCTATTAACTCTTATCTTAATGCGCCATTTCTGCAAGGCCCATTGGTGGCCCATTATCTTATAAAGCTTCATTCTGGTGGTAGAATTATTACACCGTGCTAGATAGAACAGATCCCAAAGAAGTAAACCATTGTACAGGAGCCCTTGTGGGCTGTTGCCCCCTTCGGCCTATTGAACCTTTATACGCCCATCGTCATGCTGACATCTATACATTGCATGCCAACATAACTTTTCTAGAAATATTACACTTAAAGGGGTTCTCCAGGGGACAGAGACTGGTTCCAATCACGCTACATGGGGACAGAACCAGTCTGGAAACCCTGTGTCCAGCATGAAGAAACCACCAGAGGAAGGGAGGCAAATTTAACTCCTCTGACAACCCCTTTAAAGAGTACCTGTCTCCAGGTGTGAAAAGTCCAATGACATCCATCATCTGATCGGCGCTGTCACTCTGATCATTTTGATGTTTTGTTTATCCAAATCCGTTCAGCCATTCCACAGATATAAGCCCTTTTAGTGTTGGTACAAATTAGGGTCTATTAGTCAAGTGGGTGGTAACACTGTGGTTTCTCAGGGGCGGGATCTGTGTTCTGTATATCATGCAGTGTTACCGCCCACTTGGCTAGTAGACTCTAATTTACATCAACATTAAAAGGGCTTATATCTTTGGAATGGCTGAACGGATTTGGATAAACAAAACACCAAAAATCTCAGGGTGACAGCGCCGATCAGAGGATGGATTTCATTGGGCTTCTCACACTTGGTGACAGGTCCTATTTAAATAAAATACTGTTATAATCTACAATTCAAACATTTTTTCACTGTCAGGGTTCACGATTTTGAGCTTAGACCAGCAGGTCACTTATGTCCTCTCTAGGATTGTATGAATTGTTCGTAATGGTTGTCCCTTGATTTTTTCTGCTGTTGCTTCAGCTCTACTCCATTTTCGGGGTCTGTCACTACGGATGGTCTTGCAGAGTCTGTCCAGCCATAATGAGAGAAGTACGTTGTATAACCAGCTACATTATACTCAGAAGAAGAGCGGCAACACGCCAATATCTGCAGGGAAAAATGTATTCGTATGTAAAATATGCAAAAATATATGTATAATGTACAATTTTCAATACGGAGCCCAACCATTGGTCAACCCATTATGAACACAATACGGGGTCCTACATCCCTCCACAATAAGGCAGCCTCATTGAGGAGAAGTTGTAAGGAGGCATGGTCAAGCATGGGCATCGAATGGAAGATACAGAAATGGTTGTTTAGAGCAGGCAGAACATCATAAACATAAGGGTATCTCATCCGTTATGTCCTCACTATAAACAGGGTGATGATGTTATTGGAGGAAAAGCACTTTTTATGTACATATAGGAACTTACCCCATATATTAGACACGCAATGAAGGCTATACCCAATATGGAGACCAGTCCAAGAAGAATAATTCCCCAGTATGGAACTACAAAATAAAATGCAAAAAGTTAGTGTGCTGAATAACAATCCTATAGAATGGTAGAGCAGCATGGCAGAGAGGTAGCTGTATAGATAAAAAAAAGCAGCCACTGCTGGCCACTGGCCACTAAAGCAGTCATGTAATGTCCTATTTTTTGCAGCTCACTTGTCAGCTTTGCTGTATAGAATGGGATAGAATGAGCAGAGTCATCTCCTTATCATTAAAAGGTGAGTGAGATATTGACAGCACTGTTGGAGGTCTAGATTTGGAAGGTAGTGACACTATACACTATGCACACAGATAAGGCTCTGTATGTAGCTCCCTTTTCATTCCCAGGGCTTAGGTGGGGGCTGTGCTCCATCATGTTCCTAGAGACCGTAATGTCGATTGGCTCTGATTGTTTGTATCTACAATTTTGCCTCCAACATTACTTGTCTTCTAAAGACCTACATCTGATCACATCCTCGTTACATGTGAGATACTTACTTGCAGATGGGTCTGAGGTTGTTTGGGTGGAGGTGATAGTGGTCAGGGTTGATCTGGTTCCACTGGAAGCTAGGGAGATAAAATAAATGCAGATTTTTTTAGCAAAGCCTTAGTAAAGCAGCAAGTTCTACCACCCCAATACCCTACATTGATTTAAAGGGGTTAACCAGGATTAGCTTTCTTCTCTTTCTCGGGAAGTGACCTCACGTCAGTTGGTCACATGGCCATGTCACAGCCCAGACCCATTTATCTATATAGAAGATGAAGACAGACATATTTTCTAATCCTTGATAAACCCTTTAAGTGATGGATGTTAAAAACTATTGCATTTCAAGAATAAGTTAAAGGGATTGTCTGAGGTTGGTCTTGTGCATGTATTGTACAGTATAGCAGGTCTTCGTTGTTGGAAACCATGGATGGAGCGCCAAGGACTGAACAGATAGACTTTCCTGTTCTCAGATTTGCCTGGCAGCAGAGGTCAGCATTGTAGGAGATATGGAGTATAATCAATTCCTGCACTTTGACAACCAATTTTATGTAAGGGGTGATGGGGCACCATTTCACTTTCATCTCACATATAGCATGCTGAGGATAGAGCAATGGAATAGATCTTTTTATGCTCCATACAATGAACACTTTGGTTACTTACTGGTAGTTGTAGAAGAGCCTGTGCCTGTGTTGGATCCAGAATTAGAACCTGTCGCTGTAGAAATATTCCCCGATGAGCTTGGTCCAGTTGATCCTGATGTTGCTGCAGTACCATTGTTGGAGGTTGCAGTGCCACTTATACCTACGTTCGTTGACCCTGTTGTATAAGTAGTGAATCCGGAAAGAACTGTGGCAGTACTGGATCCAGAAATGGTGGCGGTAGAATTTGATGATGTACCAGTGCTTGGAGTACTTAGTCCTGTTGTGTTAGAAGTACTGGCAGCAGTCCCGGAAACAGTGGAACCTGTTGCAGTCATGGTACTGTTATTATTGGTAACAGGTACTGCTGAAGATGTAGTCCCAGTGTACCCACTAACTGTAGAGCCGGTTGTATTAGAAACAGTACCCCCATTGCTTGTAGAAACTGTAGTAGCAGAACTACTATTACTGTTAATATTAACAACAGAAGGAGTGGATCCAGATGGAGTTGTAGTATTTATCATGGCCACAGTAGATCCTGTAGATGAGCTGGTATTTGCGGTGCTCCCTGTACCAACAGTTACTGGTACAGGACTAGTACTAACTATATTACTTGTAGAATTGGAGGTTGATCCAGTTGTGTCAATATTATTAGTGACATTTGATAAAGAAGACGTACTGATGGTAGTACCAGTTGAAATAGTGCCATTAGTAGTTCCAGTAGCGGAAAAAGTGGTTGAGCCAGTGACAGTAGATGTTATGTTACTAGATGTAATAGGGCTAGAGTTGCTTGTAGTTGGTGGAATAGAATTTAGTGTGGTTGAGGCTACTGATCCAGTAGGTTGAATACTGGAGGATGTAGCTGAAGACCCAGTTAAAGAGGGGATTGTCACTAGATTGCTTGAAGAAATAGATGATGATGGAGCAGTTGATCCTGTATTTGTAGTTGCATTAGTACCAGTCGATAGACCAATTGGAGTGGGTGTTGTTAAAGTGATAGATATTGGTGATGCGGTTGATCCAGATGATGCTGTTCCAACAGTGGTGGTCGATGAAGTGGTGGCTGTTGTTGATTCTGTTGAATTAGTCGACACACCTGACGAACTAGCTGAAATGGTTGACATTATGGAACTGGTTGATGTAGAGGTTGAAGGCTGAGAACTAACAATTGCTAAAGGAGTTAAACCATTATTTGGTGTAGTTGAACTCGCTGAAGAACTAGTTGAAGTGGGTGCTGTTGGAGTAATGGTTGATGTTGTGTATGATGGCTGAGCTGTAATGCTTGTTGAAGCAGCTGAAAGCTTATTTGATGTGATTGTACCTGCTGAAGAAATACTAGTGGATGCTGAAGCTGGTGAAACAGTACTTGGTGTGATTGTAGCTGCTAAAGAACTAGTGGTTGATGTAGTGGTTGAAGATGGAGACACACCAGTTGTTGATGAAGCTGTTGAACCAGTATTTGTTGATGGTGTTGTACTTGTTGTAGAACCAGTTAAAGTGGGTATTGTTGGGGCACTGGTTGATGCTGTGGTTGAAGATGGAAAAGTACTGGTTACTGTTGACGTTGTTGAGCTGGTACTTGTTAGTGGTGTTGTTCCTGTTGTAGAACTAGTTGAAATAGGTGTTGTTGGGGAAGGTGTTGATGTTGTGGCTGAAGATAGAGAAGTGCTAGTTGTTGTCGCAGTTGTTGAACCAGTACTTGTTGGTGGTGTTGTACTGGTTGTAGAGCTAGTTGGAGTGGGTGTTGTTGGGGCAGTGGTTGTTGTTGTGGTTGAAGATGGAGAAGTACTAGTTGTTGTCGGAGTTGTTGAACCAGTACTTGTTGGTGTTGTTGTACTTGTTGTAGAGCTAGTTGAAGTGGGTGTTGTTAGGGCAGTGGTTGTTGTTGTGGTTGAAGATGAAGAAGTACTGGTTGTTGTTGGAGTGGTTGTATCGGTACTTTTTGGTGTTGTACTTGTAGAACTAGTTGAAGTGGGTGTTGTTGGGGTAGTGGTTGTTGTGTTTGGATATGGAGAAGTACTGGTTGTTGTTGAACTAGTACTTGGTGTTGTACTTGTTGTAGAACTAGTTGAAGTGGGTGTTGTTGGGGTAGTGGTTGTTGTGGTTGGAGATGGAGAAGTACTGGTTGTTGTTGAACTAGTACTTGGTGTTGTTGTACTTGTTGTAGAACTAGTTGAAGTGGGTGTTGTTGGGGTAGTGGTTGTTGTGGTTGGAGATGGAGAAGTACTGGTTGTTGTTGAACTAGTACTTGGTGTTGTTGTACTTGTTGTAGAACTAGTTGAAGTGGGTGTTGTTGGGGTAGTGGTTGTTGTGGTTGGAGATGGAGAAGTACTGGTTGTTGTTGAACTAGTACTTGGTGTTGTTGTACTTGTTGTAGAACTAGTTGAAGTGGGTGTTGTTGGGGTAGTGGTTGTTGTGGTTGGAGATGGAGAAGTACTGGTTGTTGTTGAACTAGTACTTGGTGTTGTACTTGTTGTAGAACTAGTTGAAGTGGGTGTTGTTGGGGTAGTGGTTGTTGTGGTTGGAGATGGAGAAGTACTGGTTGTTGTTGAACTAGTACTTGGTGTTGTTGTACTTGTTGTAGAACTAGTTGAAGTGGGTGTTGTTGGGGTAGTGGTTGTTGTGGTTGGAGATGGAGAAGTACTGGTTGTTGTTGAACTAGTACTTGGTGTTGTTGTACTTGTTGTAGAACTAGTTGAAGTGGGTGTTGTTGGGGTAGTGGTTGTTGTGGTTGGAGATGGAGAAGTACTGGTTGTTGTTGAACTAGTACTTGGTGTTGTTGTACTTGTTGTAGAAATAGTTGAAGTGGGTGTTGTTGGGGTAGTGGTTGTTGTGGTTGGAGATGGAGAAGTACTGGTTGTTGTTGAACTAGTACTTGGTGTTGTACTTGTTGTAGAACTAGTTGAAGTGGGTGTTGTTGGGGTAGTGGTTGTTGTGGTTGGAGATGGAGAAGTACTGGTTGTTGTTGAACTAGTACTTGGTGTTGTTGTACTTGTAGAACTAGTTGAAGTGGGTGTTGTTGGGGTAGTGGTTGTTGTGGTTGGAGATGGAGAAGTACTGGTTGTTGTTGAACTAGTACTTGGTGTTGTTGTACTTGTAGAACTAGTTGAAATGGGTGTTGTGGTAGAAGTGGTTGACATTGTGGAAGATTGAGTAGTAGTCGATATTGTAATACTGACTGTTAGAGGGAAAAATAATGAATGAATGAATAAATGAATAAAAAATATAATATATGATTGTATAATGTAGCATATTCAAGTATAATAATAATATCAGCTATAACAATGATAATATAGAGTCAAATTATAAAATGTCTCTTTTATATATTGTAATAGATTTCACCATGTCTATAAATAATTCTTAAGGTAGTGCCTCAGTCATTTTGTGAGCACTAGGGACTGAAGCACCAGGAGTGGCGGTGAGACTAATGTAAAATTGGCAACGCAGCGCAGGTGTGGCTGTGATGTCTGTCCAAATGTCACAGAGAAGGAATTTGTGGTTCCGCACAATAAGCAGGTTATGGAAAAAGAAAACAGCTTGTCAAATCGGGGGATTAAAGCTACTTTAACACAAAGCAGAAATGCTGTGAATTTTACAGTAGTTATAGTATCCAAGTGTAAAATAGCATGCGGTGCAGAATTATATCTCCTGCATGTCAATTCGTTCTGCAGATATTTGTGAGTTTGACCCTTTGCGATGCAGTCTATTCACACCAATTCAATGCAGACGTTTTTCCAGCTCATCTAGCTCAGATAAAAGAGATGGAAAGTAGAACTGCATAAGAATGGGATTAAAGAAGCACTCCAGTAAATAAGTGAGGAGGCAAGCGCTCCAGAGGGGAGCACATAACTTCACAACAAAGCTGTCAGTAAGTTATTCCATAACTTTATATTAAACTCTCGATGATTTTCGAACAGGGTAGGTGTCATGCAAATTTTTACTACATTGCTTCTTTAAGACTGATAATAGTTTGCCTGGTTTGAGTTAACATAGCATATATAAGAAAGAAGAAATGTAGGCAACTATAAAGTATGGCTATTTTTGTCATACCCATTCATGTCTATAAGAAGGAGAATATGCTAATTCTACTGAAAATAAAGATTGGGGTCCCTCATTTTCGAAAATTGTGGAGGTCCCAGAGGGTCATCCGAAACCTAATTTTTTAAGCTTTTATGATCTGTCTGATGGACAAAAAAAGAAAGTGAAGAATATATCTACTTTACCTGTTTCATTAGTCGTCTGGGCACCTAGAAAGCAAACAGCAGACATTTTCTCATTAAAATTTTCAATATAAAGAAAATCACATGTTAATATTTGGCTTTGCTATCACTGGAGCTCTTTAGCACAATGAAGCAAATGTTCACATATTTCTAATTCTAATTATTTGTGACACACACAAAATATATATATATATATATATATATATATATATATATATATATATATAATTTCTTTATATACTGCAAAGCAGTCTCCTTAACTACTTGCTGACTGCTCATTGGCTACATTGACTTTATACACCCAAGAGGTCGTCAATAAACTCTTTTGACTAATGTATCAGACTCAGTTACAGGGGGGGAAAAAAAATGTAATGTTAAAGTACCCCTCAAAGGTCTATTATGACCTTATGGGGGCAGAATGTATGAAAAATAATAATAATAATAATAATAATAATAATAATAATAAAGACAACAAATGTAAAAGGGGAAAATTTTAGTAGCACTTTATGATATTAAAAAAAATTGAAAAGATGTGAAAAACAGACATGCTTTCTCACCCCACCAAAAAGTCGTAAAAATTAAACCAAACAAAAAAAATGCATATGCCAACAGGAAACAACATGAAATATTACCTCCACATCTAATACTAATAATAATAATCATCATCATAACAATCATCATTATAATAATAAATAACAATTACAGTACTATATCCAGTATACCACAACTACTACTACTACTACTTATATTATTATTATTATTATTATTATTAGTAGTAGTAGTAGTAGTAGTAGTAGTAGTAGTAGCAGCAGATGTGCTACTAGTAGCAGATGTGGTATACAGGATATAGTAGTTATTTGTATTTATTATATTATTATGATTATTATTACTGCTATTATTATTAATATTATTAGTAATAGTAGTAGAAGATTATTATTATTATTATTATTATTATTATTATTATTATTAACAATAATAATAATATAGATAAAAATAACAAGTACTGTATCCAGTATACTGATACAACTACTACTAATTATTATTATTATTATTATTATTAGTAGTAGTAGTAGTAGTAGTAGTAGTAGTAATAGTAGTAGTAGTAGTAGTAGTATCAGGATACAGTATTTGTTATTTTTATCTTTATTATTATTATTATTATTATTATTATTATTATTATTATTATTGTTATTATTATATAGATAAAAATAACAAATACTTTATCCTGATATTACTACTACTACTACTAGTAATAATAATAATAATAATTAACTATATCCTGTATACCACATCTTCTACTTCTACTAATATTAATAGTAGCAATAATAATAATAATAATAATGATAATAATATAAATTAAAATAACTACTATATCCAGTATACCACATCTGCTACTAATAATAATATAAAAAAAATTACTATATCCAGTATATCACATCTACTATTATTACTTCTACTAATAAATAAATAAATAAATAAATAAATAAATAAAAATAACAGTTTCTTTATCCAATAATATATGAGGTATAAACCTGCAGTAAGTAAAATCAGCATAGGGCACACTGATACTGTCTATATCCACTAAGCAGTTTATGTATCTGTTACACTGTGACAGTATAATGACACCCTCTCTGCAGTTCTCCCTTCTTCTGTTGTACTGTGTTAAGTCTCTATCATTATAACATTATTATTACTCGATTTACTGAGACATTTATCCTGTTTACCTATAATACACGGTGGATTATAAAACTTTTCAAAGTTTAGATGCCTCACCCCCCTCAAACTCACAAGATGCCAAAACATTTTAACCAAATGTATTACGAGAAGTGTCCTAAAATCTAATTTTTGATGCAAATTTTTTTACTTTTTTTTACAATCCGAATTTGGCTTACCTATATGCCCATGAAATGCAGCAAGGAACACGAAAAGAAGGTAAAGTTGTGAAGTCTTCATGATGTTTTGTCTTGTCATTGTCCTTCAGTATCAGTAGATAAGTCCTGACACAGTGGCCAAATATAAAAATCTACAGAAAATTCACTGCCAGGGGTTTTTATGCTGAGCTGGTGACAACCCATGTGTGTCATTGCTGAAAGGTGACACCCTATGATACTGATATCAATTGTTCCATTCTTAGAAAATATTTATACATTTAGTTCAGGTACACTGATTTAGATCTTCTCTGCACTGGGACCTGTGACACATTCTATAAATATGCACTTAAAATCACATACGTACGTGAATAGGGCAGCAAAGTGACGTGCTGATGTGAGGCAGATGTATAGGTATGCTGAGAAGACTGACAGCGGAGGTGAGGTGTGCCCAGAGTCACCAAAATAAGAAGTACAAGCGACAAGTAGATGAACGGTTGTTCGGGTAAACAATATTGAGTTTAAAAATTCACACAAATTTTTTACATTTTTAAGAAAAAACTATACAGTATTTTTGACATGCGCTGTTTGCAGGCTTTTTTTTCTGATAGAAAAGTCACTGGAAAACTCCTGAAAAATGGCATACTTAGAGCAAGTCAAGGACCCCAAAGAGAAGCAAAGTGAGAAAAACAACACAAAAATGTTGCGATTTTCACGATTTCCTATTACTATAAAATCGTTTTGGGCTAAAAACACTAAAATGCAGCAATTTTCCTAAAATTCCTAAACCTTTGACAGGTTATTTAACCCTTTCCCAATATCTGCTGTACAGAAAGAACCTGGTGGCAGTGTCAGTGTTCACAGACAACTTTGATCAATGTGTAACAATGCTATATAAGTATATTGAGCCCTGTGGCTCAGCAAATTCCCAATACTGTTGTATTGCAATCATATCTTCATACTCCCTAGATGGGAGCTTAAAAGAAAGGTAAGAAAAAAACAAAAAAAAAATATATACAAATTCAAATCACCCCCCTTTCCCTAGATTACATATGAAAATAAATAAACCAAAAAAAAATTACAAACATTCAGGACCCCCCTCCTCTGAAAATGGTCAGACTAATAAAAATTTTAAATACTTGGACCATAGCATGATCATTATTTTTTGCCACTTTCCCTCCCAAAAAATGTAAGAAAAAGAGATCGAGACATCACACATTCTCCAAAATGTATCAATAAAGGCTACAATTTGGTACACAAAAATATCCCTTACACAGCTCCATACATGGAAATATGCAAAAGTTACGAGTGTCAGAACATGGCAATGCATAGAAAATTTTGTAAAGGTGTTAAAACATAACTAAACCTATATAAATCTGGTATCGCTGTGATCATACCGATCTGTAGAATAAAAGTAGCATGTCATCATAATGACCCAAAACACACAGCTAAAAACACCCAAGAATGGCTAAGAGGAAAACATTGGACTATTCTGAAGTGGCCTTCTATGAGCCCTGACCTATATCCTATTGAGCATCTTTGGAAGGAGCTGAAACATGCCGTCTGGAAAAGGCACCCTTCAAACCCGAGACATCTGGAACAGTTTGCTCATGAGGAGCAGCCAAAATACCTGCTGAGAGGTGCAGAAGTCTCATTGACAGTTACAGGAATCGTTTGATTGTAGGGATTGCCTCAAAAGGTTGTGCAACTAAATATTAAGTTAAGGGAACCATCATTTCTGTCCAGGCAGTTTCATGAGTTTTCTTTTTTAAAAAATTCTGTTGAAGCCTGGTTGGAGAGCAATGTCTGACTTTCATTTGTTCATTTTCATAGAATTTTTATATATTATTACTTTTGTCAAATTCAAGTTATTTCTGTGACCATTGTGGGGTTTTCTTTCATTAAACGAGGGGTACCAACAATTTTGTCCACGTGTGTAGATATTAATGGCCTATCCTAACAATAGGCCATCAAAAACCCCTTTAAAAATGTTCCCATTTAGGATAGTTATGGCAATTTACAGAGTAATTTTTTTATGGGTGCCGCTACTACAATACATATCTATTTACAACAACATCAGAACCTTTAGGGTGAAGTGAGGGAGTGAGGACACCATCATAGGAATGGTAAGAGCCAATGTATATTCACTATCAAAGGCAGCCAAGAGGCCGAGATAGAAGTTCAGTGGCTCATGTCTGGTGGGAGGGAAGGCACTGTAGAATTTGCTGGAAGTTGATGGAGATGTCTTGTCCATCCATCAGCGACCATATTGGAACCACAGCACTGCACAAATCTTTGAGTGGCTCGTAATCCCCCCAGAGATCTTTACATGACCCCCTCAGAAGATCCTGACACACACTTTAGCCCATTTGTGGACATATCTACTATGAGATACAGTAGATACAATGATCAAACACATCATTGTCCTATCAAATGAGAAAAAATTGTCCCATATAAGAGAAAATAATTATAATGAAAATTCTTAGCTCATAAGAATCTTATGTGATATAAAGTAATAAAAAATCTTTCACATATTTAGTAAGCTGCGCCAAATTTATCAAATTGAGTGTGGAGCTGTGTTAATTTTGCCGCAGTTTTTGAATGTCTTGTCTAGTTCTATACTGTCTTAAGGACCACTTTAATAAATCTGCCCCAATGTTTAAAATTTTCTATTAAAAATATTCGCTCAATACAAGAAATATTTTCTCGATACAGTTGTTGAACTGTCTTAGAACAGGATCTGCAAGATATTACAATGACATCCTTCGAAGAAAACATTTTGGCTCAAACAACGAATGTTGAAAAATAACGAACCCTACCAGATGTCTAGCCTAAGAGGACTTGGTCGTCAAAGGAAAAAAATCCACCCAAGAATTGTCTTCTGTGTTGTCATGCATTCTTGTCAGGCGATTACATCACTGAAGTCTCATAGTTAAGACCATCAGTGATTATAAGATTGAAAGAAAGTTGAGCTTTTAAGAATGTTGAAATCCCTTTGGCAAGTCAAAGATGTAACAGAGACCTTTCTACGATTGGAAACCTTCTAAATCTCTATTGAGCGGAAAGGCCATTTCTTAAACTGGAGCTAAACAAAACCCAACAATTTCAGTGGGACCGTCCCAGCCTACTGAATGATTTCATCCATAACAAACTGGATAAAGTATGGATATGTCTGGATAAATTTAACAACTCATTTTAGCTGACTACGTTTTAGCGTCTGAAAAGAAATTGCCCATATTTTTGACCGATGGTGAAACAAAAAGTCTTCGGCCACAAATGATTTTTCATTGGAAGAATATTTCATAACTCTTCAAGATTTTGGTTCTTTGACTGATAGTTATTGAATGAGTGCAATGGTCAAATAACCAATATGGACTGCCATGTGTATATCTGCGTTTACAAGATGATTGTTCACCAGGCAGTCTCTTAGACCATTGTTGTTCATCCATCAGTCTACATCTATCTCGTATGTTTGGCCGACTTTAGATTATAAAAGTGATTTAGAACTAGTAACTAGTTTTAGAATTTTTTGGAAGTCATAGACCTAACCAATGTTAAAGATTAATCTCACAAAATGTACAGTATATGTGATGGTCTGCAGCCGTTGTTGTCCTCTCTCTCCCAGCAAACATAGCCGCCAGCATGCCTCTGGGTCACACTGTGCGTTTTCTGCTTCTTCATGCTGCAGTTTCCTTCTGCAGCTGGTCTAGCCCATAGGGTGGGAACGACCCTCCTCCTCCCTGTAACCTGAAGGTCTAACAAGACCACAAGTGGGTTTTTCTCAGCCAAACCCTTTCAGTCTCCATCTATTTATACCTGCTCAGTCCTCAGTTTAGGGCCTGAGCAAGTTAATTTGTTTGGTTCATTGCATTGATTGTTTCTGTGGGCACAATCCTTATCTTTCTGATACATGTGTACTGTCCACTGGCTTCGTCTCTGACTCTACAACCATCTGCTATCTAGTCCTGCCTGATACCTGTCTACTGACCTTGGCTTGTCCCAACTCCACTTCTGTCCACTCATCTAAATCTAAATGTTACCTGCTACCAACTACTTGGCTTGCACCTTACCTTGTCCTGTCTCTCCCATTGGTGGTGCGCAGTGGATTCTGTTTGTTCCTTGGTCAGCTGTCACCTACATTGGAACCACTTTGAGAGGTTGCGACCTAGCTTGTCCTGACTCCACACCTGTTCATTCATCCTGATCTCTTACCTGCTGCCATCTCTTTGGCTTGTACCTTACCTTCTAGAAACCTGGCCACTGCTGCCAGGTTTCTAGAAGCCCTAGGAGTATTCTACACTATGCTTTAATTCAATTTAAGCTGTGGTTCGTACCAAACTTGTTCAACCCACGAAATAATTCCTGTACCCGAACTACCCAAAAAGAATCCTGAGAGGTTCACCCATCTTAGTAGCGACCTGGTGTCTAGTTCATTTTTACTGATGACCTATCCACAGGATAGATCCATAGGATAGGTCATCAATAAGAGATCAGTGAGAATATGACATCCAGAACCCTGCTGATCAGCTGCGTAAAGGAGTCTTATTGCTAGCGTGTGTGTGTCATGCCCTGCTCTCTGGTCATTTTGCTCACCATCAGTCTCATAATGTCCATGTGATTTAGCTACAGCCTTGTCTTATGGATGTGATATGGCTGTAATTATATCACACGGCGACTATGAAATGACACTTATTCGGCTCCTCTAAATAGCTGGTCAGTGGGGTCCTGGGCATCAGACCCTACTAATCTATTATTGATGAGGATACAAATGACCTGGACAACCCCTTTAATAAGCCTACTCTTTACATGTTTGTGCCGTGATGTGCAGATACATAAACAATGGGGACGCAGACATCGAGCAGGATTTACTATGTTTAGACAGATTGACAAAACGTTAATCCCTTAATCTCTTAGTTGACTCAAAAGTAAACAGCGCATAGTTCTGGCACTTGAAGATACAGGAGAGGTGTAAGAATTACTTTCATTAATACACCTCGGGCTCCAGAAGTTTGGAAATGTTGACATCAAGTCACCGATATTTGGATCTAAACTGAACATATCATATGGATTGTATAAAGTCCCATAGATCTGATATTCCTCAATGGGACTGCAACTCACCAAATTCCTTAGATAGTTTTTGTCATCTTTTTTCCACCTGTGTCAATTCAGCCTCTGTATATCCTTCTTATGACACTTCTGCCTAAAATACTCTAAGAACATGAACAAGGGATAAAACTATGTTCTCGGTGTATCTATGTCTGATTTTGCTACATCCTTAGATATCAATAGCCTTGGAAACATCTGCCTGACACTGATTCCTAAACTTAAAAGGAAAGTCTTGCCGGACATGACCTATTGTTTAAATCATGTTTTATAATAACCATATTTTTTTAAAGAATTTTTGGTGATGCTGTTGTTAATTTTTCATATTAAAAATAAAAAAAAATCCTAAAAATCTTGCAATTCCAATTGCAAGTAGGCCTAAAATAGTTTGTGACTTCCTGTTTCTTGGAGATAGACCATGGGCCATACACACAATGGTCTGCAGCAGACCCTATTAACTTTCATGGGAGAGTTTTCTAGGCCCGCTCGGTGAGCTATGCAGAGGTTATTGTGTAAGGGGGAGAAGATAAGATGTAAGATCACTTATTGTGACTGGTGGATTGTATGATCATGAGTGTGCTGTAAGGAAACATATTATATGGCTCAGTGGCCAGAGTTAGAACTGCAGAATTTTAGAAATCTTTTAAAATATAGATAATAATTTGGATTAAAAAAAAAAAACTGAGAATCTTTAGAACTATGTTTAACATAAAACCTGATAAAAAAATATAGGTCATTTTCTGGTGACACATTCCCTTTAAGTTTACTGTGCAACAGTGCCCTCAAGTTACTGTCATTGAACTAACTAGGTTGGTTATAAATTTTCCCAAAATTTTGGGTTTGGCCAACCCCCAAAATTTTGGGGTTCTCGACCCATGAATCACTGCTATACTCTGGGGCATCTCCAGACCCTAGAATATAATAAGTGGAGGCCCAGGGGAGGGCATAGCAAATAATCATACTCACCTCTCTGTGGCAGCCCCCGTACTCCTGAACATTGTTAATGGCCATTGGGGAACCACTGAGGTCTGTAGCAGGACCTTAGTGGTCAAATGGGGAATGCTAATGTTATGACACTTCTGTATAAGCATCATGACATTGACATTGCCTAAAAACAGGACTCTGCAGTCCCCTGGGGCGGCTAACATAATTCAGGAGACTAGAGGCCCAACGAGGACTGAGACCCAAACTGGTCGCTGTGATGGAGCCCAGGAGACATGAGTAAGACCATTTGTGTTCCCTCTCTGGGTCTTCTATATTATTCTTCGGGGTCCGGAAAGACCCCAAAGTATAATAATAGCAGTTCTGTCTCAGACAGAACATATTTGTCCGAGGTTCACTAAACACTACTGCTAATGCTTTCTACATATTGTTATACCAGGCTGTTGCTCAGCTTGTGGTAGATACAAGGACATACCTTGAGGGGTGAAGAGAGTACGTAAAGATACTTTTTTAACCATTTGATCTCAACCTTAAAGGGGATACAGGATAAGAAAACATGGCCATTTTCTCCCTCTATTGAAGTGACATCACGTACATTGGTCACATGGCTATGCTACATTTCAGTCAACTGGGACTGAGTTGTAGCATTGCTATGAGACCAACGGATATGAGGTCACTTCCTGAGAAGAAGAAAGCAGCCATGTTTTCTTATCCTGTATATATCCCTTTTAATGATAAAAACACAAACAAAAAACCCAACATAAATAGGAATTCCAGCTTTATTTTTCACATTTTAATACAGACATGATAATAAATATAATAAGCAAATATACAAATATAGAAATGATGCTCAGCACAATATATATAATAATAATAATAATATATAGAAAAATAAATTCATGTAACCACAAAAAGCCATAAAAATGTGCAGAATAATGTTAATATTTTAATATTATTTAAATATTTTTCGAGTGACCTAGTATACTGTCATGGTAAAACAATATGTATATTGTATATAGTATTGTATATACAATGCATGTATACTGATTATTTACAGAAGTCGAGGTAGGTATGGAGAAATATTTCCGAAAATGTTTAAAGAGTTGTCTGCCTTGGGCAATCCTTTGTTTTAGTAGTAGGCCCCTTTGATAAGGGAACCCCCACAATCAGCTGTAATTTGTGAGAGTACCTAAGAGCAAGCATTCTCTTTCCCTGCAGCTCCCACGCAGGTGAAATTAGGTATGACATAATGGCTATTGAAATAATGAAGCTAATGTGCAAAGCATGAACTTGACGGGTCCTCCAGAGCAAGTGATATAATTTGTAGTTGCGCTGTCTGGGGGTCGTATGGACATCTTTCCCTGTTCAGCCAGATGGTGACATATCATGTGCCATGCAGGTTACTAATACTAACTTCTCACGATGCCTTCTCAGTCACGTAAACATTATAAACACTGGTTATACAATATGGATCATATGGATCAATACTGAGATCAATTCAAGTTTTTGGGATGACATTTTCAGCTTTCCCTTGTGCATTACTAGCTTAAAGGATGAAATATGCTTTAAATATTTAATACATTCATTGGTCATGATATAGGTGACATCACACAGACTTTACGTCATTGCCTACACATAAGTAACCAGGACCGTCTGTTTTTCTACTTGTGATGCTGCCCTCTATAGGATTGTCTGAATTGTCGGTAATGTTCTTCTCCTGGAGCTGATGGTCTCCTCGGGCTTATTCCTTTTTCAACGTCTGTTGGTATGGCCGACCTTGCAGAATTGAACCAACCATAGTGAGTCAAATAACTTGGATAGCTGGTGACAGCATATGTGGCAGTGGAGTTAAGACAGCCCCACACCTGCAAAAACAGGGATGACACAAATCAAATGAAAGTGGCGGGGAACGGCATACAATGGGGACCCACCATAAAAATGTGCTCCTTACTCTCTACTACTGCATTTTGGTAAGTCAATGTTCCTAATCCTGAACTAAGTAGCGGCCACCAAAAAATAATTCCACAATTCTGGCTTAATTTGTGCCAAAAATTGTATATTATGTGTTTACAAAAATGTTTGTACTTCAGCAGAGGGACATGACTTAGATGAAAAGGGAAAAGCTTAAAATTCTGCAAAGTGTGGGCCAAAAAAATTGGTCTAAAGTAAGCCAAGGAAGAGGTGGTGTAGAGTTAGAGAAAAGTGTCTAACATATCGAACAAGGAGCACCAACTGTACCAACAATAGCGTGAGCCACTATGATAAATTTAGGACATTTCCCACTGGCTTGGTCTAGTTTTAAGTCTGTATATTCAAGGTAGTAATAATACATCTGCCCCATGTTTTGCTCACCACTGGATGATCTACATAAAATTCAGGCTACTTAATTTTTCCAAAACTAAGTGAAGTCTTCTGTATGTGCGTCAATGCTATATATCCAGTAGTTTATACACAATACCTAATGCTAGTGAGATTTTACTTGAAAAATACTTACTCCAAACAATAACCCTGCAAGTAAGATAAGACCCAAGACGGCGGCCAGTCCTAACAGGATGATTTCCCAATATGCAACTATAAAGACACAAAAAATTCAGTACAGTACATATACATCCAATCCAGTCCAATTTATTTTTACCTATTACTATGTAAGAGATATGACACAGTAGGACATCATAGTTACTCATTCTGGTAGGCTGCCTTACGTCTTGTAGGGTGCCAGGTGCTGGGAGGTTGCCATGTGTCTTGGAAGGTGTTTTGGATGCAATGATGTATCTAACAAATTTGGCTAGTGTTTTTGGAAAAAGCCACATGGTGGGTCATATGCTTATCTCTCACCAGGCCAAACGGATATTGAATATATTCCTATTCTATACAATTTTTGAACATGTATGTGTATAGGGTAGCTGCTATTGAGGGTGTATGGTCAACGTAAGATCAGGACCAACAAAGAAACAAACCCACCGGCTCAAGGATGGCATGGACTGAGATTTAGAAATGACTTGGCACTACCCAAGTTTTGTTCAGATAGGTATATCACAATTTTAACTTCATGTATTGTGATATATTTTGTGTTGACTTATAAACTACCGTTAATCTTTTTTATTTACCCTCATGGTTCATGATAGACACCTCCATTGGAGATTCAATAATCTTTGAAAAAGTGTTGAATACTTCCCATCACTAACTGAATCCTGGTCTCCCCAAAAAGTTGAATACCCCACCTTTGGTTAATTGGTTAACTCTTGTCTCCTCTTTTAAAGTAATAAATGCCTCACTGTGAGTCAACGAAAGCCGATCACTGAAAAAAAAATGGAACCACTCCCAGTCTACCAAAAATTCTGAATGACATCAACAAATCGAACTCCATTTAGTGAACCAAGGTCTCTCAAAAATGTTGAATGCTTCTTCAGTGAATTAAACCTCATGGGGATTAAACCATTCACTGAGGAATTCTACATTTAAAGGAAGTATGTCCCCAACACCCAATATATCAACCCAGCCCTGCAAATAGATAGGATTAGGGTTAGGGTCACCTGGATCAAACAGTGTTTTCCTCTTTTGAATTGGTGCCTCCATTGCCAACACATCACTGATTCTGTTAATATGTAAATTAGCTCTTTGGAGTAATGGTAATGCCCTTTTTGGCCAAATTGCATATTTGCATATTGACATAAAAAAGGATCTATCTCAGCAATGGAGGGAAAGATTCATAGGGGGGAGAAACACTGTTTGATTCAGATGACCAAACCTATCTATATGGGGGCTGGGTTCATCTGCTGGTTTCTGGTGACACACTCCCTTTAAGGGCTTACTATAGTTTACTCTTAGAATTATTATCTTTAGTGTATTTACTTGCAGACTGGTCGGAGGTTGTTTGGGTGATAGTGACAGCACTTAGGGTAGACGTTCCTCCATTCAGGGCTGTGGAAATAAAAGAAAGGCAACATGTTTTACAATACAATAAATCTTACTCAATAACTGGTAACCAAATAAGCAGAATGTGGGGAATATTCAGTTTCCTGTACACCAGAAAACTGGCATAAATCTGGGAGTAGATGTGGTGGATCTTTGGTGCATGGACAATGTTTGCACTAAAGATGAGCCACTTTACGCTTTCTGTGCCCTGCTCTGCACATTTTACAAAAATGCGAGGAATAGGTTGGGGCAGGGATACCCTAGCCCAGGGGTCCCCAAACTACGGCCCGCGGGCCGCATCCGGCCCCCGGAGGCCATTTACCCGGCCCGCGTCGCAATTTCCTTGTGTTATTTCAATTGTGAGCGCACAGGCGCTTACAATTGAAATAACCCGCCGAGCGCTACACGGGAAGTCTCGTTCCTGTGTAGACGCTCTGCGCTCGTCGTCCGAACCTAGAATGATCACGTCATGACGCACGACGTGCTCATCTAGGCCTTACAGCTGAAGACAGAGGAGCCGGGACCACAGCGCAGGAGCGGCTGCAGTGCTAGGTAAAGTATATGTAGGGAACTGCCATTTCTACTAGTATATAATGTATCTGGCTTCTTTGCCCCTGCAGTTTGGCTTCAGAGACCCCAGGCATTTAGTGCAAGTTTTGTTTTGTAAATACAGTGAGTCAGACACATGTGAGGCAGAGCTGCTGGGGGGAGAGATGTGAGCAGAGCTGCTGAGACAGACATGTTATGTCTGGGGGAGTCTAAGAGCCACTTGTTCCTCTTTACTTCACAGTATATAGTTAGGTATGTGTTACCCCCTATATACTCACAGGACCTAGCTAGTAACTATAGTTAGGGATCAATATATATATAGTTCAGGGCAGTGATAGGTTAGGCTTCCGAAGGCCAACTAGCTAGTTAGAGGCCCGGTGGCACTAGTAGTTTAGCTGACAGGTTAAGGACTCAGTGTTAGGGTAGTCAGGCCTGCATCTACTGCCGTCACCGTCGCCCTGTTTGCTGCCTGTGAAGAATCTCACCATCATCATCATCATCTCCTGATCGGCTGTCTGTCATCTCCTGGGAGAATCCGAGGATCCACAGTCATCCACAGGGGCCCCTGCATCTCTTCTGTTGCCTGGAGGTATTGTGCACTGGACTCTTGCTATATATCTATATATATACCCGGGTATATAACCTAAGACGGTTGAGGACTTGCTGGTTGTTGTAGTATTGCTGTGTTCTGAGTATATTTTATGTATGTATTATTACCCTGTTGATTCTTATAAAGCTACTGTTATAACCTTATGTGGTATCTGTATGTATTCTTCAGACTGTGAGATTAGTACAGTGATCCTTGTTAAGGCTACTAACTGTACTTCATGGGTAAGTCCCAGGAAGAGATCCTCCCTGTAATACAGAGGCTCTATCCTGGGTGGAGGCACTGATATATTTCATATATGTTCCCACTCTTCCCTTCAGCGAAGGCTTCAGGTCCCATTATACACACAGGTCAGCGCCAGAGTCTGTTGCGGGAGGGATAATACTCATACCCCCCCCCAAATAGGGCTACATTTGGAGGCACTGCTGAGATTTAGAAGTGGGAATAGTCATTGATATGGAGAAGCGATATAGCTCAGAGGGGAACCTCCCACTAGCTACTACATGGGATTACCGACCTCCTGTTCCTCCCCTGGTTCAGGTAAAGGAAGAACCTCGCTCAGCCAGTTACCCCCCCAGTATGGCCGTCGCTAGCAGTTCCTCTAGTGACAGTGCTATTAGTACTTTAGCCAGGCTGACTGAAATGTTAGCTCAGGGCCTGCAGGCCACTCACTACAAGAAACTAAACGTATTCTCTGGTAATGTCCCAGTACCACAAGGGGAGGAAAACTTTGAGATATGGAAAGAACATACTCTCCAATGCCTGAAGGAATGGTCTTGCTCTGAAGAAGGCAAGCGGCAGCGTATCAGTGAAAGTTTGCGGTCTCCTGCTGCAGAATTGATCCGCTTGTACAGAGACTCTCATGAAGGAGTGAGTGCATTGGACTATATACAAGTACTGTCTGATCACTTTGAGCCATACTATGACCTTGCCCAGATGGTTGCTGATTACCGAATGGTTCGTCAAAAAGAAGGGGAAAATGTCTCTACTTTTATTAACCGTTTACAGCTACTTCTTTCACGTCTGGTGTACCACGCAGCTATATCTACTTCAGAGGTAGACGCTATGAGAACCAGTCAGTTGGTGAGAGGGTTACAACCTCATCATCCTCTTGCTCAAGTACTCAAGGTCTTACTATCTGATAGAGTCCTTCCATTTCCCGACTTAATGAAGTTAGTGAAGAAACAAGAAGCTGACATTAGTTTTAGTACCCCTAAGAAAGCGAAAAGCATCTCTAAAGAAGATGTTGTTCCTAATTCAAACAAGGACAAACCAGCGGAGCGGTCAGAACTTAGACAGTCCGCCACTCCACCCACTGCCACTCAACGGAGGAAGGATGCTAGAACCTGTTATAAATGTGGTCAGACGGGCCATACTGCCAGACAGTGTACGGAGGACAGTGAGGGATTGGGACACAGTGCTGTCTTCTCTATTCAGAATCAAAGACACAGAAGGAAGGCGGGCCGAGTAAAGACCAGAGGCGCTATCGCGGGCTCCAGGTCCGTTGTCAAAGTCACTGTCAATGGTCATGCCGCTCCTGCCCTGTTTGATACAGGATCTCAAGTGACCCTGATTTATCGCTCGTTCTACCAAAAGTATCTGAGGGATATACCTCTTCAGTCTACAGGACAAATGAAATTGTGGGGGCTTAATTCAGGATCATATCCTGTAGATGGCAGCCTACAAGTAGTTATAGCTGTCCCTGAATTAGAAGATCAGAGTGTCGCTCCCATGAAGATTACGGCTCTTGTCTGCCCTGATACAGGGGATTCTTGTGCAGCTCCTGTGATACTTGGCACTAATTGTCCCGCAGTGCATTATGCTTTTCAGAAGTTTCTTGGAAGAGATTGGAACCCTGCAGCTCAGCCGGTGAATATATCTTCTGATCTTAGAGAACTCTGTGATGCCCTGTCTACTGGCTATCGACATGGAATGGTATATCATATCGGTGAGAGAACCGTGGAAGTTCCTGCCGGCGGGGAGAGAATTCTGAGAGTAGCCTCCAGCATTGCTCCCGATTTGCTTGAAGGGGGGAGTTATGTCCTTATGGAAACCCCTGAAGAAATGATTAACCAGAATGGCTGGATGGTGATCCCAGAGAGAAAGGACTGGAGAAATAAAGTGGAGTTATCTACCTGTGTGACAGTGAGGAACTGTTCACCGCATCCGATTGTAATTGGACCATACCAGAATGTGGCCCACTGCTACCCTGTGCTTGGAGTAAATCCATACGCTGAAGTGTGCAGGATTCAAATCCGAGATGCAATCCCTAATCTCAATCTTGACTTGAGTGATCCACATTTACCAGAGGCCTGGAATCAGCGACTGACACAGAAGTTGTCTGAATTATCGGAAGTGTTCTCCATGGATGATATGGATGTAGGTTGTGCTAAAAGTGCTCAACACACTTTCCGATTGACCGATTCTACTCCCTTCCGGGAGCGACCACGGAGAGTTGCTCCAAAGGATGTTGATGAGTTAAGACAGACTCTACAGCAAATGAAAGGTCAGGGGATCATTGTGGACAGTAAGAGCCCCTATGCCTCACCTATTGTGGTGGTAAGAAAAAAAAATCTGGAGCAATTCGCCTATGTGTGGATTACAGAACTCTGAACCGGAGAACCTTACCTGATCAGTATACACTGCCGAGAATTGAAGAAGCTCTGGAAGCTCTGAATGGAAACTGTTGGTTCACAGTGCTGGACCTAAGATCGGGATACTATCAAGTCCCAATGGCACCTGAGGATCAGGAAAAGACAGCTTTCATATGCCCCTTGGGTTTCTCTCAGTTCACTCGTATGCCGCAAGGTACAAAAGGTGCGCCAGCAACGTTCCAAAGGTTGATGGAAAGAGTGTTAGGTGATTTAGTGCCCCGGGAATGCCTTGTATATCTTGATGACATTATTGTGTTTGGAAAGACGCTGGAAGAACATGAAGAACGACTCATGAGAGTACTCCAACGCTTAAAAGAAGAGGGGCTGAAGTTGTCGGCTGACAAATGCAAATTTTGTAGATCTTCGGTCACTTATGTAGGTCATATTGTTTCTGCTGAAGGAGTTGCTACCGATCCTGGTAAGATTGAAGCTGTGGTGAATTGGCCCCGACCGCAAAATATTACGGAGTTGCAATCTTTCTTGGGGTTTTGTGGATTCTATCGACGATTTGTGGAAGGATATTCAAAAATTGCTCGAGCCCTCCTCGACCTGTTGAAGAGTGATGCAGGAGATCCGGGAAAGAAGAAAGGGTCTTCCAAAAGCCTTTTTGGCGATAGGTGGACTGCGGATTGTGAAGAAGCATTTAAGTTGTTGAAGAAGAAATTGACAGAAGCTCCCGTTCTGGCTTATGCTGATGCACAGAAGCCATATGTGCTACATGTAGATGCCAGCTTTGAAGGATTAGGTGGCGTGCTGCACCAAGAATACCCGGCCGGGTTACGGCCCATAGCTTTCATAAGTCGAAGTCTTTCTCCCAGCGAGAAAAATTATCCAGTACATAAATTGGAGTTTTTGGCGCTCAAGTGGGCCATTGTTGATAAATTACATGACTATTTATACGGAGCCACGTTTGAAGTAAGAACAGACAACAATCCACTGACATACGTTTTGTCAACTGCTAAACTCGATGCTACAGGACATCGCTGGTTGGCAGCTTTATCCAACTACCAATTCACACTCAAGTATAAATCGGGGCCTAAGAACATTGGGGCAGATGCTCTATCAAGACGGCCTGGATTACCTAGTCCGGAAGTAGTGGATGAATGGGAAGAAGTGCCAAGTCCTGGAGTAGGAGCTTTGTGTGCCATGGCTGCTGTAGTTGAAGACCGAGTAGCCTTTTCTGAAACTCGGCTTATTGACTCTATTGGGGGAGGTCCCGAAGCTGTACCAGACATGTTTGCCTACCCTGCCGCTTTAGGATCCTTTGAGAGTTGTTCTATATCTTCAAAGCGAATGATCTGGAGTCAAAAGACTGATCCTTTAATTGGACCTCTTTATCAAGCAGTGAGTTCTCAAGACAGAGAAATGTTAAAGACATCCCTACCCTCTGAATGCAGTCAACTTCTACGAGATTGGGAGAAGTTTGAAATAGACAATGGCCTACTTTATCGTGTGGTGCTGTATCATGATCACCCTGGAAGGCGCCAACTAGTTATTCCAATCTGCTTTCAGAAGATGATTTTCCGAAGTCTGCATGATTATCATGGTCATTTGGGACCTGAGAAGACTTATGGCCTAATACAAGACCGATTCTACTGGCCCAAAATGAGAGATACCGTGACTCGTCTGTGTAGGTGCTGTCGCAGATGTTTGCAGAGGAAGACTGTCCCGGTTCGAGCGGCCTTCATGGGACACTTGAAGAGTTCGGGCCCCATGGATCTTGTCTGCATAGACTTCCTTTGTATTGACAACGACTCCAGAGGATTTGGAAATGTATTGGTGGTGACTGATCACTTCACACGATATGCTCAAGCCTTTCCGACTAAGGATCAAAAAGCAGTCACTGTTGCAAGAGTGCTTTGGGAAAAGTATTTTATCCATTATGGCTTACCACACCGGTTGCATTCTGATCAAGGCCGGGATTTTGAGAGTAACCTGATCAAAGAGTTACTTCAGTTGTTGAACATCCGCAAAAGTCGGACGACGCCTTACCATCCAGAGGGAGATGCCCTTCCTGAAAGATTTAACAGGACTTTACTTGATATGCTTGGTACCTTACGAATTGAGGATAAGCGATCCTGGAGTCGAAAAGTGGAGGCTATGGTGCATGCCTATAATAGTACAAGGCACGAGAGCACAGGATATTCACCATACTTTCTGATGTTTGGAAGAGAGCCTAGGCTACTTATTGACATCTTGTTGGGAGTCTCTACCGATGGTATCAGTCATCGAGATCATTACCGATACGTGGCACGTTTGAAAGAAACGCTTAAGAGTGCTTATCAGCTGGCTGAGGAAAATGCGGCCAAAGTGAATGAAGGAAATAAAAGGAGATTTGATCTTCGAGTAAGATACCGAGAATTGAACCCTGGGGACCATGTTCTGCTACGGAATTTGGGAGCATCTGCAAAACATAAGCTGGCTGATCGATGGCGGAGTGAACTCTTTACAGTGGTAGATCGGTTGCCTGGAATACCAGTCTACAAGATAAAAGGACGGGACGGGAGGATCAGGACTTGGCATAGAAATCATTTGTTGCCTGTACCTCAGATTGATGGTATGGATATCTCCAATGATGGCTCGGCCTGCGATTCTCCACAGTCCTTAGCCGATATTCCACCTGACCTTCCTGAAACTCCTGAGAGTGATTGGACTGTGGCTCCTGAAGTTCCTAGATCACCAGTATCTTCTCCTTCAGGGAGACCTATGAACCCTCAAACTCCAGAATTCGTACCTAGATCTGTGTCTACAGATGAGCAGGGATCTAGCTCTCCTACGCCACCAGCACCATCCCCTCCCATGGCAGACAACCCTAGTTTAGGGCCTGGACATGCTAGTTTACCTCAGAGAGAGGTACGGAGAGGAGAGAGAATTAGACACCCTCCACCTATGCTGACATATGATAGTTTGGGGGACCCCAGATTTACTACTCAGCCTCATTTATACCATGCTTGGGTGGGTGCAGTGTCCACTTTGGTCAATATGTTACCAATTTTCGCTCCTGCTGGCATGTATACCTATTAACCTGTTGTGACTCTGTAAATGCAAAAGCAACCATATTGATATTGTCATTGGTAATGTTGACTGTATACTATGACTTTGTATGTCTTTGACGTGACGTAAAGATTTCACCAGAGGGAGAGTGTAGGGAACTGCCATTTCTACTAGTATATAATGTATCTGGCTTCTTTGCCCCTGCAGTTTGGCTTCAGAGACCCCAGGCATTTAGTGCAAGTTTTGTTTTGTAAATACAGTGAGTCAGACACATGTGAGGCAGAGCTGCTGGGGGGAGAGATGTGAGCAGAGCTGCTGAGACAGACATGTTATGTCTGGGGGAGTCTAAGAGCCACTTGTTCCTCTTTACTTCACAGTATATAGTTAGGTATGTGTTACCCCCTATATACTCACAGGACCTAGCTAGTAACTATAGTTAGGGATCAATATATATATAGTTCAGGGCAGTGATAGGTTAGGCTTCCGAAGGCCAACTAGCTAGTTAGAGGCCCGGTGGCACTAGTAGTTTAGCTGACAGGTTAAGGACTCAGTGTTAGGGTAGTCAGGCCTGCATCTACTGCCGTCACCGTCGCCCTGTTTGCTGCCTGTGAAGAATCTCACCATCATCATCATCATCTCCTGATCGGCTGTCTGTCATCTCCTGGAAGAATCCGAGGATCCACAGTCATCCACAGGGGCCCCTGCATCTCTTCTGTTGCCTGGAGGTATTGTGCACTGGACTCTTGCTATATATCTATATATATACCCGGGTATATAACCTAAGACGGTTGAGGACTTGCTGGTTGTTGTAGTATTGCTGTGTTCTGAGTATATTTTATGTATGTATTATTACCCTGTTGATTCTTATAAAGCTACTGTTATAACCTTATGTGGTATCTGTATGTATTCTTCAGACTGTGAGATTAGTACAGTAATCCTTGTTAAGGCTACTAACTGTACTTCATGGGTAAGTCCCAGGAAGAGATCCTCCCTGTAATACAGAGGCTCTATCCTGGGTGGAGGCACTGATATATTTCATATATGTTCCCACTCTTCCCTTCAGCGAAGGCTTCAGGTCCCATTATACACACAGGTCAGCGCCAGAGTCTGTTGCGGGAGGGATAATACTCATACCCCCCCCCAAATAGGGCTACATATATTTTCACATTTTTTTTTTTACTGGGCATGGAGGGGGATCAGAGAGCTGGATCTATATGGGGGATTGATGGGACCTATATGGGGGAGAGACCTGGACCTATATGGGGGAGAGACCTGGCCCTATATGAGGGAGACTGCATGGGACCTATATGGGGGGGGCATGGGACCTATATGGGGGAGACTGCATGGGACCTATATGGGGGAGACTGCATGGGACCTATATGGGGGGGCATGGGACCTATATGGGGGAGACTGCATGGGACCTATATGGGGGAGACTGCATGGGACCTATATGAGGGAGACTGCATGGGACCTATATGGGGGAAGAGCATGGGACCTATATGGGGGAGACTGCATGGGTCCTATATGGGGAAAGAGCATGGGACCTATATGGGGGAGACTGCATGGGACCTATATGGGAGAGACTGCATGGGACCTATATGGGGGAGACTGCATGGGACCTATATGGGGGAAGAGCATGGGACCTATATGGGGGGGGGCATGGGACCTATATGGGGGGGGCATGGGACCTATATGAGGGAAAGAGCTGGACTTATATGGGGGCAGAGTGCTGGACCTATTTGCAGGAAGAGAGAAGCACATTTCAGAGGTGCAGTGTGCTGTATTTGTATTTGTATGTATATCTCATTAGCCAAAAGCAGGCCCATACTTCACATTGAAATAATGGTGAGTTTGTTGACTTAAATTTACTATTTCTTTATTTTGAATGTTGTATTTGTTTCCTTTTTGTTTTACTTTAAAATGAGATACGTGTAGTGTGCATAGGGATTTTCATAGTTTTTCTTATAGTCCGGCCCTCCAACGGTCTGAGGGACAGTGAACTGGCCCCCTGTGTAAAAAGTTTGGGGACCCCTGCCCTAGCCCATCAAATGTACTATATGGGACCTCCCGAGGTGTTCCAGAATAATTGAGAGGTCAGAACCTCTAAATAATTCTGATGTGTCTTGCAACAGTGGGAGAATCAGTCAATACTGGCATACTAAACATCAGTCTTAATAAATTCCCTCCAATGATTTCAAGATGTGCAAAGTTTTTGTAACTTACTAGTGATTGTTGTAGAAGAGCTTGAACTTGATGTGGATGTGTTGGATCCAGGCTTGGAACTTGTAGCTGTAGAACTACCACCAGCTGTACTTGGTCCAGAAGTCACAGTACTTATACTTGTTCCTGTGATAGTAGATTTTGCGGTAGTAATGGAACTGCTGGTGGTTGTGGAAGCAGTGGCTCCAGTAATGGCTATGACTATAGAATTAGAAGTACTAGATCCAGTTGTGGTACTGATATTGACTGTGGTCCCAGTTAAAGCTGAGGAACTACCAGTACCTATAGTGCTCACTCCTGATGTGGTAGTGTTTTGGGTAGGAGCAGAAACAGTTGATGTACTAGTAGCCTTGGTACTGGTAATGACTGTGTTTTCACTACTAGTAGAACCTGTGGTGCTAGAAGCAAAACTAGAACCGGTAAAAGTAGAGTCTCCAGTAGAAATTGTGGACATACTATATCCAGATGTGGTGGTGATATTGACTGTGGTACCAGTTAAACCTGAATAAGTACCAGTACCTATAGTGCTCACTTCTGCTGTGGTAGTAGGACTGATGGACCCAGAAATTGTTGATGTACTAGTAGTCATGGTACTGTTATTAATGGTACCAAGTACTGTTGTAGAAGAAGTAAGTGTGCTTCCACTTACAGTAGACCCTACAGTGTTAGAAACAGCACTTCCAGTAACCACAGGGGCTGTAATTGCAGTAGTATTATTGAGAACAGGGGATACTGATGCAGACACACTGGCGGTACTTGCTGCACTCAAGGTAACAGCAGATTGTGCTGAACTAATAGCATTTGTAGTAAAACTATTGGTAACTGATGGAGAAGTTGTACCACTTGTGGTATCTGTTGAGATACTACTTGTACTATTAGCTGTTGCACTATTACTATTAATGGTGCTTGTAGTCTTTGTGGGTGTTGCTGAAATGTTTGTTGACATGGATGGACTTATTGTGGAGCCACTGCTATATGGTGGAGAAGTAGTGGACAGAAAAGCACTGGTTGATGAAACATTGGATATTGGTGTTATTACTGGAGCTGATGTTGCTGATGTGGTTGGTTCAGCATTGCTACTTGTGGTTGCGTTGGTTGAAGTGGTAGATTGACTCATAATTGTGGATGTAGCTGTATTAACGGAAGGATCAGTTGATGTTGCCATATTGGTCGATACAGAAGTGGTAGACTTGCTAGAGGAAGACTGAGTACTGATGGATATTGCCATATTTGTGGGTATAGTTATTGTATTGAAATTCTCGGTAACAGTTGGAACCATTGAAGTAATAGAAACTGGTGAGGCCTGTGTTTCTGCAGCCATGGTGGCTAGAGAAGTGGTAGATTGAGTTGTATGTGTCGTTCCAGAAGTACTTGTTGGGGATGTTATACTGGATGTAGGTAATGGTGAGGTCTGAGTTGCTGCCATAGTGTTGGTTGGAGTAGTTTCAGATTGACTAGTGGAAGGTTGAGTTGGGAGTGTTGTATCAGAAGTATTTATTGAGGATGTTGTACTAGCCATAGATATTGGTGAGGTCTGTGCCGTTGCAAAAATGGTGGCTAATGAAGTTGTAGATCGACTAGTAGAAGACTGAGTTGTAAGTGTTGTTCCTGACGTACTTGCTGAGGATGTTGTACTAAATGTAGATATTGGCGAGGTCTGTGTTGATGCCCCAGTGGTGGATAGAGTTTGACTAGTAGTAGAAGGAGTTGTAAGTGTTGTTTGGGAAGCAGTTGCTGAGGATACTGTACTAGTTGCAGATATAGGTGAGGTCTGTGTTGATGAAGCAGTGGTGGTTAGAGAAGTTGTAGACTGACTAGTCGAAGCTTGAGTTGTAAATGCTGTTCCTGAAGCACTTGTAGGGAATGCTGTAATAGTAGATAATGGTAAAGTCTGTGTTGGTGCAACAACAGTTGATGTAGAGGTAGTAGATTCACTAAAAGATAGGGCCATGTTTGTGGGTATAGTTATTGTATTCAAATTCTCAGTAACAGTTGGAACCAATGAAGTGAAAAATATTGGAGATAAGTGTGTTGTTGTAACCGTGGTGGTTGGAAGACTTGTAGATTGACTAGGGGAAGGTGGAGTTGTAAGTGCTGTTCCAGAACTAATTTCTAAGGATATTGGTGAGGTCTGTGTTCTTGCAGAAATGGTAGCTAATAAAGTTGTAAACTGACTAGTAGAAGATTGAGTTGTAATTGTTGTTTTTGTACTTGCTGAGGATGGTGTACTATTTGTTGATAGAAGCGGTGTCTGTGTTGCTGCAGCCGTGGTGGTTAGAGTAGTTGTAGATAGAATAGAGGTAGGTGGAGTTGTTGGAAAAGTTGTAGCTGTGGCTACTGGGAGTGTAGTACTAGTTCTAGAGTCAGTAGAGGTCTGTGTAGTTGCAGCAGTGGTGGATACGAAAGTTGTAGATTGAGTAGTGGTAGGTTCAGTTGCTGTAAGCGTTGATCCTGAGGTGCTCGTTTTTGTACTTGTTGGGGATGTTGTACTAGTTGTATCAGGCGAGGTCTGTGTTGTTGCAGCCGTGGTGGTTAGAGTCGTTGTAGACTGTGTAGTGGTAGGTAGAGTTGTTGTAAGGGTTGTTGCTGTAATTGTTGGGGATGTTGTACTAGTTGTAGTATCAGGCGAGGTCTGTGTTGTTGCAGCCTTGGTGGTTAGAGTCGTTGTAGACTGTGTAGTGGTAGGTAGAGTTGTTGTAAGGGTTGTTGCTGTACTTGTTGGGGATGTTGTACTAGTTGTAGTATCAGGCGAGGTCTGTGTTGTTGCAGCCGTGGTGGTTAGAGTTGTTGAAGACTGTGTAGTGGTAGGTACAGTTGTTGTAAGGGTTGTTGCAGTACTTGTTGGGGATGTTGTACTAGTTGTAGTATCAGGCGAGGTCTGTGTTGTTGCAGCCGTGGTGGTTAGAGTCATTGTAGACTGTGTAGTTGGAGGTAGAGTTGTTGTAAGGGCTGTTGCTGTACTTGTTGGGGATGTTGTACTAGTTGTAGTATCAGGCGAGGTCTGTGTTGTTGCAGCCGTGGTAGTTAGAGTCGTTGTAGACTGTGTAGTGGTAGGTAGAGTTGTTGTAAGGGTTGTTGCTGTACTTGTTGGGGATGTTGTACTAGTTGTAGTATCAGGCGAGGTCTGTGTTGTTGCAGCCGTGGTGGTTAGAGTCGTTGTAGACTGTGTAGTGGTAGGTAGAGTTGTTGTAAGGGTTGTTGCTGTAATTGTTGGGGATGTTGTACTAGTTGTAGTATCAGGCGAGGTCTGTGTTGTTGCAGCCGTGATGGTTAGAGTCGTTGTAGACTGTGTAGTGGTAGGTAGAGTTGTTGTAAGGGTTGTTGCTGTACTTGTTGGGGATGTTGTACTAGTTGTAGTATCAGCCAAGGTCTGTGTTGTTGCAGCCGTGGTGGTTAGAGTCGTTGAAGACTGTGTAGTGGTAGGTAGAGTTGTTGTAAGGGTTGTTGCAGTACTTGTTGGGGATGTTGTACTAGTTGAAGTATCAGGCGAGGTCTGTGTTGTTGCAGCCGTGGTGGTTAGAGTCATTGTAGACTGTGTAGTTGGAGGTAGAGTTGTTGTAAGGGCTGTTGCTGTACTTGTTGGGGATGTTGTACTAGTTGTAGTATCAGGCGAGGTCTGTGTTGTTGCAGCCGTGGTGGTTAGAGTCATTGTAGACTGTGTAGTGGTAGGTAGAGTTGTTGTAAGGGTTGTTGCTGTACTTGTTGGGGATGTTGTACTACTTGTAGTATCAGGCAAGGTCTGTGTTGTTGCAGCCGTGGTGGTTAGAGTTGTTGAAGACTGTGTAGTGGTAGGTAGAGTTGTTGTAAGGGTTGTTGCAGTACTTGTTGGGGATGTTGTACTAGTTGTAGTATCAGGCGAGGTCTGTGTTGTTGCAGCCGTGGTGGTTAGAGTCATTGTAGACTGTGTAGTGGTAGGTAGAGTTGTTGTAAGGGTTGTTGCTGTACTTGTTGGGGATGTTGTACTAGTTGTAGTATCAGGCGAGGTCTGTGTTGTTGCAGCCGTGGTGGTTAGAGTCGTTGTAGACTGTGTAGTGGTAGGTAGAGTTGTTGTAAGGGTTGTTGCTGTACTTGTTGGGGATGTTGTACTAGTTGTAGTATCAGGCGAGGTCTGTGTTGTTGCAGGCGTGGTGGTTAGAGTCGTTGTAGACCGTGTAGTGGTAGGTAAAGTTGTTGTAAGGGTTGTTGCTGTACTTGTTGGGGATGTTGTACTAGTTGTAGTATGAGGCGAGGTCTGTGTTGTTGCAGCCGTGATGGTTAGAGTCATTGTAGACTGTGTAGTGGTAGGTAGAGTTGTTGTAAGGGTTGTTGCTGTACTTGTTGGGGATGTTGTACTAATTTTAGTATCAGGCGAGGTCTGTGTTGTTGCAGCCGTGGTGGTTAGAGTCATTGTAGACTGTGTAGTGGTAGGTAGAGTTGTTGTAAGGGTTGTTGCTGTACTTGTTGGGGATGTTGTACTAGTTGCAGTATCAGGCGAGGTCTGTGTTGTTGCAGCCGTGGTGGTTAGAGTCATTGTACACTGTGTAGTGTTAGGTAGAGTTGTTGTAAGGGTTGTTGCTGTACTTCTTGGGGATGTTGTACTAGTTGTAGTATCAGGCGAGGTCTGTGTTGTTGCAGCCGTGGTGGTTAGAGTCGTTGTAGACTGTGTAGTGGTAGGTAGAGTTGTTGTAAGGGTTGTTGCTGTACTTGTTGGGGATGTTGTACTAGTTAGAGTATCAGGTGAGGTCTGTGTTGTTGCAGCTGTGGTGGTTAGAGTCGTTGTAGACTGTGTAGTGGTAGGTAGAGTTGTTGTAAGGGTTGTTGCTGTACTTCTTGGGGATGTTGTACTAGTTGTAGTATCAGGCGAGGTCTGTGTTGTTGCAGCCGTGGTGGTTAGAGTCATTGTAGACTGTGTAGTGGTAGGTAGAGTTGTTGTAAGGGTTGTTGCTGTACTTGTTGGGGATTTTGTACTAGTTGTAGTATCAGCCAAGGTCTGTGTTGTTGCAGCCGTGGTGGTTAGAGTCATTGTAGACTGTGTAGTGGTAGGTAGAGTTGTTGTAAGGGTTGTTGCTGTACTTGTTGGGGATGTTGTACTACTTGTAGTATCAGGCGAGGTCTGTGTTGTTGCAGCCGTGATGGTTAGAGTCGTTGTAGACTGTGTAGTGGTAGGTAGAGTTGTTGTAAGGGTTGTTGCTGTACTTGTTGGGGATGATGTACTAGTTGTAGTATCAGGCGAGGTCTGTGTTGTTGCAGCCGTGGTGGTTAGAGTCGTTGTAGACTGTGTAGTGGTAGGTAGAGTTGTTGTAAGGGTTGTTGCTGTACTTGTTGGGGATGTTGTACTAGTTGTAGTATCAGCCAAGGTCTGTGTTGTTGCAGCTGTGGTATTTAGAGTTGTTGTAGACTGTGTAGTGGTAGGTAGAGATGTTGTAAGGGTTGTTGCTGTACTTGTTGGGGATGTTGTACTAGTTGTAGTATCAGGCGAGGTCTGTGTTGTTGCAGCCGTGGTGGTTAGAGTCGTTGTAGACTGTGTAGTGGTAGGTAGAGTTGTTGTAAGGGTTGTTGCTGTATTTGTTGGGGATGTTGTACTAGTTGTAGTATCAGGCGAGGTCTGTGTTGTTGCAGCCGTGGTGGTTAGAGTCAATGTAGACTGTTTAGTGGTAGGTAGAGTTGTTGTAAGGGTTGTTTCTGTACTTGTTGGGGATGTTGTACTAGTTGTAGTATCAGGCGAGGTCTGTGTTGTTGCAGCCGTGGTGTTTAGAGTCGTTGTAGACTGTGTAGTGGTAGGTAGAGTTGTTGTAAGAGTTGTTGCTGTACTTGTTGGGGATGTTGTACTAGTTTTAGTATCAGGCGAGGTCTGTGTTGTTGCAGTCGTGGTGGTTAGAGTCGTAGACTGTGTAGTGGTAGGTAGAGTTGTTGTAAGGGTTGTTGCTGTACTTGTTGGGGATGTTGTACTAGTTGTAGTATCAGCCAAGGTCTGTGTTGTTGCAGCTGTGGTGGTTAGAGTTGTTGTAGACTGTGTAGTGGTAGGTAGAGTTGTTGTAAGGGTTGTTGCTGTACTTGTTGGGGATGTTGTACTAATTTTAGTATCAGGTGAGGTCTGTGTTGTTGCAGCCGTGGTGGTTAGAGTCATTGTAGACTGTGTAGTGGTAGGTAGAGTTGTTGTAAGGGTTGTTGCTGTACTTGTTGGGGATGTTGTACTAGTTGTAGTATCAGGCGAGGTCTGTGTTGTTGCAGCCGTGGTGGTTAGAGTCGTTGTAGACTGTGTAGTGGTAGGTAGAGTTGTTGTAAGGGTTGTTGCTGTACTTGTTGGGGATGTTGTACTAGTTGCAATATCAGGCGAGGTCTGTGTTGTTGCAGCCGTGGTGGTTAGAGTCGTTGTAGACTGTGTAGTGGTAGGTAGAGTTGTTGTAAGGGTTGTTGCTGTACTTCTTGGGGATGTTGTACTAGTTGTAGTATCAGGTGAGGTCTGTGTTGTTGCAGCCGTGGTGGTTAGAGTCGTTGTAGACTGTGTAGTGGTAGGTATAGTTGTTGTAAGAGTTGTTGCTGTACTTGTTGGGGATGTTGTACTAGTTGTAGTATCAGGCGAGGTCTGTGCTGTTGCAGCCGTGGTGGTTAGAGTCGTTGTAGACTGTGTAGTGGTAGGTAGATTTGTTGTAAGGGTTGTTTCTGTACTTGTTGGGGATGTTGTACTAGGTGTAGTATCAGGCGAGGTCTGTGTTGTTGCAGCCGTGGTGGTTAGAGTCGTTGTAGACTGTGTAGTGCTAGGTAGAGTTGTTGTAAGGGTTGTTGCTGTACTTGTTGGGGATGTTGTACTAGTTAGAGTATCAGGTGAGGTATGTGTTGTTGCAGCTGTGGTGGTTAGAGTCGTTGTAGACTGTGTAGTGGTAGGTAGAGTTGTTGTAAGGGTTGTTGCTGTACTTGTTGGGGATGTTGTACTAGTTGTAGTATCAGGCGAGGTCTGTGTTGTTGCAGCCGTGGTGGTTAGAGTCGTTGTAGACTGTGTAGTGGTAGGTAGAGTTGTTGTAAGGGTTGTTGCTGTACTTGTTGGGGATGTTGTACTAGTTGTAGTATCAGCCAAGGTCTGTGTTGTTGCAGCCGTGGTGGTTAGAGTTGTTGTAGACTGTGTAGTGGTAGGTAGAGTTGTTGTAAGGGTTGTTGCTGTACTTGTTGGGGATGTTGTACTAGTTGTAGTATCAGGCGAGGTCTGTGTTGTTGCAGCCGTGATGGTTAGAGTTGTTGTAGACTGTGTAGTGGTAGGTAGAGTTGTTGTAAGGGTTGTTGCTGTACTTGTTGGGGATGATGTACTAGTTGTAGTATCAGGCGAGGTCTGTGTTGTTGCAGCCGTGGTGGTTAGAGTCGTTGTAGACTGTGTAGTGGTAGGTAGAGTTGTTGTAAGGGTTGTTGCTGTACTTGTTGGGGATGTTGTACTAGTTGTAGTATCAGCCAAGGTCTGTGTTGTTGCAGCTGTGGTATTTAGAGTTGTTGTAGACTGTGTAGTGGTAGGTAGAGATGTTGTAAGGGTTGTTGCTGTACTTGTTGGGGATGTTGTACTAGTTGTAGTATCAGGCGAGGTCGGTGTTGTTGCAGCCGTGGTGGTTAGAGTCGTTGTAGACTGTGTAGTGGTAGGTAGAGTTGTTGTAAGGGTTGTTGCTGTACTTGTTGGGGATGTTGTACTAGTTGTAGTATCAGGCGAGGTCTGTGTTGTTGCAGCCGTGGTGGTTAGACTCGTTGTAGACTGTGTAGTGGTAGGTAGAGTTGTTGTAAGGGTTGTTGCTGTACTTGTTGGGGATGTTGTACTAGTTGTAGTATCAGGCGAGGTCTGTGTTGTTGCAGCCGTGGTGGTTAGAGTCAATGTAGACTGTTTAGCGGTAGGTAGAGTTGTTGTAAGGGTTGTTGCTGTACTTGTTGGGGATGTTGTACTAGTTGTAGTATCAGGCGAGGTCTGTGTTGTTGCAGCCGTGGTGTTTAGAGTCGTTGTAGACTGTGTAGTGGTAGGTAGAGTTGTTGTAAGGGTTGTTGCTGTACTTGTTGGGGATGTTGTACTAGTTGTAGTATCAGCCAAGGTCTGTGTTGTTGCAGCTGTGGTGGTTAGAGTTGTTTTAGACTGTGTAGTGGTAGGTAGAGTTGTTGTAAGGGTTCTTCCTGTACTTGTTGGGGATGTTGTACTAATTTTAGTATCAGGTGAGGTCTGTGTTGTTGCAGCCGTGGTGGATAGAGTCATTATAGACTGTGTAGTGGTAGGTAGAGGTGTTGTAAGGGTTGTTGCTGTACTTGTTGGGGATGTTGTACTAGTTGTAGTATCAGGCGAGGTCTGTGTTGTTGCAGCCGTGGTGGTTAGAGTCGTTGTAGACTGTGTAGTGGTAGGTAGAGTTGTTGTAAGGGTTGTTGCTGTACTTGTTGGGGATGTTGCACTAGTTGTAGTATCAGGCGAGGTCTGTGTTGTTGCAGCCGTGGTGGTTAGAGTCGTTGTAGACTGTGTAGTGGTAGGTAGAGTTGTTGTAAGAGTTTTTGCTGTACTTGTTGGGGATGTTGTACTAGTTGTAGTATCAGCCAAGGTCTGTGTTGTTGCAGCCGTGGTATTTAGAGTTGTTGTAGACTGTGTAGTGGTAGGTAGAGTTGTTGTAAGGGTTGTTGCTTTACTTGTTGGGGATGTTGTACTAGTTGTAGTATCAGGCGAGGTCTGTGTTGTTGCAGCCGTGGTGGTTAGAGTCGTTGTAGACTGTGTAGTGGTAGGTACAGTTGTTGTAAGGGTTGTTGCTGTACTTGTTGGGGATGTTGTACTAGTTGTAGTATCAGGCGAGGTCTGTGTTGTTGCAGCTGTGGTGGTTAGAGTCGTTGTAGACTGTGTAGTGGTAGGTAGAGTTGTTGTAAGGGTTGTTGCTGTACTTGTTGGGGATGTTGTACTAGGTGTTGTATCAGGCGAGGTCTGTGTTGTTGCAGCCGTGGTGGTTAGAGTCGTTGTAGACTGTGTAGTGGTAGGTAGAGTTGTTGTAAGGGTTGTTGCTGTACTTGTTGGGGATGTTGTACTAGTTGTAGTAGCAGCCGAGGTCTGTGATGTTGCAGCCGTGGTGGTTAGAGTCGTTGTATACTGTGTAGTGGTAGGTAGAGTTGTTGTAAGGGTTGTTGCTGTACTTGTTGGGGATGTTGTACTAATTGTAGTATCAGGCAAGGTCTGTGTTGTTGCAGTCGTGGTGGTTAGAGTCATTGTAGACTGTGTAGTAGTAGGTAGAGTTGTTGTAAGGGTTGTTGCTGTACTTGTTGGGGATGTTGTACTAGTTGTAGTATCAGCCAAGGTCTGTGTTGTTGCAGCTGTGGTGGTTAGAGTTGTTGTAGACTGTGTAGTGGTAGGTAGAGTTGTTGTAAGGGTTGTTGCTGTACTTGTTGGGGATGTTGTACTAGTTGTAGTATCAGGCGAGGTCTGTGTTGTTGCAGCCGTGGTGGTTAGAGTCATTGTAGACTGTGTAGTGGTAGGTAGAGTTGTTGTAAGGGTTGTTGCTGTACTTGTTGGGGATGTTGTACTAGTTGTAGTATCAGGCGAGGTCTGTGTTGTTGCAGCCGTGGTGGTTAGAGTCGTTGTAGACTGTGTAGTGGTAGGTAGAGTTGTTGTAAGGGTTGTTGCTGTACTTGTTGGGGATGTTGTACTAGGTGTTGTATCAGGCGAGGTCTGTGTTGTTGCAGTCGTGGTGGTTAGAGTCGTTGTAGACTGTGTAGTGGTAGGTAGAGTTGTTGTAAGGGTTGTTGCTGTACTTGTTGGGGATGTTGTACTAGGTGTTGTATCAGGCGAGGTCTGTGTTGTTGCAGCCGTGGTGGTTAGAGTCGTTGTAGACTGTGTAGTGGTAGGTAGAGTTGTTGTAAGGGTTGTTGCTGTACTTGTTGGGGATGTTGTACTAGTTGTAGTATCAGGCGAGGTCTGTGTTGTTGCAGCCGTGGTGGTTAGAGTCGTTGTAGACTGTGTAGTGGTAGGTAGAGTTGTTGTAAGGGTTGTTGCTGTACTTGTTGGGGATGTTGTACTAGTTGTAGTATCAGGCGAGGTCTGTGTTGTTGCAGCCGTGGAGGTTAGAGTCGTTGTAGACTGTGTAGTGGTAGGTAGAGTTGTTGTAAGGGTTCTTGCTGTACTTGTTGGGGATGTTGTACTAGTTGTAGTATCAGGCGAGGTCTGTCTTGTTGCAGCCGTGGTGGTTAGAGTCGTTGTAGACTGTGTAGTGGTAGGTAGAGTTGTTGTAAGGGTTGTTGCTGTACTTGTTGGGGATGTTGTACTAGTTGTAGTATCAGGCGAGGTCTGTGTTGTTGCAGCCGTGGTGGTTAGAGTCGTTGTAGACTGTGTAGTGGTAGGTAGAGTTGTTGTAAGGGTTGTTGCTGTACTTGTTGGGGATGTTGTACTAGTTGTAGTGTCAGGAAAGGTCTGTGTTGTTGCAGCCGTCGAGGTTAGAGTCGTTGTAGACTGTGTAGTGGTAGGTAGAGTTGTTGTAAGGGTTGTTGCTGTACTTGTTGGGGATGTTGTACTAGTTGTAGTATCAGGCAAGGTCTGTGTTGTTGCAGCCGTGGAGGTTAGAGTCGTTGTAGACTGTGTAGTGGTAGGTAGAGTTGTTGTAAGGGTTGTTGCTGTACTTGTTGGGGATGTTGTACTAGTTGTAGTATCAGGCGAGGTCTGTGTTGTTGCAGCCGTGGTGGTTAGAGTCGTTGTAGACTGTGTAGTGGTAGGTAGAGTTGTTGTAAGGGTTGTTGCTGTACTTGTTGGGGATATTGTACTAGTTGTAGTATCAGGCAAGCTCTGTGTTGTTGCAGCCGTGGAGGTTAGAGTAGTGGTAGGCAGAGTTGTAATTATTGTAGTCGATGTAATTGATTCTGTGCTCAATGTTGATATTAATTCTTGACTTGTTAGTGCAGTTGTCGAACTTGTAGACACAATTGAACTGCGTGTTGTATCAATGGATGATGCAGTGAATGCACCAGTATTACTGGTATATGGTGTTGTGTCTAAAGCAATGAGATTATTAACAATATCTTATGATATGCTGTAACGAAATACATTTATGTCATTTACTTCTTTGATCTTACTTTCTATCTATCTATTTATCTATCTATCTACCGACCTATCTTTCTATGTTTCCTTTTTTCTGTCTGTGTATTTTATTATATTGCAATACTCTTTCCTTATAAATGTCATTTTCAGGTTTATCATCCATCCTTTTAGAGTTTACATTTTGAGATATTCTATGTCAAAAATTTAGTCACTTTATTATTACAATACATCACAGTCTACACTTTATTTCATTGCTGCATTATCAATCATTCAGAGCTGAAATCTTTTAACATTCACAATAGATAGATAGATATATTACCAGATATATAGATAGATATATATTAGACATATATATGTGGTAGGTAAATACTTTAGGTACATTTTGATTGTAAAGAAAGAGAATGAAAGGAAGGAAGGATTTCGATAGAGATAAATAGATACTTTTGATAGATATGGCAAAGATAGGTATATATGAGAGAGACATATAATTTAATTAGCTAGTTTGATAGAAAGATAGATAATACATAGATAGATAGATAGATAGATAGATAGATAGATAGATAGTTTTATGGATAGATAGATAGATAGATAGATAGATATGATATTGATAGCTAGACATAAGATATATAGATATATAGATAGTTATGAGATGGATAGATAGATAGGTAGATAGATAGATAGATACAGATATAGATAGATAGATAGATAGATAGATAGATAGATAGATAGATAGATAGAACAGTAGATAGATAGATATGAGATAGATAGATACATAGTTTTATGGATAGATAGATAGCTAGATAGATAGATAGATAGATATGATATCGATAGCTAGACATAAGATAGATAGATAGATATATAGATAGTTATGAGGATTACTTCTAGAAAATTAGACATCCAATGTGCCGGGTCCTCTGACACATCAGCTAAATATGAACCTTCAGCCGGGTAACTGTGTTTAGGGAGATGAAATATTACGTGCCGCTGTGATGTAGATGTCTCAGGTATGCCAAGAACATATGAAAGGATGAAAGATGAGGTGTGTCCATTGTCTCTAAAATAAGACATGCTACAAGGACGTCTTATTTACAAACAGGAGCAGATGGGTTGAAGTACGTAAAAACAAGACTTCTATATTTTAATATTTCTTCCACTTGTGACGCCATGGGGTTTTTGATACTCCAAACATCGATGACATATAGTGGTGGTTTGACTACTTGGACCTCCTCGATCGCAAGAATGAAAGGAATATGACCCTTACTATGCTCTTTTACCTAATGTTATGGCCCAGTTATTCTGGGGCAGAAAAAAGTCCATCTAGTTTTGTCTATTATCCTACAGTGCTGATCCAGAAGAAGGAAAAACCTCTATGAGGCCAGTGCCAATTTTCCTCATCTTAGGTAAAAAAACATCAAAATATGACAGAATATACAAATAAAACCCTTAATCAATGACCTATCACCAGCTAGACTCTAGTAACCATAACTTGTAATGTCTTTGCAGTGAGTGGTTCTATCACTTGAGGCTTATGAATTATCCCATTAGTACATCCTCATTAAATGTGTTAGGAAAAAAATCCCTTGGTTAAAAGGTGAATAAATGGCTAGCAACATGCATAGAGCTTGAACGTTATAGGTTTCCTTAGACTAGCAAAAGTCATATTTAAAGGCAGTCCATCACCAGAACCGAGACCCGCAGATAGATAGGTTAGTTTCACCAGAAGCAGCATATCACTCCAGCCTCGCAGATAGATAGGTTAGTGTCACCAGAACCAGCATATCACCCCAGCCCTGCAGATAGATAGGTTAGTGTCACCAGAACCAGTATATCACCCCAGCCCTGCAGATAGATAGGTTAGTATTACCAGAACCAGCATATCACCCCAGCCCTGCAGATAGATAGGTTAGTGTCACCAGAACCAGCATATCACCCCAGCCCTGCAGATAGATAGGTTAGTATCACCAGAACCAGCATATCACCCCAGTCCTGCAGATAGATAGGTTAGTGTCACCAGACCCAGCATATCACCCCAGCCCTACAGATAGATAGGTTAGTGTCACCAGAACCAGCATATCACCCCAGCCCTGCAGATAGATAGGTTAGTGTCACCAGAGCCAGCATATCACCCCAGCCCTGCAGATAGATAGGTTAGAATCACCAGAACCAGCATATCACCCCAGCCCTGCAGATAGATAGGTTAGTATCACCAGAACCAGCATATCACCCCCAGCCCTGCAGATAGATAGGTTAGTGTCACCAGACCCAGCATATCACCCAGGCCCTGTAGATAGATAGGTTAGTGTCACCAGAACCAGCATATCACCCAAGCCCTGCAGATAGATAGGTTAGTGTCACCAGAACCAGCATATCATCCCAGCCCTGCAGATAGATAGGTTAGTGTCACCAGAACCAGCATATCACCCCAGTCCTGCAGATAGATAGGTTAGTATCACCAGAACCAGCATATCACCCCAGCCCTGCAGATAGATAGGTTAGTGTCACCATAACCAGCATATCATCCCAGCCCTGCAGATAGATAGGTTAGTGTCACCAGAACCAGCATATCACCCCAGCCCTGCAGATAGATACTGTAGGTTAGTGTCACCAGACCCAGCATATCACCCCAGTCCTGCAGAAGTCATTTTGACTTCTGGGACTTATACTTGTATAGTTTCTCCATAATGTCCCATGTTAGAGTCAAGTCTTTGATGCACAGTATTATTTTTGCTTTTCATGGTGACCTTTCTCTTCTGAATTGTGTTTTCAGCTAGTTTGGTATGTGCAACATAATCCACATAGTACAGTAAATGTACTAATTTTCATGACTACAAGAGCAGAGGTCATAGACGCATCAATTGAGGGCAGACAACTCAAATGTTTGTAAGACCTTCAAAAATGAGGTGTAGTTGAGGATCAGTGTTATGACGGAAGGCGAGGTCGAGAAAATGACTGTTGGGTTGTCTTAACTCTCTGAAGTGATGGGTCAACAAAGAGAAAGTCACCTGACAAATTGAGCTCTGCATATGCAGTAATTCTGTAATATACTATATACTGTGATTCAGCGAGGAGAAATGGGAGAAGTCTCCACGTTGGGAACCTCAGCAACTAGTCTCCTAAAGTGTTGCAGCGACACTAACGCAATATAGTCGCTTTTCACTTAATAGAGATGGCATGTGCTCTGCATAAACACAACAGAATTTGGAGAGGAATTTAAGTCAGTCTTCTGCCTCAAAAATCTCTTCAAAAACTGGCCCTAATCTGCCTCCCATTATTTTCAAAAATAGGAGGCAGTGAAAAAAAACTTCTTTTTCGAGAGTGCTGAACAAAGAAGTGTCCTGCCCAATCTTACCATTGACTCCACGACAGAATCACTGTGGAAACTTTGGTGCGAGGTCTCATGCTTGATTCACCCTATTGTACTCGATATGAGACTAAGGCCCGATGCACAGGACCAAGTCTGCTTCTGATGTGGGGCTGAATGGTGTAACATGTAGGTCCTGGACCCCAATGCAAAATATCTAATGGAGCCCCCACTTACCATGTGCTATCTATAATACCGGTGTCTTCTTATGTTGTAGAGAGGCCATTGGGACCCCTGAGGCTTCTGAGCCCAGTGCTGATTCTTACCTCTGCTGGTGCCCAAGGACCATTTTACAACTGTCTACCTGGTGGGTTAGTCTCTCGCTCCATACTACAGAGCTCCTCACTGCAGGGACTTACACACACACACATAGCACACACTACCCTCACATATATAACACCGACTCCAGCCCAGTGTGAACTAAAGACAGAGGTATACTGTGTACTCATCCCCAGCCTAACCCCAAATCTAGCTGCCTAAATTCCTGCTGCCACCTCTCATCCCAAATATTAGCCACACCCACAAGGGGCCAGGCTATTATTGATGTCATGATTCTGATGAAAATTGTGATTTACATTGATTTTGCTTTAATCAGATTTATTTGAGGAATTGCCCAGCCCTGGTGTGCACTATAGGGTGCCATTATTTTGGTACTAAGAGAGTGAATTCACTGAACACTGAATCAGCATTAATTAAGCAATTAATGGCAGTTTTAATTAATCTCTGTATAATAGGATTAATGCTATATAAAACACTAAATGATGGTATTACATGAGCACCCCGTGTTGGTATTAATTAAAATATGTATGTCAGGATTACTGTACACAAGCAAAACCTCATTGTGTAGACTGGATTTACACCCCATCAGGTGTTTGGATGCCAAAACCAGACATAGGTCAAAAATTGAGATAAAGTATAAAGAACAGATGATGGTTCTTCTTTTTTCCTATTTACTCCTGGTTTTGGGCTCAAAAACTGCATCAGAAAACCTAAACATGGAAACATAACTGGAGGCACCATTGGAGGCGAAACAGGAGTTACACATGGACCCCTTAGACTATAGTGGGGTCCATTGGGTATCCATCTTTTTAAATTGAAACCAGCAGGGTAAAAGTCTGATGTGTAGAACTTTTTGCTCCGACGATTTTCGGCAGACTCTGAGACACCATCGGAGACTTCGATGCAAATATGAATGGAGCCTTACCAAAATAAGGCACCAGTTTGTGGGTGAAGGTGGGGGCGCCCAACTTTATTGCCATCACCATATATACTGTATCTCCACCACTGCGCCTATAGTGGGCATGTCCTTGTTGGTCTTACAGGTGTTATGTACCCCAATTCCTCCATCTTTGAACAGGAACAAGGTCCTTCCATATGTCAGCCATGACACCTACATAAGCAATATTAAGGAAATCATAACCAGGTTACCAGTTTAACAGTGATGTAACATTTCTTCCAAAACTAAAATTTTAGAAACTGTATCATCTCCTAAGGAGAGTGTGGAAGGGCAGTTCTTTGGCTACAGACCAGGTCAAAGAGGAAGATCCCACCACTGTAGCCAAATATAGAGTGGAGATAAGAAAGCCCCGTCTTCACCAAATCCTGGAGAAGTGGCCCATGTAAATGGAAGGGCTTTTAAAGTTGCAACACCCCCAGTGTAAGTAACCACACCACCCATCAGTCTTGTAGATGGGATGACCTCAGTGCACTTACTGAGTCTACCACCGCCTAAGTCACCATTAAATCCCTTATATGCTGTTGCAGAGCCATAAAGTAACATCAATCAGGTAATCTTGCTGTTGAGTATAATAATCTTTTAATCCATTTGTGAATGCCCTGTTTGGTGCACCTGGGGTGTGGCCTTGTCTTCCCCATTTTCACCATGCTCTATTTGCATACAGATTAAAAGATGATTTACTCGGCAACAAGATTGTACATTGACACAAAAAATATGTTCAGTATGTCACTACCTGCACTACAACAATATATAAATGGTTTAGAGTAGATTTTAGTGTTAAACTTATGGGGTTGTTTTATTGAGTACTCTATGGTGGTGTTAATCGAACACACTATGGTGGTGTTTACTGAGAACTCTATGGTAATGTTAATTGAGCGCCATATGGTGGTATTAATTAAACAAATTGTGGTATTAGTGGTGAGCACCCTATAGTGGTGTTTATTGGGCATTGGTGTTAATCAGCACCACGTTTGTCTTATATTACACTATTAGTTGGTTTTGTTCTGCCTTGAACCATTACCCCCTGGCAAGACACAATGTAAAACAATGAACAAATGTAGAGCGCAGCATGTGCACATTTACATTAGTCAATCTGCCGCTATATAGCGGTATTTTGTACACACTGTTTGACGGGGTGAGCAGAGTAACAGGATACGATGTGCGACATTGACTGGCAGTTCTAATTATGGGTGAAATCCGCTTACATTCCTTATCGGACTGCTGAGTGACATCAACTTTCTCCTGTGTCACGTTCTAGTCTTTCTGCTTCTAGATTAGTCATTTACTGTATGTCAGAATTGCCGAGGATCATCCTAAGGGGCACTCCGCACAGAAAGATAGATAACACTTCTGGTATCGTTAAGGATTTTAGAGCTGAAAGTACAAATTCCTAAAGAGATCCTGATCTGTATGGGCATAATCCCATTATAGCAGTTATACTGTATGATATTAGAAACATGTGGCTGCTTTATTCTAGGACTAGCCCCACACTGGTCTATGGTCTGCTATTACAGATCAGCTTTATTTAAGCTGAAGGTGTTTTAGAGGACGTAAATACTGATCACGTATCCTTAGTATTGGGGCGAGACTGAAAACCTACGAGTACCTGTGCCAAGTTTGTGTCTGTGTCTCTGCTTCACATCCAGTTGCCTTCTCTTCCCCTCCCCATAGACTTTTAAGGGCATTTGATCCCTCTGTGAGCTAACTGTCCTCCTTGGGAGACCAAGACAGATTTAGTAATAATGTAGAGCAAGTGAGCAATTTAGGAGGGAGGAAGGGGAAAGAGGAAAGAATCCTAATAAGAGCAGAAAGAGGCATCTGTCTGTGACAAAATGTATTACAAAATGTCTTAGATTTGCCTGTACTTCAGCATTTATTTATAAAAAGTTGTTGAAAATTTAGTGACCACTTAAAGCATAACTAAACTTTGGGGCAACTTTTGATTTATGTCAGGATTTATTTCATTAATACATTTTGTAATATACTTTATTAACAAATTTTGGCTCCTTTCTGTGAAATCCTGCAGTTTCCTTTGTTTTTGTATTGAGATCTTTTCCTGCCTCTCACTGAATGTTACTGTGTATGGAGTACAGGCTTGGAGTACGGGGCTGTATAGTAGAGAAAATGAGGGTGGGGAAGGGTCACTTCAAACAGTTATATCTCCGACATTACAAAATATACAAACTTGCTTTTTGTTTCATTTGAAAGAGAAGATTCTCACAGTTAGGAGTTGGATTTTTATATCACATATATTATACAACTTCATATAAATATCACAATTCTGACTGTGTTTTCAACCAGTGATATTTCTCGGAATAATTTAGATAGCACCGCACCTTAGTGTGACATGAAAGAAGAGAATCTCCTCTTTTTAGGAGGGGTTGGAGTGTTCACACACTGACGTCATCTCCATGTGCTATATAGACCGACCTCCCTCCACTGATCAGGAAATGGATCAGTGTTGCCTTCTACAGTGACACCCCTATGATGTAGGTATTGTGGCTAGGTTTAGTACTATTGTGACGCTCCCCACAGGAAGGGGTGGAGCTGCTATGATGTCACATACTGACGCCTAGTGATGCCACCAAAGCACTGCCTATAGTGGGTGGCATTGTTCTCGCATGATAGGCGTCAGAAAATCACGTCTACTGATGCGGATGCCTCGCCATAGGGGGCAGAGCAGGAGTGTCATCCTCATATAATGAAAGCATTGACACCAAACACTGATGCCTAGTGATGCTGATGCCCCACCCTTAGGGGCAAGGAATACAATAGGACTTTTGGTATATCGTTTCCATATGATGTCATTGCCCAAACCCCAGAAGGGGCAGGGCCTTTGGGTATTTAAACCCCCAGCAGTGGGATATAAGTGGCCATTGCCATACTCTATAGCCACCTAGATGCAACTTCTCTAAAGAACTCCTTGAAGAGACTGAAAACCATTTGGCGAAACATGTAGGAGGATCGGGAAAAGCAGCAAGTTTTATACACAGAGAATTGATGAGTAATCATAGGGGAAGTCATCGAAGCGAGAATAGGGGATCGCTCTTCTCAGAAGGCCTGGAATAATCCCTCATAAGTCTTTCAGGGCAAGGTGGGTCAGTCTTCAGGACAGGGGTAGAGCCAGGACGAATATCGTCACTTATCTCAAAAGTTTTTGTACTGTAAATGATGACAGAAATGGCAGTCAACCTTGTCATGACTTCAGCACATCCTCCACCAGAGCAGGGGACATCCAGATGAGCAACAAAAACATCGGACTTGTATATAATAATCAGGTGTATGGACACCATAGTCATGGCAACGTCACATATAATGCAAATGTCATTGCTTCCCATGGATATTGAACTGCTGGCATCTACCTATATCTAGGTCTGGATAGCAGATTTTATCTTCTTGGTATTTGTATGTGATATTTTCCCATAAATATGTCAATTATGTGCGTGAGTCATAGTGAATTCTGGAGCAGCCGCATATCATGTTGTATCCTGCTCTGCTTCCATGTGGCATGACACACAAATATAGCATATACAGATGTGTCCTTCTTTACCTTTGCCCTTGACTGGACATGTTCAGATATGTGTTAGCAGTAGGGATCAACGAATCATTTCAGATTGAACTGAATTTTCCAAAAATTTGGGTTTGACCTCAACCCAAAATTTTTGGAGTTCATCACATGGGGTGCCCCAACATCATGATGCCTTGACCCAACACTTCACTTGATATCAGCCAGAGGCCAGAAATGGTGTGAAGAGAATGCTGTGAGGATGCCTAGGAGAGGTTAGGCAAGGTGAGTATTATTTTTACTTAGAGGCAAGGTGTTATTTTTACTCACCTCGCCTATACCTTCACTTATTATGCTCTGTGTTATGAAAAGACTTCAGAGTATAATAATCGCACTTCCATAATGTACCAAAGGAGTGAACCTACATCAAAACAAATCTCATGAGACTAACAGGTTTTCAAGACAATATTCTTTCATGATATTGTGTCAAGAAGTGATATGCTATCTGTGACTGAGTGTGGCCACCCGGTGGTTGTGTTGTGGTTTTGTTAGTGCGTTGTAATATTAGATTGAATTGTTTTCATAGAAAACTGGAGTCCTTAACCAAATTCAAGCTAAGTTACAGCTGAGCACATCAGTATATTATTTCCATTACAGCTACATAGGGCTGTGTATATGGCTGTGTATCCATAGACCGGTCAGAGTGCTCATAATGACTCCTGTTCACACCTGAGCACTGCTTTTAAAATACAGTATGTACAGTATTATGGCCATTCCAGTAAGCCGCAGGCTTGACAATAAGTTAATAAGGATTATCCACAGCTACATCGCCCCCTGCTGGTCACATAAAAATGTATCAACACTAATCAGATTTTGGAAGAAATTACCTAAATACATTCCATTTTTACCTAACAGTGCTATATTTAGCTCTCATTAATCACTTTTCTTACATTATTGTTTTTTTTAAGCTTTTGACCACCAAGCAATTGCTACATTAGTTTATGTGTCATAATCTTGCCCAATAGTGATGACTCTTCTATCTGGAATGACAAGTACTGTATATGATAGAGGAGTAAACTGCACATCACACCTTAACCTATCCACAGGTTGTATATGGTATTACAGCTCTGCCATATTCCCTTTAGTGGAGCTGAGCTGCAATACCAGGCAGAACCTATGAACAATTGTGGCACTGTTTCTGGTAGATAGCAGCCTTATTTATTCTAATCCTGCCGAACCCCCTTAAGTAGCTGTTTGAGGATTATAGAATTAAAATGACAGTCTTTAAAGACAAATTTATGAAATTTGCAGAATATCTCTGGGAAAGAGCTGTCTAACATATATTTTGACCTGGTCTCATTACATGGACAGGAGACATTAAACTATATGGTAAAGTGGATGCGGGGCTTGGGAAAGTTTTTTTTTGTTAAAGCAGTGGTATCAAGGAACAGGAGTGGGGGCCTATATTTTCCTGTATTGTGACATCACTGTGTGTATTATCTCAGTACTGTGACATCACTGTGTGTATTATCTCTGTACTGTGACATCACTGTGTATATTATCCTGTACTGTGACATCACTGTGTGTATTATCCCTGTACTGTGACATTACTGTGTATATTATCCTGTACTGTGACATCACTGTCTGTATTATTTCTGTACTGTGACATCACTGTGTGTATTATCTCTGTACTGTGACATCACTGTGTATATTATCTCTGTACTGTGACATCACTGTGTATATTATCTCTGTACTGTGACATCACTGTATGTATTATTTCCAAAATAATCATAAACCAGGGTTCCATAATACATTTTGGTATGGGGCCTCATGGTTACATGGTTACCTCTGCAAGAGAGGTTTCAATTAAAAATTATATTTTTTATTTTGCTTAGGCTCGGCTATCACTATATCCAGCGAGAGTTCCAATAGAACACATTTGAGAAACCCCAATTTATTTGGATTAAACTGGTGAAACAAAAACATGACCTGTGTCCCCCATAAAGGGCCTCGTCTTTTCTCCCACAGGTGGTTTAATATTATATCTACCTTATGCCAACAAGTGTTGCAAAACTTTTGTTTTTGTTTTTCTATCCTCCTTCCATTTAAGCCATTCATTAGTGAAAAGAAACATTGGACACATTTGTGTGAAGAGAGGATCGAAGGCCAAAATAAGCAATCGGGACAAATGTTCTAACAACCAATATACACAAACCATGATTTTGAGGAAGTAAAATGGCCTAAAAATAATCCCCACATGTCAATCAATGAGTGGAAAAATAATTCAGGAAAACACCTAAAAAATTCATTGCTGAAAAACAACTGGAGATTTCTCAATATATACAATGGGGGAGATTTATCAATCCATCTATGCCAGAAAATTGATGATATTGTGGCGCACATTTGGCACAAGGGCCTTTCTTGCACCAAAAATGCACCACAACCCCCATTCCACAGCTCTCTTACACAATGCGGGAGAGCGGGGAGTGCTGAGGCAGGTACGCCTTGGCCCAACATATTTATTATAACTCACACCAGTAGTGTAATGTATTATAAAAGCAATCAGAAGATCACAAGTTAAAGGCTCCTAGGGAGACAAAAAAATTGTATTCAAAAAATGAAATAATGTTAAAAAAAAAAATTTTGAACCTAAACACCACATTAATTCCCTACCCCAAAATATCTAATAAACAAAAAAAACGTAACACACATATTGGGTATTGCCATGTCCGGAAGGACCCAAGCAAAACAATTATAATGATATTTTACCCGCATGCTTAACGACATTAAAAAAAAATCCAAAAAAAGATGCCTTAATTTCTGCTTTATGTCTGTCGGCCACTGAAAAAAAAAACTATAAAAAGCAATCAAAAATAAAAATGTCAGGTCTCCTCGCCAAAAATAAGCCTCTTGCATGATTTCTTTAACAAAAAATATTAAATTATGGGTTGATGGAAAAAAAATTATTACAAAAAGGATTTTTACTTTTAGGCTGAGGCCCCACGTTGCGCAAACACAGCTTTTATTTGTTGTAGATTTTGCTGCGGTTTTTTGAGCCAAAGTCAGGAGTGGATTGAGCAGAAGGGAGAAGTATAAGAACTTCTCATATATTTGCCATTCCTTTTGTAGTCATTATTGACTTTGGCTCAAAAAACCGCAGCAAAATCTGCAACAAAAAAAGCTGCGTAAGGACTCAGCATTAAATAGTAAAACTTGACAAAAACTATACAAATTTGGTATCAATTTAATTGTATCAAACCAATGAATAAGCTTATCAGGTTATATAAACTTCACAGTGAGTGCGCAAAATTTATAGCATAAAAAGCCAAAGGCCAAATTGCTGTTTTTTTTTCTATTCCTTCCCAGTTAAACAATGAGGTATCACTACCCAAAATAGTGCCATTAAACACTACCACTTGTCCCGCAAAAAAGAATCCCTCAAACAGTTACATTGATGGTAGATTTAAAAAGTTATAAGACTTGGTATGTGACGATGGTTTGGTCATCAAGGCTTAGAAGAGGCCGGTCAGTAAAGGATTAGAAGAGGCCGGTCAGTAAAGGATTAGAAGAGGCTGGTCAGTAAAGAACTAAGAAGGGGTCACCTTCATGCGATGACCCACTTAAGAAAGAAGTCTAAAAGTTTACAGTAGATTGCTGGTGCTTATGGTCTGGACATCTATTTGGCTCAACATCTAGAGAAGGAACAGAAAAGAATATGGTATAGGGAAAGGAACCTAAGATAAGCAGAAGAAAAAGCCCAGCCCTGGAACAGAAGACGTGAGTAGACAAAGCCGACTCTACAGAAGGTTTGATGAGATTTTTTTTTCCGCACGGCTGTTCAAGCAGCTATAAGTAGTTTATCTACTTGGTTGCTTGGGAAAACCTGAGTTGTGACTGAACTCTCCCTTGTTACACGTAAAACAGTGCCTTGGGCGGTATGAGTAGCGATCATCCTTCTGGCGTCGGTCCAAGTCTGAGACAATGTAATCCTGAGCTGTCCTAGCTGACTACCAGACAACTTATAAAACATGTAAGCAGTGGCGTAACTAGGAATGGCTGGGCCCCAAGGCACACAGTATCATGCCCCATAGTGGCCCCTGCACACAGTAGCATGCCCCATAGTGGCCCCTGCACACAGTAGCATGCCCCATAGTGGCCCCTGCACACAGTATCATGTCCCATAGTGGCCTCTGCACACAGTATCATGTCCCATAGTGGCCCCTGCACACAGTATAATGTCCCATAGTGGCCCCTGCACACAGTATTTTGCCCCATAGTGGCCCCTGCACACACTATCATTCCCCATAGTGGCCCCTGCACACAGTATTATTCCCCATAGTGGCCCCTGCACTGAGTATTTTGCCCCATAGTGGCCCCTGCACACACTATTATATGTCCCATTGTGGACCACCCATGAACAATTATTATACTCTGGGGTCTTTTCAGACCCCAGAGTATAATGATCGGAGACCCAGGGGAGGATAGAAACATAAAAAAAAAACGTTGCTTACCTGTTCCTCGCTCCAGTACATGCCCGTGCGCTCCTTCAGCCTTCTTCAATTTTGGACCAGGCCGGCGTCACATGACGCGGGCCTGCGTTGCATGATGCGGGCCTGCGTCGCAAAATGACGTCGGCTGACGTCTGGGACGTCACCAAACAGGCCCGAAGCCTGGAGAAGCGCAGGAGAGGTAAGTACATTGTTTTTTATGTTCCCTCACCAACTCTGGGCCTCCGATTATTATACTCCAGGGTCTGAAAAGACCCCGAAGTATAATGATAGCAGAGATTGTGGTGTTCGGGCCGCGGCCTCACATACCGATCTCCGCTCCTGCTCACAGCCGCCTCTGCAGAATCGGAAGCGCAGGCGGCCGTGAGCGGGACCTCGGGGAACGGTAAGTATATAGGGCCCGTTACCTGCTGGGGTTACTCCAGCAGGTAACGGACTATTAAAAAAAATAAATAAAACGCATCAGGGGCCCGCGGGGCCCTGTAATGTCCCGGGCCCTGTGGCAGCTGCTACCGCTGCTACCCCAGTAGTTACGCCCCTGCATGTAAGAAAGATTATTTGATTATTTATAGTTACCCATAGAATCTCAACAATGTAATTTTTTTTAAGGGAATTAATGTTTAGCTGAAGCATCTAAATCTTTAACATTCTCTCTCAGAACCACAAAGTTAGAATGCTTCTAGAAATAGAAGAATTAACAAAATGAAGTGAATGAAGAAAATAGAAATGTAAATTTCATCAATATTTGGTGTGACCTTTTCTCTTTGGGGGATGAGTCGTGGAAGTGATGATCCGGCCCCCACAGATATAGCCCTGATGTCATCATCATCCATCCTGTCTGTTCCTGACAGTCTAACTTGGCTGTGAGGAAAGCCCTCCCCTGACAGTATACGTCCATAACCCTGTACTGAGGGGGCGTTCCTCACAGCTCAGCGTCATCACTGGGTGGTAAGGAACACCCTTCTGACAGTGAACAGTGAAATTTAGACCCCCAATATCTCCAGCCCCGGGGCATATAACGGGAAATTCTGAATTCAGCGCGCTGTCGGCTTTCTAGCGGTATACAAAACCGCATATACATGAGTACGTGAAAGGTCCTCTTTAAATGTAACCTGTTTAGAAAGTTGCTTCATTTTGAATTTAGGAAGGAAAATAATTCCAGAAAATTTGGTGCAAAAGTGTTCATAGCCTTTGAAGGCTTGGAGGGGGCTGTTGTTTGACATTTTGTTAGTCACTAAGTCTATAGTGTACCCTGTATATCCTGTATAACAACTCTCTATATGTTATGGCCTGTGAGTGTGCTGTTGGAAGGAGATGGGACAAAGTGACTGAAGTGGCATCCTGAAAATTTAGATTTTTGATGAAAAAATTTGAGAGAGGTGTCCATTGATCAAGCTTGGAATGCTTGGCTATGCTTTGGCATCTGTCACTGACCAACTCCTCAAATTACGGTAACAATTAAGTCAATGATAATATACAGGAGATCCTTCTCGTTCATCCCCAACTGAAAAAATAGTAAAAATTTTTTAGAAAATATTTTGAGAGTCTGAGTAAATTTGACAAAGGTTTTCGATTTCCTTTAATTATGAAATAAAAGCTTCATTACATCATCGGTCATGAAAATAAAGGTATAAACTTGTCCATACAAATATATAATAGAAATCATAGATAATAGCAAAAAAAGCAACAAAAATCTATTGATCCGAACTGATATATTTACAATATGGTACATGTAATAAATAGCAACAGGTCTAAACATAGAAAATAATGCAGTTATATAATGGTGGTTATACAAATGGCAGTAATCATTCCATTAAAGGGGTTCTCTGCTTTGAATGCACCCTACTTATTATAGAGGTCGTTTATAAGAAAGTGCCCTGCGCATGCTAAAAGTGCCCCAGTAATCTGTAAGGAAACCTGTCAAGTGTTCAATTTTCCTGCAGCGCCACCACAAGGAAGAGTGCATAATACTAGACAGGTCAGGTCCTTCAGAGTAAGAGATGCTCTGAAGGACTTGCTCCAAGTTACCTAGAGGGGTAAATGTATTTTCCCACTGTGAACTGGTGCCTGCGTCTCTTGGTGACATATCACCGTTTTTTTTCAATGTGCAAATGAGCTCTTTAGGGCAACAGGGGCATTGCCACTTGTAGAGCTGGGTTGATATGAGGGGTTCTGGTGATAAACTCATTTTAAGTAAATAAAGGGCTAGGCTGTGTGCAATTTCCAAGTCACAGTCTTTACCATGAATATCACCAGTAGATTACAGACTGGAATCTGGTAGTTTTTGGATTGCAGACCACAGCATGTGTCTTCTCATGAGTGGAAGCCATGTTGTACTGTATTTGGCTTGGCCAAACATGACTTGGATTGGCATGCTTTCCAAGAAAACAAATTGTGTACTTTTGTGTTTATTTATTCATACCAATACATGCCATGGAGATGGGGTTAGTGGCCATGTAGGTGGATTTAGTAGACCATGTAGATGGGGTTAATGGCCGTGTAGATGGGTTTAGTGACCATGTAGATGTGGTTAATGGTAATGTTAGTGGATTTAGTAGACCATGTAGATGGGTTTAGTGACCATGTAGATGGGGTTAATGGTAATGTTAGTGGATTTAGTAGACCATGTAGATGGGTTTAGTGACCATGTAGATGTGGTTAATGGCCATGTAAGTAGATTTATTAGACCATGTAGATGAGGATAGTGACCATGTGGATGGGGTTAGTGACCATGTGGATGGGGTTAATGACCATGTAGATGGGTTTTGTTACCATGTAGATGGGATTAGTGGCCATATAGGTGGATTTAGTAGACCATGTAGATAGGGTTAATGGCCATGTAAATGGTTTTAGTGACCATGTAGATGGGTTTAGTGATCGCATTGTGTGGGTTGGTAATTGAATGAATAAAAATTATGCTGAATTCGGGTCAAGGGTATTTTTTTTATTCTAGTAAAAATTTCACTGGGCAAATTAAATCTCTATAGTGCAATAATTGTAAAAATACGTCTTCACCTTCAGTATACATAAATAAGTCTATACATCTATTTGATACAAAAAGTTGGCCAGAAAGAGTCCTTTGTATCTTTCTGAGATATTTCAAGAGACAGCGCCACTCTTGTGCATGGTTAATGCTTGGTACAGCAAATGTAACTTGTGCTAAGACTCGGTGGTGCTGTTCCCTGGCAAGAAAATACCAGACCTTAGAACAACCCAATATTGAGATATTTTTTCTCAACCCACTGTTAGAACCCCATCAGTCTTGCTAATGTCCATAAACTCCAACATAGCTAGTATGTGTTAGGAATCTCTGGGTAGCCCTAGTCTTCAAATTACATCCTTGACCAATGTAGGTTAACACTATGGACTATAACATTTCTAACATAAATAGCTAAATCAAGATCTGAATAGAACAAACTCAAACTTTGGTTTGGTAAATAGGCCGTATAGCTGTATGTATGTAGCATAGAATTTTATTTTGATAGTCCGAAATGTCCATCTCAAAGCCCCCTCAGATAGTAACAAGTGCCAAGTCCAGTTTAGACCATTTATTGGGGGATCTCTCCACATTGTGGCCTTGAGCAAAATTCATCACTAACAGTTGACCTTGGGATACATTCTCTTGGTACTCCGCCTTCTGGGTCTGGCATTGGTTCAGTACAGTTCCAGCATCCATAGTGTGTATTGTAGGTTGGGAAAGACTGTTCACAGACCTGGGCTCTGTTCACTCTGTAACCACATGACATTCGTATGCAGGCTGCAATCTGTACGTAGAACAAAAATGATATCATAAAGTAGCTTTGTAAAGTACACCACTTACAGTATTCAGTTGAGTTCCTCCACTCATGATCCTCTCTGGTTCTGCTCCTCATCTTTCTATGTAGTATACTGGATGCCATAACATCCAGTATTTTGTCACATGATTGCCAACACAGTTTGTCAACAAGTGATGACATCACTATGGCTGATGGTAACATCGCCTAGCCAAAACATTACTCGAAAGAGTGGAATACCATCATAAATGCTAAATGATGTGCAGGGCTGGTGGAGTGCAGGAATGGAAAATTGACAACACTACAGTATAAACAATTCTTTTCATGTTTTATGATAATTTACTCTGACTATCCAAACCTTATCCCCCTTTAGAAGACTATGGGGCTGATTTATCAAGACCAAAATTTTGCTTTCCAGTCTTCATAGTCCGTGCCCTGCTTGAGTCTGCACCTGGACACCTTGTCATAAATTAGACATATCCTTCAGAATCTGAACAGCTAAACAGAAATCTATGACAGCTCTGTTTGAGGAAAGTGACGCGCTGAGTGCAAGACTTTTTATAAAAAAAGGCAATTTTATAAAAATATTTACATTTTTCATGACTTGTATGCCAGTAAAGTAGCCCCTAAATAGCTAGATTTTATTCCTAAAGACCATACACCTACACCCAAACTTTATTATTTCTTCATGATTTCTACTATTTAAAGTGGATCATGGAGCATAGGTGACCCTATGACAACTTAGCAGCTCCATGGCTCCCGCTACATAGTAACTTCCTCATCTCGTCTCGAAAAGGAAGGATTATATGTAACGTAAAACAGGAAATTTACACAAGATCATCTCATCACATAACATTATTTATCAGCCTGAAGCCAAGAGGTGGCTTTATATGAGTATGACACAATGCCATCTGGAGGCTGATAAATGGAGTCTGTCTGAAGGATTAGCCTACCAAGCCAATTACAAAGCTAGTACATGACTCAAGAATTAAACATATCTGTGTGGTGATTCCTAGTCATACTATAGCAAAGATTAAGTTTTTTTTTCCCTTCTTCCACCATTTTGGTAAGTGTCCATTGAGCTTTTTGTAAGTAATCCCTTCCAAAATCGTTCTCTTTCATCTTGACTGACTTAACAACCAGTTAAGATGATAGTAGAATGGAAAGGATTATTGTAAAACAGCCTGGACTCTTCCCTAGTTTAGCACCGCCCACCAGACACCTGCCATTATGGCACAAGAAAAGATTAAATTATATTCTTTGCTATGTTTTCGCTACAGTCACATAGATATGTTTAATCTTGTCTTCCCATGACCATAACCATATTATTGCAGGCAATTAAAAATTTAACATTTTTGTAAATATAAATAATTTAAAAAAATTTCAGAATTTTAAATATTATCTCTAACCATAATAATGGAGATAGTCTGTTGTCCAATGGATACAGTATGACCATAAATGCAGGAATTTTCTCTGATCTGGGACTTGTCAAAAACCCAGCCATGATGTCCTTATTGTGGTCGGGTTATCTTCTCATACATGTAGTGTCCCTTCCTGATAACCAGCCATGATGTTCTTATTGTGGTCAGGCTATCTTCCCATACATGTAGTGTCCCCTCCTGATAACCAGCCATGATGTCCTTATTGTGGTCAGGTTATCTTCTCATACATGTAGTGTCCCCTCCTGATAACCAGCCATGATGTCCTTATTGTGGTCGGGTTATCTTCTCATACATGTAGTGTCCTCCTGATAACCAGCCATGATGCCTTATTGTGGTCGTGTTTTCTTCTCATACATGTGTGTCCCTTCCTGATAACCAGCCATGATGTCCTTATTGTGGTCAGGTTATCTTCTCATACATGTAGTATCCCACCTGATAACCAGCCATGATGTCCTTATTGTGGTTGGGTTATCTTCTCATACATGTAGTGTCCCTTCCTGATAACCAGCCATGATGTCCTTATTGTGGTTGGGTTATCTTCTCATACATGTAGTGTCCCTCCTGATAACCAGCCATGATGTCCTTATTGTGGTCGGGTTATCTTCTCATACATGTAGTGTCCTCCTGATAACCAGCCATGATGTCCTTATTGTGGCCGGGTTATCTTCTCATACATGTAGTGTCCTCCTGATAACCAGCCATGATGTCCTTATTGTGGTTGGGTTATCTTCTCATACATGTAGTGTCCTCCTGATAACCAGCCATGATGTCCTTATTGTGGTTGGGTTATCTTCTCATACATGTAGTGTCCTCCTGATAACCAGCCATGATATCCTTATTGTGGTCAGGCTATCTTCTCATACATGTAGTGTCCTCCTGATAACCAGCCATGATGTCCTTATTGTGGTCGGGTTATCTTCTCATACATGTAGTGTCCCTCCTGATAACCAGCCATGAGGTCCTTATTGTGGTCAGGTTATCTTCTCATACATGTAGTGTCCCTCCTGATAACCAGCCATGATGTCCTTATTGTGGTCGGGTTATCTTCTCATACATGTAGTGTCCCTCCTGATAACCAGCCATGATGTCCTTATCGTGGTCAGGTTATCTTCTCATACATGTAGTATCCCATCTGATAACCAGCCATGATGTCCTTATTGTGGTTGGGTTATCTTCTCATACATGTAGTGTCCCTTCCTGATAACCAGCCATGATGTCCTTATTGTGGTCAGGTTATCTTCTCATACATGTAGTGTCCCTCCTGATAACCAGCCATGATGTCCTTATTGTGGTCGGGTTATCTTCTCATACATGTAGTGTCCTCCTGATAACCAGCCATGATGTCCTTATTGTGGCCGGGTTATCTTCTCATACATGTAGTGTCCTCCTGATAACCAGCCATGATGTCCTTATTGTGGTCAGGTTATCTTCTCATACATGTAGTGTCCTCCTGATAACCAGCCATGATGTCCTTATTGTGGTCAGGTTATCTTCTCATACATGTAGTGTCCTCCTGATAACCAGCCATGATGTCCTTATTGTGGTTGGGTTATCTTCTCATACATGTAGTGTCCTCCTGATAACCAGCCATGATATCCTTATTGTGGTCAGGTTATCTTCTCATACATGTAGTGTCCTCCTGATAACCAGCCATGATGCCCTTCTTGTGGTCAGGTTATCTTCTCATACATGTAGTGTCCCTGCTTGATAACATGGCCACAAGATGAAAATCAAACTAGTCCCAGACTATAGAGAGTTCCTGCATTCATGGTCATATCCATTGGTAATGGATCAAGACAACAGGCTGTCATTGCTAAGGATCATATAGAAATAAATCTCAACCAGATATACAAAGTACAAACACTATATACAAATATACAAGCCCTATGTAACATAGAAAAACTTGACTAAAGCATAAAATAATATACTATAATGTAAAGTATGTACACATGAATATAGTCTTATAGAAGTCGTCAATATAGCATAATAGCTACTGTACTTACCCCAAAAAGAAGTGCTGCTAGAAACCCGAGAGCCAGTATAACAGCCAGTGAAATTAGGATGATGCCCCAGAATGGCACTGTAATTAAAAATAATCTATATGATGGATATGACCAGGCCAGTCATTAACATACATTAAAATAATGAGAGATCATCATCATTGCATAAAACACAGTGTGTCATATAATACTCCAAATACTGATGAAAAAGATAAGATTTAGAAAAACTTTTAGGAATTTTAATTTTAACGTTCATAACAACGTGAAATAAATATTGCTCTGCGTAGTGTTGCCCTATTGAGCTTGAGGAAGCTTGAAGCTACATAACTTAGGCCTCATGCACTCCTCAGTGAAAAATGGTTAAAAAAAACCAAAACAAAACATCTATTACACATTGTTTTTAGAACATGGAGGTCAAAGGGTACACACAAAATAGGACATGTCCCAATTTTGGAAATTTTTCGGGTCTGATGTATTCAATACAAATCTATGGGTCAGTCTTTAATGGCTGTGTCCATGTCACAGGCACTAAAAATGGAGGAGTGGGTTGGGTAAAAGAAAAAATGAGTAGGATTTTTTTGTCTTTTGTAAGCCCTAGTGTGTATTCAGGATAGGGCATGGATGTGTCCCATACTATTGAGCTCTATGAGCAATGCTATTGGGAAGGAAAAGGTAAAAAAATTATATACTGTATATTACTTTCTGTCTCTGTGGATCATTGTCTCATCTTGCAGCAACCAATTTTTTGTAAAGGGGCCTCTGAAAAATTGAAGTGGACCATCCTGTTCCTTTAAGATGTCTAGACTAGAATGAAGGCTCTGTTCACATTAAGGCCATGGCTTTGATTTATGAACTTAAACAGCTGGATCCTGATAGACCCCATTGACATATGGAGGACCATCAAGGATTTAAATTTGGGATTCGTCCATATTTAGGGGCTTGCATAGCCTTCCAGACTTTAGATGTCCAAATTACTGGAAACCCCAATGGTCTTTACAATAATGCCAGGGATTACCCAACTTCTCATAAATCCTATTAGGATTTGTTTAGCTAGTATAGTCTGTATTATTAAAAGCAAAAAGATTCAGTTCTTCAACTCTGAGGAAACTCAAATGGTCTCCGTGCAACAACCATCCAACACATAGAGGGAATGGTAACTGGACATTCTATGTGACAAGTATTTTAACTTTTGTTTTATCAGGGGGACATATACAAAAAGAAACATCCTAGATCTATACAGCGAAGTACTTACTGTCTTCATCGTTTTGTTCAAGAGCCGCAATAGATTTTGTAGTTGTGGTGGTTTTAGTTGCAGTGGTGGTACTAGCAGCTGTAGTGACCATTGTAGTGTTGGGAAGGTTAAGAGTGCCTCCTGGTTGAGTAACTGGAAGAACATTTGAATTACTTGTAGTACTAGCTCCGTTGGTTGTAATTCCAGCTGTGGATGAAGCAGGCTCAGTTCTAGTGGGTGATGTAGCAGTTGTCAGAAGCTCAGTCGTAGTTGTAAGTTCTTCAGTCGTTGTTGATGATGTTGTTGTTGTAGGTGGTTCTGATGTACTGGTTGTCCTAGTAGTTGTGGTAGGTTCAGTTGTACTAGATGGTTTGGTAGTTGTAGATACTTCAGTTGGTAGTGATGTAGCTGTGAGTAGTTCAGCTGTAGTGGGTGATGTAGTAGCTGTCGGAGGTTCATTTGTAGATAGTGATGTGGTAGTTGCAGGTGCTTCAGTCGTTGACGGTGATGTAGTAGTTGTGGGAGATTCATTTGTAGTGGATAGTGTGGTAGTGGTAGCCGCTTCAGTTGTTGTTGATGATATAGTAGCTGTGGGAGGTTCAGTTGTAGTGGGTGTTGTAGTACTTGTGGGAAGTACAGTGGTAGTTGGTGGAGTGGTAGATGTACTGTTCGGAAGATTAAGAGTGGCTCCTGGTTGAGTAACCGGAAGAACATTTGAATTACTTGTAGTACTAGCACTGCTGGTAGTAGTTCCAGCTGTGGATAAAGCAGGCTCAGTACTAGAGGCTAATGTGGAAGTTGTTGAACGCTCTGTTGTTGGCATTAAAGTGGTAGTTGTAGCTGCTTCAGTCATTGTCGGTGATGAAGTAATTGTGGGAGGTTTCGTTGTTGTGGGTGATGTAGTAGTTGTAGGAGGCGCAGTTGTACTGGTTGGTGTGGTAGTGGTAGATGCTGCAGTTGTCGGTGATGAAGTAGTTGTGGCTGTAGTAGTAGTTGTAGGAGGCGCAGTTGTTGCTGATGTGGTAGTTATGGGAGGTTGAGTTGTAGTGAGTGGTGAAGTAGTTGTGGGTACTTGTGTTGTAGTTGGTGATGTAGTAGTTGTGGGAGGTGCAGTTGTTGCTGATGTGGTAGTTGTGGGTGGTTGAGTTGTAGTGGATGTTGTGGTAGTTGTAGGTGATGCAGTCGTTGGTGATGAAGTAGTTGTGGGTGCAGTACTAGTTGTAGGAGGTGCAGTAGTAGTGGCTGCAGTAGTAGTTGTAGGAGGTGCAGTTGTTGCTGATGTGGTAGTTGTGGGAGGTTGAGTTGTAGTGGACAGTGTGGTAGTGGTAGCCACTTCAGTTGTTGTTGATGATATAGTAGCTGTGGGAGGTTCAGTTGTAGTGGGTGTTGTAGTAGCTGTGGGAAGTACAGAGGTAGATGGTGGAGTGGTAGATGTACTGTTTGGAAGATTAAGAGTGGCTCCTGGTTGAGTAACCGGAAGAACATTTGAATTACTTGTAGTACTAGCACTGCTGGTAGTAGTTCCAGCTGTGGATAAAGCAGGTTCAGTACTAGAGGCTAATGTGGAAGTAGTTGAACGCTCTGTTGTTGGCATTAAAGTGGTAGTTGCAGCTGCTTCAGCCATTGTCGGTGATGAAGTATGGAGGTGCAGTAGTTGTAGGTGTAGTAGTAGTTGTAGGAGGTGCAGTAGTTGTGGGTGCAGTAGTAGTTGTAGGAGGAGCAGTTGTTGCTGATGTGGTAGTTGTAGGTTCAGTAGTAGTTGTAGGAGGTGCAGTAGTAGTTGGTGCAGTAGTAGTTGTAGGAGGTGCAGTAGTAGTTGGTGCAGTAGTAGTTGTGGGAGGTGCAGTAGTAGTTGTAGGAGGTGCAGTAGTAGTTGTAGGAGGTGCAGTAGTAGTGGGTGCAGTAGTAGTTGTAGGAGGTGCAGTAGTAGTTGTAGGAGGTGCAGTAGTAGTTACGGGAGGTGCAGCAGTAGTTGTAGGAGGTGCAGTAGTAGTTGTAGGAGGTGCAGTAGTAGTTGTAGGAGGTGCAGTAGTAGTTGTAGGAGGTGCAGTAGTAGTTGGTGCAGTAGTAGTTGTAGGAGGTGCAGTAGTAGTTGTAGGAGGTGCAGTAGTAGTTGGTGCAGTAGTAGTTGTTGGAGGTGCAGTAGTAGTGGGTGCAGTAGTAGTTGTAGGAGGTGCAGTAGTAGTTGTAGGAGGTGCAGTAGTAGTTGGTGCAGTAGTAGTTGTAGGAGGTGCAGTAGTAGTGGGTGCAGTAGTAGTTGTAGGAGGTGCAGTAGTAGTTGTAGGAGGTGCAGTAGTAGTGGGTGCAGTAGTAGTTGTAGGAGGTGCAGTAGTAGTTGTAGGAGGTGCAGTAGTAGTTACGGGAGGTGCAGTAGTAGTTATGGGTGCAGCAGTAGTTGTAGGAGGTGCAGTAGTAGTTGTAGGAGGTGCAGTAGTAGTGGGTGCAGTAGTAGTTGTAGGAGGTGCAGTAGTAGTGGATGCAGTAGTAGTTGTGGGAGGTGCAGTAGTTGTGAGTGCAGTAGTAGTTGTAGGAGGTGCAGTAGTAGTTGTAGGAGGTGCAGTAGTTGTGGGTGCAGTAGTAGTTGTAGGAGGTGCAGTAGTAGTTGTGGGAGGTACAGTAGTAGTTGTAGGAGGTGCAGTAGTAGTTGTGGGAGGTGCACTAGTAGTTGTGGGAGGTACAGTAGTAGTTGTAGGAGGTGCAGTAGTAGTTGTAGGAGGTGCAGTAGTTGTGGGTGCAGTAGTAGTTGTAGGAGGTGCACTAGTAGTTGTAGGAGGTGCAGTAGTTGTGAGGACAGTAGTAGTTGTAGGAGGAGCAGTTGTTGCTATGTGTAGTTGTAGGAGGTGCAGAGAGTTGTAGGAGGTGCAGTAGTAGTTGTAGGAGGTGCAGTAGTACTGGGTGCAGTAGTAGTGGGTGGAGTTGTAGTTGTAGGAGGTGCAGTAGTAGTGGGTGCAGTAGTAGTTGTAGGAGGTGCAGTAGTAGTGGGTGCAGTAGTAGTGGGTGCAGTTGTAGTTGTAGGAGGTGCAGTAGTAGTGGGTGCAGTAGTAGTTGTAGGAGGTGCAGTAGTAGTCGGTGAGTAGTAGTTGTAGGAGGTGCAGTAGTAGTGGGTGCAGTAGTAGTTGTGGGAGGTGCAGTAGTAGTGGGTGCAGTAGTAGTGGGTGCAGTTGTAGTTGTAGGAGGTGCAGTAGTAGTTGTAGGAGGTGCAGTAGTAGTGGGTGCAGTAGTAGTTGTAGGAGGTGCAGTAGTAGTGGGTGCAGTAGTAGTTGTGGGAGGTGCAGTAGTAGTGGGTGCAGTAGTAGTTGTGGGAGGTGCAGTAGTAGTTGTAGGAGGTGCAGTAGTAGTTGGTGCAGTAGTAGTTGTAGGAGGTGCAGTAGTAGTTGTAGGAGGTGCAGTAGTTGTGGGGGCAGTAGTAGTTGTAGGAGGTGCAGTAGTAGTTGTGGGAGGTACAGTAGTAGTTGTAGGAGGTGCAGTAGTAGTTGTGGGAGGTGCACTAGTAGTTGTAGGAGGTACAGTAGTAGTTGTAGGAGGTGCAGTAGTAGTTGTAGGAGGTGCAGTAGTTGTGGGTGCAGTAGTAGTTGTAGGAGGTGCACTAGTAGTTGTAGGAGGTGCAGTAGTTGTGAGGACAGTAGTAGTTGTAGGAGGAGCAGTTGTTGCTGATGTGGTAGTTGTAGGAGGTGCAGAAGTTGTAGGAGGTGCAGTAGTAGTTGTAGGAGGTGCAGTAGTACTGGGTGCAGTAGTAGTGGGTGGAGTTGTAGTTGTAGGAGGTGCAGTAGTAGTGGGTGCAGTAGTAGTTGTAGGAGGTGCAGTAGTAGTGGGTGCAGTAGTAGTGGGTGCAGTTGTAGTTGTAGGAGGTGCAGTAGTAGTGGGTGCAGTAGTAGTTGTAGGAGGTGCAGTAGTAGTCGGTGAAGTAGTAGTTGTAGGAGGTGCAGTAGTAGTGGGTGCAGTAGTAGTTGTGGGAGGTGCAGTAGTAGTGGGTGCAGTAGTAGTGGGTGCAGTTGTAGTTGTAGGAGGTGCAGTAATAGTTGTAGGAGGTGCAGTAGTAGTGGGTGCAGTAGTAGTTGTAGGAGGTGCAGTAGTAGTGGGTGCAGTAGTAGTTGTGGGAGGTGCAGTAGTAGTGGGTGCAGTAGTAGTTGTGGGAGGTGCAGTAGTAGTTGTAGGAGGTGCAGTAGTAGTTGGTGCAGTAGTAGTTGTAAGAGGTGCAGTAGTAGTTGTAGGAGGTGCAGTAGTTGTGGGGGCAGTAGTAGTTGTAGGAGGTGCAGTAGTTGTGGGGGCAGTAGTAGTTGTGGGAGGTGCAGTAGTAGTTGTAGGAGGTGCAGTAGTAGTGGGTGCAGTAGTAGTTGTGGGAGGTGCAGTAGTAGTTGTAGGAGGTGCAGTAGTAGTTATGGGTGCAGTAGTAGTTGTAGGAGGTGCAGTAGTAGTGGGTGCAGTAGTAGTTGTAGGAGGTGCAGTAGCAGTTGTAGGAGGTGCAGTAGTAGTGGGTGCAGTAGTAGTTGTAGGAGGTGCAGTAGTTGTGGGGGCAGTAGTAGTTGTAGGAAGTGCAGTAGTAGTTGTAGGAGGTGCAGTAGTAGTTGTAGGAGGTGCAGTAGTAGTGGGTGCAGTAGTAGTTGTAGGAGGTGCAGTAGTAGTGGGTGCAGTAGTAGTTGTAGTAGGTGCAGTAGTAGTTGTAGGAGGTGCAGTAGTTGTGGGGGCAGTAGTAGTTGTAGGAGGTGCAGTAGTAGTGGGTGCAGTAGTAGTTGTAGGAGGTGCAATAGTAGTGGGTGCAGTAGTAGTTGTGGGAGGTGCAGTAGTAGTGGGTGCAGTAGTAGTTGTGGGAGGTGCAGTAGTAGTTGTAAGAGGTGCAGTAGTGGGGGAGTTGTAGGAGGTGCAGTAGTTGTGGGTGGCACTAGTAGTTGTGGGAGGTGCAGGTGGTGTAGTAGTTGTAGGAGGTGCAGTAGTAGTGGGTGCAGTAGTAGTTGTAGGAGGTGCAGTAGTAGTTGTAGGAGGTGCAGTAGTAGTGTTTGGGGGTGCAGTAGTAGTAGTTGGAGGTGCAGTAGTTGTGGGGGCAGTAGTAGTTGTAGGAGGTGCAGTAGTAGTTGTAGGAGGTGCAGTAGTTGTGGGTGCAGTAGTAGTTGTAGGAGGTGCAGTAGTAGTTGTGGAAGGTGCAGTAGTTGTGGGTGCAGTAGTAGTTGTAGGAGGTGCAGTAGTAGTGGGTGCAGTAGTAGTTGTGGGAGGTGCAGTAGTAGTTGTAGGAGGTGCAGTAGTAGTTGTAGGAGGTGCAGTAGTTGTGGGTGCAGTAGTAGTTGTAGGAGGTGCAGTAGTAGTTGTAGAAGGTGCAGTAGTTGTGGGTGCAGTATTAGTTGTAGGAGGTGCAGTAGTAGTGGGTGCAGTAGTAGTTGTGGGAGGTGCAGTAGTAGTTGTTGGAGGTGCAGTAGTAGTTGTAGGAGGTGCAGTAGTAGTGGATGCAGTAGTAGTTGTAGGAGGTGCAGTAGTTGTGGGTGCAGTAGTAGTTACGGGAGGTGCAGTAGTTGTGGGTGCAGCAGTAGTTGTAGGAGGTGCAGTAGTAGTGGGGGCAGTAGTAGTTGTAGGAGGTGCAGTAGTAGTTGTGGGAGGTGCAGTAGTTGTGGGGGCAGTAGTAGTTGTAGGAGGTGCAGTAGTAGTGGGGGCAGTAGTAGTTGTGGGAGGTGCAGTAGTTGGGGGTGCAGTAGTAGTTGTAGGAGGTGCAGTAGTAGTGGGGACAGTAGTAGTTGTGGGAGGTGCAGTAGTTGTGGGGGCAGTAGTAGTTGTAAGAGGTGCAGTAGTAGTTGTGGGAGGTGCAGTAGTAGTTGTAGGAGGTGCAGTAGTAGTTGTAGGAGGTGCAGTAGTTGTTGGGGCAGTAGTAGTTGTAGGAGGCGCAGTAGTAGTGGATGCAGTAGTAGTTGTGGGAGGTGCAGTAGTAGTGGGTGCAGTAGTAGTTGTAGGAGGTGCAGTAGTAGTTGTGGGAGGTGCAGTAGTAGTGGGGGCAGTAGTAGTTGTAGGAGGTGCAGTAGTTGTGGGTGCAGTGGTAGTTGTAGGAGGTGCAGTAGTAGTTGTAGCAGGTGGGGGGGGGCAGTAGTAGTTGTAGGAGGTGCAGTAGTAGTTGTAGGAGGTGCAGTAGTTTAGTTGTAGGAGGTGCAGTAGTGTGTGCGGTGCAGTAGTAGTTGTAGGAGGTGCAGTAGTTGTGGGTGCAGTGGTAGTTGTAGGAGGTGCAGTAGTAGTTGTAGCAGGTGCAGTAGTAGTTGTAGGAGGTGCAGTAGTTGTGGGTGCAGATGTAGTTGTAGGAGGTGCAGTAGTAGTTGTGGAAGGTGCAGTAGTAGTTGTAGGAGGTGCAGTAGTAGTTGTAGGAGGTGCAGTAGTAGTTGTAGGAGGTGCAGTAGTTGTGGGTGCAGTAGTAGTTGTAGGAGGTGCAGTAGTAGTTGTAGCAGGTGCAGTAGTAGTTGTGGGAGGTGCAGTAGTAGTGGGGGCAGTAGTAGTTGTAGGAGGTGCAGTAGTAGTGGGTGCAGTAGTAGTTGTGGGAGGTGCAGTAGTAGTTGTAGGAGGTGCAGTAGTAGTTGTAGGAGGTGCAGTAGTAGTTGTAGGAGGCACAGTAGTTGTGGGGGCAGTAGTAGTTGTAGGAGGTGCAGTAGTTGTGGGGGCAGTAGTAGTTGTAGGAGGTGCAGTAGTAGTGGTGGCAGTAGTAGTTGTAGTAGGTGCAGTAGTAGTGGGGGCAGTAGTAGTTGTAGGAGGTGCAGCAGTAGTGGGGGCAGTAGTAGTTGTTGTAGGAGGTGCAGTTGTTGCTGATGTGGTAGTTGTAGGAGGTGCAGTAGTAGTGGGGGCAGTAGTAGTTGTAGGAGGTGCAGTAGTTGTGAGGACAGTTGTAGTTGTAGGAGGTGCAGTTGTTGCTGATAAGGTAGTTGTGGGAGGTTGAGTTGTAGTGGGTGGTTTGGTAGTTGTAGGTGCTGCAGTCGTTGGTGATGAAGTAGTTGTGGGTGGTCGGGTTGTAGCTGACGTTGTACTAGTTGTGGGAGGTCCAGTCGTTGTACTTGCACCTGTAATAGTCAATAAAAGCCAAGGAACATAAATTATGAAAATATTTCTGCTATTTTACTTCTTTGGACTTATCATCACAAATCATTGGAGAAGAAAATAAGTTTATATATTTAATAAAACCAGCACTTAGACATGAGAGATTCTTCCCCGGCAGTACGGAAGCATTCATGTTTTTTTAATTGAATATAATCCCCTTAAATTGCACCTAAACTTTTAATATCATTGCATAGAATAGAAATACTTTATTAGTCCCCGAGGGGAAATTAGGTATTCAGCGGCTCCATAACGGACATGTACGGACAAACACAACATTGGTGATACATAGACAAGATATTGACAAAATTGACATATACACAGAATATATATTTTGGTAAAATTCTTCCTTCTCCTATTACTTCCCTCCTCTCTTCCCTCAATGTATCTGAATAGACATAGATAAGCTTAGCCCACTGAAGTCTATGGAGAGAGAAGGATCAGGCATAGTGTACAGAGGAAAGTCAGAATCTAATCTCCATACAGATATGTAAATATCTCACTTCCTAATGTGAGGAGATCCCTACTTCTCCTCCCCATTCTCCTCTCCATAGACTTTGAAGTCTACCTTTGTGTACAGACTGCTGGAGTATGGAGTACAGTTGACATAGAAGCATAGCAATATCATCGCCTGCATCGATTTATGAAATTAAAAAATTACATTTTAAAAGTTTAGGTACCCTTTAAATCAATCCGTTTTTTTTAATGGGAACATATCTGACCTATTTTATGAACTGGAAGATAATGAAGAAGAGCGGAATAAAGTGAATAAAATGTAACATACCTGTTGAGCCCTGTGCACCTAGAAGAGAAAACAAAATATATATAAATAATGAGAACTGGAAACCTATGATGTAATAAACAAATAGGTGACAATTCCCTAATATAGTCCGATTACCCAACCCCACTGTTTATAAAAAGAGACAATTTGGGCAATATGAGAGAAATTCTGAGTTGCAAATGGCAGACCCAGAACTTCTGTTATCATGTGTCATTTATGATACTGTTGTCTTTATATAATGCTATGAATTTGCTTTGCTTTGAATGCTATGTCGGCGCTCTCATGGGACTTTTGGTGGCTAGATCTGGTCATCATGTCGAAACCTTGACCTACATGAGATCTCTTTTGACTTATCATGGACTAGTCCAACATTTGGCAACCATTGTAAGAGAGTAAGGACTTGTGGTAAAATATTTTGTTGCAATATTGTTGTAGAAGAAAATTTTTGACTGATCCTAGGCAGTCACTAGTATATCTTCAATGTTACAGCACATGACCGAAGTGTTCAGGACAGTTACTGAGGAGGGTTGACCTGCAGAGGTCCCACCTCAGATATAAGGGGGTGAGGTAAACAAGGCTAGGCCTCCTATCTCCAAGAACCCCATGTTGGTGGTGGTCTGGCCTTGGTAGAAAACTACAAGGGAAACTATCCTTCAATCTATATATTAGCATTGCCTGCACAGGATCCCATGCTGTACGTGTCCACCACTGGATCACACACAGACTGTCAGACTGTCCCACCAGAGTACCCGAGGATCCTCTTTTGAGCCTAGACTCTAACATAATGGTTGAGCAGAAGACATCCAAATTTGAAAGGTATTATGGTCTACTCGGTTGAGCTTTTTCAAGGGAGGGACTCCAGAATAATTTTATCTTGGGGTGGCCTAAAGAACCTCAGTCCAACACTGGTAAAACAGTATGGATTTTGTTAATGGATACAATCGCCTTTGTTGGTTATCTTTCCCACCAACATTCCATACAACATGTGGACATCTAGTAACCTCAGTTTCCACTTCTACGATCAGATGCAGGTCAAAATTCTAATTCTACTTAGTATTCGGTCCTATTTTATCTTACATATTTTAGGAAAGATTAACCTACAAATTCTGCATCCATGAAATACCTGGGGACCACCCAATGAAAAGTGGACATACTATTGGTCTACAAGCTTGAAATTCTTTCCTGACTCTCCGAATGTTTGCCATTACTTCATTACATTAATTACGGTAAATCAGGAAATCACAACTGGTAGAGCAAGATGGCGTCTGGTCATGTAACACTCAATGATTCATTTAGACATTTTAATGATTCTATTAAATTAAAGGACATTTCCAGTCAAGGTGTTTATATGTATCGATGGATGAAGTCAACATTCTGACCCGTTTAGGGCTTACCAGAAGGTAGGACCTGGTGGATAGATGTAGTTGTTGTACCTGCCTTGACTTGAGCAGACTCTTCTCCCTTCTTACCTCCCTTCAGTTTCTCATGACTCATAAACTATTACTTAAATATATATAAAAATATCATCCAAGACCTGTATATGTCAAAACATTCAAAAAATTGGAAATAATCCCAGAGAAAATTAGAATTTTCCTAAAGTAAATGTTTCTATAATCTTTTGTTAGGGTCTGAAGCTCCCAGCCTAGGGCACTCTTTTCTTTGTCACACTATTGGGAATTTTTTTTTCAGATTGCTCGGCCAAAAAGGAAAACCCTTATCCTCTTAGGATATCTTAAAAAGGAGTAGGGTACCAGTACCAACTCAGGATTGACCTCATTGAGCTATGTAGGATCCTTTCATCTTTAAAAACCTGGAAAAAATGCAATAACATTCATCCTCCTCCCACATTTACTGCGGCCTTTATTACTTTCATTAGTAGTAGTTAACACTTCTTTATGAACTTCTGCCAGATTCTAATCACTAGGTTTAGCCAACAGCATAAAGGGAAATACACAAAGGCAAGTCACAACTTGATATTATTTTGCACAAATGTTACAGTGCTACAGTATATAATATACTTAAAAATATAAGTGAAAAAGAACCCATCACACTGTCTGAAGAGCCCAATGACACAAATCATCTGATCGGCGCTGTCACCCTGAGCATTTTGGTGTTTTGTTTATCCAAATCTGTTCAGCTGTTCCACAGATATAAGCCCCTGATGCAAATTAGGATATTCTTTTTGAAGGACTCAAAAACATAGCATACCATACTTTTGTGTGTGTCTACAAAAACGGACAGAACCTGATATGTTTTTGTTTTTATAAATTCAGGTGCAAAAATATATATTTATATATCCCTTTTACCCCAACTTCCCGATGTCCCGGCATTCTCATTTTATTTAAAGCAACTGGCAATAAATTCTTAGGGCGTTATTTATCATCTGCCCCTTTTCTGTCCATATTGTTTTCTGTTGTGCCTTTTCTTACACTAGTTTTACTGTGATGCCTATTTGTGATGTTGGTGCGACTTCTTATTATGCACGTTAGTTAGTTTATATGTACCTTTATAAGCTATGGGCACTTTGCCCCTTTTTTGTTAAAAAATTGATAGATAGATAGATAGATAGATAGATAGATAGATAGATAGATAGTTAGATATGACATAGATAGATATTAGATAGATATGAGATAGATAGATATGAGATATAGATAGATAGGTATGAGATAGATAGATAGATAGATAGATAGATAGATATGATATATAGTTAGATATGACATAGATAGATATTAGATAGATATGAGATAGATAGATATGAGATATAGATAGATAGGTATGAGATGGATAGATAGATAGATAGATAGATAGATAGATAGATATATAGATAGTTAGATATGACATAGATAGATATTAGATAGATATGAGATGAGATAGATATGAGATATAGATAGATAGATAGATAGATAGATAGATAGATAGATAGATAGATAGATATGAGATAGATATGAGATATAGATAGATAGATAGATAGATAGATAGATAGATAGATAGATAGATAGTAAATAGATAGACATGACATAGACAGACACGGTTATATACAGGATATTGCACCATATTATCTTAGCAGAGTCCATTCTGTATAATAATATATTTAGTATTTTCTAGTTTATACATGACTGAGGATTACACCAGATAATGATCTTATTGGATTATTTTAGACTGCTGTTGTTTTTGTTAATAATACTTCTCCTGTCTCGGGGAAGAAGAACTAGGAGTGACAGTGAGAGTGGTGGAGTATAGTTTCTAACAGAAGATGCGGCTTTGGTTTCTGCCCAAACATAACAGAGGAAGATTTTGATCTGTGCAAAAGAGAAGAGACTCAAAAAGAGAGAAAGCAGGAAGAAAAGTGAGGAAGAGCAGGAGGTGAGTAATAATACCATGAATATCCCACTGTACCTGGTGTAGTCGTCTGTGCACCTGGAAGACAAGCAACACGTCAGCGTTATACACCATACTGTATTACATGTCTCATACTTATGTGTACAGTCCTCTAGTGTAACAAACAACATTCCGTATCATATAATATTCTGTGTATAATCTATTATATTCAGATTTCATTTTGTGACATATCACATTAGATATTGCTATTTTTAGTGTTATTGTCGATATGACATCACTAGTATACAAATACGTTTAGTATCATTGTAGATTAATTTGACTCCAGATGTTCTCTTTATAAAGGGATTTGTACATCAATCAGTCATAACATTAAGGCAGGGGCTACATGGTGACTTTGGGTGCGATTCCCTTCACTTGACCAAAGACCGCCATGTCACCCTATGGCTCCTTCACCCATTAAAGGGAATAGAGTCGCACTGCGACCCCAAGGGGCTGTGACAAAATCTGGCACTGCTTGATCTTTTTGCAAATAGAAGATTCAGTCTCCAAATCTCCAAATCCTCTAAAACTTTATGTTGCTTTCCTTGTCTTCAGCAACTCTGAGCAAATACAGTAGCATAGGCATGGCACAATAACAGCGAGTGTAGCGCGCCATATGTTAGGGTTAGCGTTTTGGATCATTATCATTTTTCCTATTTTTCTATTTGGGATGAAATTGTAAAATACTGTAGGAATTGCAAATTTATTGATGATTCTTTTAAGGATATTATTTAATGTAGATGTCAGGTCCTCAATAGTAAGCGGAATGTTGTAGTCTAGAAAAGATTACCAACTTAAAATTTATTTTCCTACCAACAGCGCCATTATTGTGCATAGGTTGTGACTGGTATTGCAGATGAATTCCAGATACAGCAATGGACAAGAGTGACACTCTCATACAATCCCTTTAACAACTTTTATTTTGCTTAATTATCATAATATTGTGTACAGATACAGGAAATGTCAACTTGACAATATAGGGACTGCAGACACAGTCAGTGTTGGACTAGTCCGTAGAGTACCAGAGGATCCTATGGTGAGCCCAGGCTCTAACTCAATAGTAGTCCAGTAGAAGACACACAAATTTGAAGGGTACCATGTTCTATTTCCTAGGGGTTGTTGGAGGGTGGGCCCCTAGAATCATTTATCTGGTGGGTCCAAGGAACCTGAGTCCAATACTGGGCGCACACATTGTTAGGGTTAGTAGAATTATGATTAATAAGGATTCTATTAGTTGTTGTTTTTTGACATGACTATAACACAGAAACCAAACATCAAGATTTTTTCCAATTGAATTCAATTCAGAGTAAGTGGCACAAAATCTACCAAGAATGGGTAAAATGCAGAGAATGTTCTGAAAACTTTACAGCTCCAAGTCACAAAATATACTAGTAAAATTTACTAATATTCAATGAATACTGAACCAATCAGAACTCAAGAAAAATGACAAGTGTAAACCTGTCCTTATTATTAGCAATATTTTTTATTATTGTTGTATTTATTATTATTATTATTATTATTATTATTATTATTATTATTATCATCTTTATAATAAAAAGTGACATTTTTTGGCAAATTAGTTTTACTGTGCAAAAAAAACCTCAGTGTTTTCATTTTTGTGACACTCAAGTCATTTTTTAGAAAAAAAAGTGGGAGACGAGGAACCTCACCCAGCCTGACAGATGTGCAAAGCCACAAACTGGCATAAATCAGACAGCGAGTGAGAGCTGCAGTAGATTTGATTTCCTGGCATACAGACAGGGAAAGATGAGACAAATTTATTAAGAAGCCTGAAGTTACGAAACATTTTCCGCATCTGACTTACTAGCACGGTTTACAGCGTACAAATATGCAAATATCGGCAAATAAAAATCAGTTCTAAACATCTGAATGGGGTTATTTTAGGACAGAGGCAGAAACTTCTTCTATAAATGTAGTCTATGTGAGAAGTAGAAGGTTACTGATAGAATTTATTACTATTATTATTAGTATATAGTACTAGTACTATTAATGTTGTTATTAGAAGCAGTGTTAGTAGTAGTACTATTAGTATTGTATTTAGTGTTGGTGGTTGTAGTACTATTACTATTGCATTTAGTGATGATAATACTATATGTAGTAGTACGATTAGTATTGTATTTAGTGTTGGTGGTTGTGATACTATAATATTAGTGGTGGTAATACTAGCAGTACTAGTAATATTATTATTGTATTTAGTGTTGGTGGTTGTAGTACTATTACTATTGTGTTTAGTGGTGGTAATACTATATGTAATAGTACTATTATTATTGTATTTAGTGTTGGTGGTTGTGATACTATTATTAGTAATACTATTACTATTGCACTTAGTGGTGGTAATACTATATGTAGTAGTATTGATATTATTGTGTTTAGTGTTGGTGGTTGCAGTACTATTACTATTGCGTTTAGTGGGGATAATACTATATTTAGCAGTACGATTAGTATTGTATTTAGTGTTGGTGGTTGTGATACTATAATATTAGTGGTGGTAATAATATATTTAGTAATACTATTACTATTGCACTTAGTGGTGATAATACTAGCAGTACTAGTAATATTATTGTATTTAGTGTTGGTGGTTGTAGTACCATTACTATTGCGTTTAGTGTTGGTAATACTATATTTAGTAGTACGATTAGTATTGTATTTAGTGCTGGTGGTTCTAATACTATTAGTAGTAATACTATTACTATTGCACTTAGTATTGGTAATACTAGCAGTACTAGTACTATTGTTATTTTACTAAACAATCTAATGTTATTCTATTCGGCTCATTGAGGATAGAGCCTTTCTATGTGCACACCAAATCCTTCAGCTAGTGAAATGTCTAGGAGCTATATAAAGTGAGCAGAAGGTTTGCACAATGTATTTGTATTATTCTCCTCTAAGCATATAATTACACCTTATCTTCACTGTAGTTCCTTATAGCGTACCTGCTCTGTTATCTATCTTAAATGTGTCTTTGAGCTGCCTATATACATTGGATTTCTGTTGACCAATTCCAATGGCTTTGGCAGACCAGTTAACCATCTAAAATATATGGAGGTGCTCCTGACTTTCCCTAGAAAGTCAGGAGAACGAAGAACGTGACAGTAGGATTGCCATATGCTGATCCTTATGTTCTCAGGGAAGATACGCCAATGCCGGAGGTGTTTGGCAGTAACGTGCTCCCCTCCCAGTTGGAACGTGTGTTTGGCCAATTACGCATGTGCATGAGGAGCCAAGTGCTAAAGCTAAGGTATATCGGAAGCTTAAGTCCTTCATAATTAAGAAGCCTGCCTGGCACCCCTACTCCTCTTCCTAGCTTAATAAGACATACAAAATAATTGAAAAGTCGAATCCCCATGACTTACCTGTATTACCAGCAAAAGCTACAAGGAACAGAAGCCCTGCTACAAGGCAGAGGTACGACGTCTTCATGATGTCTCGCACTATTGTCCTTCAATCAATACAAAGTACAAATCTCCAGAAACAATGTCCACCTATCTGCCGTAAAGATCTAGTGAAGATTCACTGCAGGGGGTTTTATCTTGGGGTGTGTTGGAATGGTGACAACCCATTTGTGTCATTGCTCAGAGTTGACACCCTATGAAACTTATATAGTAATTGTTCTTTGAACTATGTATATGATTACTTCTAGAAAATTAGACATCCAATGTGCCGGGTCCTCTGACACATCAGCTAAATATGAACCTTCAGCCGGGTAACTGTGTTTAGGGAGATGAAATATTACGTGCCGCTGTGATGTAGATGTCTCAGGTATGCCAAGAACATATGAAAGGATGAAAGATGAGGTGTGTCCATTGTCTCTAAAATAAGACATGCTACAAGGACGTCTTATTTACAAACAGGAGCAGATGGGTTAGTACGTAAAAACAAGACTTCTATATTTTAATATTTCTTCCACTTGTGACGCCATGGGGTTTTTGATACTCCAAACATCGATGACATATAGTGGTGGTTTGACTACTTGGACCTCCTCGATCGCAAGAATGAAAGGAATATGACCCTTACTATGCTCTTTTACCTAATGTTATGGCCCAGTTATTCTAGGGCAGAAAAAAGTCCATCTAGTTTTGTCTATTATCCTACAGTGCTGATCCAGAAGAAGGAAAAACCTCTATGAGGCCAGTGCCAATTTTCCTCATCTTAGGTAAAAAAACATCAAAATATGACAGAATATACAAATAAAACCCTTAATCAATGACCTATCACCAGCTAGACTCTAGTAACCATAACTTGTAATGTCTTTGCAGTGAGTGGTTCTATCACTTGAGGCTTATGAATTATCCCATTAGTACATCCTCATTAAATGTGTTAGGAAAAAAAATCCCTTGGTTAAAAGGTGAATAAATGGCTAGCAACATGCATAGAGCTTGAACGTTATAGGTTTCCTTAGACTAGCAAAAGTCATATTTAAAGGCAGTCCATCACCAGAACCGAGACCCGCAGATAGATAGGTTAGTTTCACCAGAAGCAGCATATCACTCCAGCCTCGCAGATAGATAGGTTAGTGTCACCAGAACCAGCATATCACCCCAGCCCTGCAGATAGATAGGTTAGTGTCACCAGAACCAGTATATCACCCCAGCCCTGCAGATAGATAGGTTAGTATTACCAGAACCAGCATATCACCCCAGCCCTGCAGATAGATAGGTTAGTGTCACCAGAACCAGCATATCACCCCAGCCCTGCAGATAGATAGGTTAGTATCACCAGAACCAGCATATCACCCCAGTCCTGCAGATAGATAGGTTAGTGTCACCAGACCCAGCATATCACCCCAGCCCTACAGATAGATAGGTTAGTGTCACCAGAACCAGCATATCACCCCAGCCCTGCAGATAGATAGGTTAGTGTCACCAGAGCCAGCATATCACCCCAGCCCTGCAGATAGATAGGTTAGAATCACCAGAACCAGCATATCACCCCAGCCCTGCAGATAGATAGGTTAGTATCACCAGAACCAGCATATCACCCCAGCCCTGCAGATAGATAGGTTAGTGTCACCAGACCCAGCATATCACCCAGGCCCTGTAGATAGATAGGTTAGTGTCACCAGAACCAGCATATCACCCAAGCCCTGCAGATAGATAGGTTAGTGTCACCAGAACCAGCATATCATCCCAGCCCTGCAGATAGATAGGTTAGTGTCACCAGAACCAGCATATCACCCCAGTCCTGCAGATAGATAGGTTAGTATCACCAGAACCAGCATATCACCCCAGCCCTGCAGATAGATAGGTTAGTGTCACCATAACCAGCATATCATCCCAGCCCTGCAGATAGATAGGTTAGTGTCACCAGAACCAGCATATCACCCCAGCCCTGCAGATAGATACTGTAGGTTAGTGTCACCAGACCCAGCATATCACCCCAGTCCTGCAGAAGTCATTTTGACTTCTGGGACTTGTACTTGTATAGTTTCTCCATAATGTCCCATGTTAGAGTCAAGTCTTTGATGCACAGTATTATTTTTGCTTTTCATGGTGACCTTTCTCTTCTGAATTGTGTTTTCAGCTAGTTTGGTATGTGCAACATAATCCACATAGTACAGTAAATGTACTAATTTTCATGACTACAAGAGCAGAGGTCATAGACGCATCAATTGAGGGCAGACAACTCAAATGTTTGTAAGACCTTCAAAAATGAGGTGTAGTTGAGGATCAGTGTTATGACGGAAGGCGAGGTCGAGAAAATGACTGTTGGGTTGTCTTAACTCTCTGAAGTGATGGGTCAACAAAGAGAAAGTCACCTGACAAATTGAGCTCTGCATATGCAGTAATTCTGTAATATACTATATACTGTGATTCAGCGAGGAGAAATGGGAGAAGTCTCCACGTTGGGAACCTCAGCAACTAGTCTCCTAAAGTGTTGCAGCGACACTAACGCAATATAGTCGCTCCTTTCACTTAATAGAGATGGCATGTGCTCTGCATAAACACAACAGAATTTGGAGAGGAATTTAAGTCAGTCTTCTGCCTCAAAAATCTCTTCAAAAACTGGCCCTAATCTGCCTCCCATTATTTTCAAAAATAGGAGGCAGTGAAAAAAGCTTCTTTTTCGAGAGTGCTGAACAAAGAAGTGTCCTGCCCAATCTTACCATTGACTCCACGACAGAATCACTGTGGAAACTTTGGTGCGAGGTCTCATGCTTGATTCACCCTATTGTACTCGATATGAGACTAAGGCCCGATGCACAGGACCAAGTCTGCTTCTGATGTGGGGCTGAATGGTGTAACATGTAGGTCCTGGACCCCAATGCAAAATATCTAATGGAGCCCCCACTTACCATGTGCTATCTATAATACCGGTGTCTTCTTATGTTGTAGAGAGGCCATTGGGACCCCTGAGGCTTCTGAGCCCAGTGCTGATTCTTACCTCTGCTGGTGCCCAAGGACCATTTTACAACTGTCTACCTGGTGGGTTAGTCTCTCTGCTCCATACTACAGAGCTCCTCACTGCAGGGACTTACACACACACACATAGCACACACTACCCTCACATATATAACACCGACTCCAGCCCAGTGTGAACTAAAGACAGAGGTATACTGTGTACTCATCCCCAGCCTAACCCCAAATCTAGCTGCCTAAATTCCTGCTGCCACCTCTCATCCCAAATATTAGCCACACCCACAAGGGGCCAGGCTATTATTGATGTCATGATTCTGATGAAAATTGTGATTTACATTGATTTTGCTTTAATCAGATTTATTTGAGGAATTGCCCAGCCCTGGTGTGCACTATAGGGTGCCATTATTTTGGTACTAAGAGAGTGAATTCACTGAACACTGAATCAGCATTAATTAAGCAATTAATGGCAGTTTTAATTAATCTCTGTATAATAGGATTAATGCTATATAAAACACTAAATGATGGTATTACATGAGCACCCCGTGTTGGTATTAATTAAAATATGTATGTCAGGATTACTGTACACAAGCAAAACCTCATTGTGTAGACTGGATTTACACCCCATCAGGTGTTTGGATGCCAAAACCAGACATAGGTCAAAAATTGAGATAAAGTATAAAGAACAGATGATGGTTCTTCTTTTTTCCTATTTACTCCTGGTTTTGGGCTCAAAAACTGCATCAGAAAACCTAAACATGGAAACATAACTGGAGGCACCATTGGAGGAAACAGGAGTTACACATGGACCCCTTAGACTATAGTGGGGTCCATTGGGTATCCATCTTTTTAAATTGAAACCAGCAGGGTAAAAGTCTGATGTGTAGAACTTTTTGCTACGACGATTTTCGGCAGACTCTGAGACACCATCGGAGACTTCGATGCAAATATGAATGGAGCCTTACCAAAATAAGGCACCAGTTTGTGGGTGAAGGTGGGGGCGCCCAACTTTATTGCCATCACCATATATACTGTATCTCCACCACTGCGCCTATAGTGGGCATGTCCTTGTTGGTCTTACAGGTGTTATGTACCCCAATTCCTCCATCTTTGAACAGGAACAAGGTCCTTCCATATGTCAGCCATGACACCTACATAAGCAATATTAAGGAAATCATAACCAGGTTACCAGTTTAACAGTGATGTAACATTTCTTCCAAAACTAAAATTTTAGAAACTGTATCATCTCCTAAGGAGAGTGTGGAAGGGCAGTTCTTTGGCTACAGACCAGGTCAAAGAGGAAGATCCCACCACTGTAGCCAAATATAGAGTGGAGATAAGAAAGCCCCGTCTTCACCAAATCCTGGAGAAGTGGCCCATGTAAATGGAAGGGCTTTTAAAGTTGCAACACCCCCAGTGTAAGTAACCACACCACCCATCAGTCTTGTAGATGGGATGACCTCAGTGCACTTACTGAGTCTACCACCGCCTAAGTCACCATTAAATCCCTTATATGCTGTTGCAGAGCCATAAAGTAACATCAATCAGGTAATCTTGCTGTTGAGTATAATAATCTTTTAATCCATTTGTGAATGCCCTGTTTGGTGCACCTGGGGTGTGGCCTTGTCTGCCCCATTTTCACCATGCTCTATTTGCATACAGATTAAAAGATGATTTACTCGGCAACAAGATTGTACATTGACACAAAAAATATGTTCAGTATGTCACTACCTGCACTACAACAATATATAAATGGTTTAGAGTAGATTTTAGTGTTAAACTTATGGGGTTGTTTTATTGAGTACTCTATGGTGGTGTTAATCGAACACACTATGGTGGTGTTTACTGAGAACGCTATGGTAATGTTAATTGAGCGCCATATGGTGGTATTAATTAAACAAATTGTGGTATTAGTGGTGAGCACCCTATAGTGGTGTTTATTGGGCATTGGTGTTAATCAGCACCACGTTTGTCTTATATTACACTATTAGTTGGTTTTGTTCTGCCTTGAACCATTACCCCCTGGCAAGACACAATGTAAAACAATGAACAAATGTAGAGCGCAGCATGTGCACATTTACATTAGTCAATCTGCCGCTATATAGCGGTATTTTGTACACACTGTTTGACGGGGTGAGCAGAGTAACAGGATACGATGTGCGACATTGACTGGCAGTTCTAATTATGGGTGAAATCCGCTTACATTCCTTATCGGACTGCTGAGTGACATCAACTTTCTCCTGTGTCACGTTCTAGTCTTTCTGCTTCTAGATTAGTCATTTACTGTATGTCAGAATTGCCGAGGATCATCCTAAGGGGCACTCCGCACAGAAAGATAGATAACACTTCTGGTATCGTTAAGGATTTTAGAGCTGAAAGTACAAATTCCTAAAGAGATCCTGATCTGTATGGGCATAATCCCATTATAGCAGTTATACTGTATGATATTAGAAACATGTGGCTGCTTTATTCTAGGACTAGCCCCACACTGGTCTATGGTCTGCTATTACAGATCAGCTTTATTTAAGCTGAAGGTGTTTTAGAGGACGTAAATACTGATCACGTATCCTTAGTATTGGGGCGAGACTGAAAACCTACGAGTACCTGTGCCAAGTTTGTGTCTGTGTCTCTGCTTCACATCCAGTTGCCTTCTCTTCCCCTCCCCATAGACTTTTAAGGGCATTTGATCCCTCTGTGAGCTAACTGTCCTCCTTGGGAGACCAAGACAGATTTAGTAATAATGTAGAGCAAGTGAGCAATTTAGGAGGGAGGAAGGGGAAAGAGGAAAGAATCCTAATAAGAGCAGAAAGAGGCATCTGTCTGTGACAAAATGTATTACAAAATGTCTTAGATTTGCCTGTACTTCAGCATTTATTTATAAAAAGTTGTTGAAAATTTAGTGACCACTTAAAGCATAACTAAACTTTGGGGCAACTTTTGATTTATGTCAGGATTTATTTCATTAATACATTTTGTAATATACTTTATTAACAAATTTTGGCTCCTTTCTGTGAAATCCTGCAGTTTCCTTTGTTTTTGTATTGAGATCTTTTCCTGCCTCTCACTGAATGTTACTGTGTATGGAGTACAGGCTTGGAGTACGGGGCTGTATAGTAGAGAAAATGAGGGTGGGGAAGGGTCACTTCAAACAGTTATATCTCCGACATTACAAAATATACAAACTTGCTTTTTGTTTCATTTGAAAGAGAAGATTCTCACAGTTAGGAGTTGGATTTTTATATCACATATATTATACAACTTCATATAAATATCACAATTCTGACTGTGTTTTCAACCAGTGATATTTCTCGGAATAATTTAGATAGCACCGCACCTTAGTGTGACATGAAAGAAGAGAATCTCCTCTTTTTAGGAGGGGTTGGAGTGTTCACACACTGACGTCATCTCCATGTGCTATATAGACCGACCTCCCTCCACTGATCAGGAAATGGATCAGTGTTGCCTTCTACAGTGACACCCCTATGATGTAGGTATTGTGGCTAGGTTTAGTACTATTGTGACGCTCCCCACAGGAAGGGGTGGAGCTGCTATGATGTCACATACTGACGCCTAGTGATGCCACCAAAGCACTGCCTATAGTGGGTGGCATTGTTCTCGCATGATAGGCGTCAGAAAATCACGTCTACTGATGCGGATGCCTCGCCATAGGGGGCAGAGCAGGAGTGTCATCCTCATATAATGAAAGCATTGACACCAAACACTGATGCCTAGTGATGCTGATGCCCCACCCTTAGGGGCAAGGAATACAATAGGACTTTTGGTATATCGTTTCCATATGATGTCATTGCCCAAACCCCAGAAGGGGCAGGGCCTTTGGGTATTTAAACCCCCAGCAGTGGGATATAAGTGGCCATTGCCATACTCTATAGCCACCTAGATGCAACTTCTCTAAAGAACTCCTTGAAGAGACTGAAAACCATTTGGCGAAACATGTAGGAGGATCGGGAAAAGCAGCAAGTTTTATACACAGAGAATTGATGAGTAATCATAGGGGAAGTCATCGAAGCGAGAATAGGGGATCGCTCTTCTCAGAAGGCCTGGAATAATCCCTCATAAGTCTTTCAGGGCAAGGTGGGTCAGTCTTCAGGACAGGGGTAGAGCCAGGACGAATATCGTCACTTATCTCAAAAGTTTTTGTACTGTAAATGATGACAGAAATGGCAGTCAACCTTGTCATGACTTCAGCACATCCTCCACCAGAGCAGGGGACATCCAGATGAGCAACAAAAACATCGGACTTGTATATAATAATCAGGTGTATGGACACCATAGTCATGGCAACGTCACATATAATGCAAATGTCATTGCTTCCCATGGATATTGAACTGCTGGCATCTACCTATATCTAGGTCTGGATAGCAGATTTTATCTTCTTGGTATTTGTATGTGATATTTTCCCATAAATATGTCAATTATGTGCGTGAGTCATAGTGAATTCTGGAGCAGCCGCATATCATGTTGTATCCTGCTCTGCTTCCATGTGGCATGACACACAAATATAGCATATACAGATGTGTCCTTCTTTACCTTTGCCCTTGACTGGACATGTTCAGATATGTGTTAGCAGTAGGGATCAACGAATCATTTCAGATTGAACTGAATTTTCCAAAAATTTGGGTTTGACCTCAACCCAAAATTTTTGGAGTTCATCACATGGGGTGCCCCAACATCATGATGCCTTGACCCAACACTTCACTTGATATCAGCCAGAGGCCAGAAATGGTGTGAAGAGAATGCTGTGAGGATGCCTAGGAGAGGTTAGGCAAGGTGAGTATTATTTTTACTTAGAGGCAAGGTGTTATTTTTACTCACCTCGCCTATACCTTCACTTATTATGCTCTGTGTTATGAAAAGACTTCAGAGTATAATAATCGCACTTCCATAATGTACCAAAGGAGTGAACCTACATCAAAACAAATCTCATGAGACTAACAGGTTTTCAAGACAATATTCTTTCATGATATTGTGTCAAGAAGTGATATGCTATCTGTGACTGAGTGTGGCCACCCGGTGGTTGTGTTGTGGTTTTGTTAGTGCGTTGTAATATTAGATTGAATTGTTTTCATAGAAAACTGGAGTCCTTAACCAAATTCAAGCTAAGTTACAGCTGAGCACATCAGTATATTATTTCCATTACAGCTACATAGGGCTGTGTATATGGCTGTGTATCCATAGACCGGTCAGAGTGCTCATAATGACTCCTGTTCACACCTGAGCACTGCTTTTAAAATACAGTATGTACAGTATTATGGCCATTCCAGTAAGCCGCAGGCTTGACAATAAGTTAATAAGGATTATCCACAGCTACATCGCCCCCTGCTGGTCACATAAAAATGTATCAACACTAATCAGATTTTGGAAGAAATTACCTAAATACATTCCATTTTTACCTAACAGTGCTATATTTAGCTCTCATTAATCACTTTTCTTACATTATTGTTTTTTTTAAGCTTTTGACCACCAAGCAATTGCTACATTAGTTTATGTGTCATAATCTTGCCCAATAGTGATGACTCTTCTATCTGGAATGACAAGTACTGTATATGATAGAGGAGTAAACTGCACATCACACCTTAACCTATCCACAGGTTGTATATGGTATTACAGCTCTGCCATATTCCCTTTAGTGGAGCTGAGCTGCAATACCAGGCAGAACCTATGAACAATTGTGGCACTGTTTCTGGTAGATAGCAGCCTTATTTATTCTAATCCTGCCGAACCCCCTTAAGTAGCTGTTTGAGGATTATAGAATTAAAATGACAGTCTTTAAAGACAAATTTATGAAATTTGCAGAATATCTCTGGGAAAGAGCTGTCTAACATATATTTTGACCTGGTCTCATTACATGGACAGGAGACATTAAACTATATGGTAAAGTGGATGCGGGGCTTGGGAAAGTTTTTTTTTGTTAAAGCAGTGGTATCAAGGAACAGGAGTGGGGGCCTATATTTTCCTGTATTGTGACATCACTGTGTGTATTATCTCAGTACTGTGACATCACTGTGTGTATTATCTCTGTACTGTGACATCACTGTGTATATTATCCTGTACTGTGACATCACTGTGTGTATTATCCCTGTACTGTGACATTACTGTGTATATTATCCTGTACTGTGACATCACTGTCTGTATTATTTCTGTACTGTGACATCACTGTGTGTATTATCTCTGTACTGTGACATCACTGTGTATATTATCTCTGTACTGTGACATCACTGTGTATATTATCTCTGTACTGTGACATCACTGTATGTATTATTTCCAAAATAATCATAAACCAGGGTTCCATAATACATTTTGGTATGGGGCCTCATGGTTACATGGTTACCTCTGCAAGAGAGGTTTCAATTAAAAATTATATTTTTTATTTTGCTTAGGCTCGGCTATCACTATATCCAGCGAGAGTTCCAATAGAACACATTTGAGAAACCCCAATTTATTTGGATTAAACTGGTGAAACAAAAACATGACCTGTGTCCCCCATAAAGGGCCTCGTCTTTTCTCCCACAGGTGGTTTAATATTATATCTACCTTATGCCAACAAGTGTTGCAAAACTTTTGTTTTTGTTTTTCTATCCTCCTTCCATTTAAGCCATTCATTAGTGAAAAGAAACATTGGACACATTTGTGTGAAGAGAGGATCGAAGGCCAAAATAAGCAATCGGGACAAATGTTCTAACAACCAATATACACAAACCATGATTTTGAGGAAGTAAAATGGCCTAAAAATAATCCCCACATGTCAATCAATGAGTGGAAAAATAATTCAGGAAAACACCTAAAAAATTCATTGCTGAAAAACAACTGGAGATTTCTCAATATATACAATGGGGGAGATTTATCAATCCATCTATGCCAGAAAATTGATGATATTGTGGCGCACATTTGGCACAAGGGCCTTTCTTGCACCAAAAATGCACCACAACCCCCATTCCACAGCTCTCTTACACAATGCGGGAGAGCGGGGAGTGCTGAGGCAGGTACGCCTTGGCCCAACATATTTATTATAACTCACACCAGTAGTGTAATGTATTATAAAAGCAATCAGAAGATCACAAGTTAAAGGCTCCTAGGGAGACAAAAAAATTGTATTCAAAAAATGAAATAATGTTAAAAAAAAAAATTTTGAACCTAAACACCACATTAATTCCCTACCCCAAAATATCTAATAAACAAAAAAAACGTAACACACATATTGGGTATTGCCATGTCCGGAAGGACCCAAGCAAAACAATTATAATGATATTTTACCCGCATGCTTAACGACATTAAAAAAAAATCCAAAAAAAGATGCCTTAATTTCTGCTTTATGTCTGTCGGCCACTGAAAAAAAAAACTATAAAAAGCAATCAAAAATAAAAATGTCAGGTCTCCTCGCCAAAAATAAGCCTCTTGCATGATTTCTTTAACAAAAAATATTAAATTATGGGTTGATGGAAAAAAAATTATTACAAAAAGGATTTTTACTTTTAGGCTGAGGCCCCACGTTGCGCAAACACAGCTTTTATTTGTTGTAGATTTTGCTGCGGTTTTTTGAGCCAAAGTCAGGAGTGGATTGAGCAGAAGGGAGAAGTATAAGAACTTCTCATATATTTGCCATTCCTTTTGTAGTCATTATTGACTTTGGCTCAAAAAACCGCAGCAAAATCTGCAACAAAAAAAGCTGCGTAAGGACTCAGCATTAAATAGTAAAACTTGACAAAAACTATACAAATTTGGTATCAATTTAATTGTATCAAACCAATGAATAAGCTTATCAGGTTATATAAACTTCACAGTGAGTGCGCAAAATTTATAGCATAAAAAGCCAAAGGCCAAATTGCTGTTTTTTTTCTATTCCTTCCCAGTTAAACAATGAGGTATCACTACCCAAAATAGTGCCATTAAACACTACCACTTGTCCCGCAAAAAAGAATCCCTCAAACAGTTACATTGATGGTAGATTTAAAAAGTTATAAGACTTGGTATGTGACGATGGTTTGGTCATCAAGGCTTAGAAGAGGCCGGTCAGTAAAGGATTAGAAGAGGCCGGTCAGTAAAGGATTAGAAGAGGCTGGTCAGTAAAGAACTAAGAAGGGGTCACCTTCATGCGATGACCCACTTAAGAAAGAAGTCTAAAAGTTTACAGTAGATTGCTGGTGCTTATGGTCTGGACATCTATTTGGCTCAACATCTAGAGAAGGAACAGAAAAGAATATGGTATAGGGAAAGGAACCTAAGATAAGCAGAAGAAAAAGCCCAGCCCTGGAACAGAAGACGTGAGTAGACAAAGCCGACTCTACAGAAGGTTTGATGAGATTTTTTTTCCGCACGGCTGTTCAAGCAGCTATAAGTAGTTTATCTACTTGGTTGCTTGGGAAAACCTGAGTTGTGACTGAACTCTCCCTTGTTACACGTAAAACAGTGCCTTGGGCGGTATGAGTAGCGATCATCCTTCTGGCGTCGGTCCAAGTCTGAGACAATGTAATCCTGAGCTGTCCTAGCTGACTACCAGACAACTTATAAAACATGTAAGCAGTGGCGTAACTAGGAATGGCTGGGCCCCAAGGCACACAGTATCATGCCCCATAGTGGCCCCTGCACACAGTAGCATGCCCCATAGTGGCCCCTGCACACAGTAGCATGCCCCATAGTGGCCCCTGCACACAGTATCATGTCCCATAGTGGCCTCTGCACACAGTATCATGTCCCATAGTGGCCCCTGCACACAGTATAATGTCCCATAGTGGCCCCTGCACACAGTATTTTGCCCCATAGTGGCCCCTGCACACACTATCATTCCCCATAGTGGCCCCTGCACACAGTATTATTCCCCATAGTGGCCCCTGCACTGAGTATTTTGCCCCATAGTGGCCCCTGCACACACTATTATATGTCCCATTGTGGACCACCCATGAACAATTATTATACTCTGGGGTCTTTTCAGACCCCAGAGTATAATGATCGGAGACCCAGGGGAGGATAGAAACATAAAAAAAAAAACGTTGCTTACCTGTTCCTCGCTCCAGTACATGCCCGTGCGCTCCTTCAGCCTTCTTCAATTTTGGACCAGGCCGGCGTCACATGACGCGGGCCTGCGTTGCATGATGCGGGCCTGCGTCGCAAAATGACGTCGGCTGACGTCTGGGACGTCACCAAACAGGCCCGAAGCCTGGAGAAGCGCAGGAGAGGTAAGTACATTGTTTTTTATGTTCCCTCACCAACTCTGGGCCTCCGATTATTATACTCCAGGGTCTGAAAAGACCCCGAAGTATAATGATAGCAGAGATTGTGGTGTTCGGGCCGCGGCCTCACATACCGATCTCCGCTCCTGCTCACAGCCGCCTCTGCAGAATCGGAAGCGCAGGCGGCCGTGAGCGGGACCTCGGGGAACGGTAAGTATATAGGGCCCGTTACCTGCTGGGGTTACTCCAGCAGGTAACGGACTATTAAAAAAAATAAATAAAACGCATCAGGGGCCCGCGGGGCCCTGTAATGTCCCGGGCCCTGTGGCAGCTGCTACCGCTGCTACCCCAGTAGTTACGCCCCTGCATGTAAGAAAGATTATTTGATTATTTATAGTTACCCATAGAATCTCAACAATGTAATTTTTTTTAAGGGAATTAATGTTTAGCTGAAGCATCTAAATCTTTAACATTCTCTCTCAGAACCACAAAGTTAGAATGCTTCTAGAAATAGAAGAATTAACAAAATGAAGTGAATGAAGAAAATAGAAATGTAAATTTCATCAATATTTGGTGTGACCTTTTCTCTTTGGGGGATGAGTCGTGGAAGTGATGATCCGGCCCCCACAGATATAGCCCTGATGTCATCATCATCCATCCTGTCTGTTCCTGACAGTCTAACTTGGCTGTGAGGAAAGCCATCCCCTGACAGTATACGTCCATAACCCTGTACTGAGGGGGCGTTCCTCACAGCTCAGCGTCATCACTGGGTGGTAAGGAACACCCTTCTGACAGTGAACAGTGAAATTTAGACCCCCAATATCTCCAGCCCCGGGGCATATAACGGGAAATTCTGAATTCAGCGCGCTGTCGGCTTTCTAGCGGTATACAAAACCGCATATACATGAGTACGTGAAAGGTCCTCTTTAAATGTAACCTGTTTAGAAAGTTGCTTCATTTTGAATTTAGGAAGGAAAATAATTCCAGAAAATTTGGTGCAAAAGTGTTCATAGCCTTTGAAGGCTTGGAGGGGGCTGTTGTTTGACATTTTGTTAGTCACTAAGTCTATAGTGTACCCTGTATATCCTGTATAACAACTCTCTATATGTTATGGCCTGTGAGTGTGCTGTTGGAAGGAGATGGGACAAAGTGACTGAAGTGGCATCCTGAAAATTTAGATTTTTGATGAAAAAATTTGAGAGAGGTGTCCATTGATCAAGCTTGGAATGCTTGGCTATGCTTTGGCATCTGTCACTGACCAACTCCTCAAATTACGGTAACAATTAAGTCAATGATAATATACAGGAGATCCTTCTCGTTCATCCCCAACTGAAAAAATAGTAAAAATTTTTTAGAAAATATTTTGAGAGTCTGAGTAAATTTGACAAAGGTTTTCGATTTCCTTTAATTATGAAATAAAAGCTTCATTACATCATCGGTCATGAAAATAAAGGTATAAACTTGTCCATACAAATATATAATAGAAATCATAGATAATAGCAAAAAAAGCAACAAAAATCTATTGATCCGAACTGATATATTTACAATATGGTACATGTAATAAATAGCAACAGGTCTAAACATAGAAAATAATGCAGTTATATAATGGTGGTTATACAAATGGCAGTAATCATTCCATTAAAGGGGTTCTCTGCTTTGAATGCACCCTACTTATTATAGAGGTCGTTTATAAGAAAGTGCCCTGCGCATGCTAAAAGTGCCCCAGTAATCTGTAAGGAAACCTGTCAAGTGTTCAATTTTCCTGCAGCGCCACCACAAGGAAGAGTGCATAATACTAGACAGGTCAGGTCCTTCAGAGTAAGAGATGCTCTGAAGGACTTGCTCCAAGTTACCTAGAGGGGTAAATGTATTTTCCCACTGTGAACTGGTGCCTGCGTCTCTTGGTGACATATCACCGTTTTTTTTCAATGTGCAAATGAGCTCTTTAGGGCAACAGGGGCATTGCCACTTGTAGAGCTGGGTTGATATGAGGGGTTCTGGTGATAAACTCATTTTAAGTAAATAAAGGGCTAGGCTGTGTGCAATTTCCAAGTCACAGTCTTTACCATGAATATCACCAGTAGATTACAGACTGGAATCTGGTAGTTTTTGGATTGCAGACCACAGCATGTGTCTTCTCATGAGTGGAAGCCATGTTGTACTGTATTTGGCTTGGCCAAACATGACTTGGATTGGCATGCTTTCCAAGAAAACAAATTGTGTACTTTTGTGTTTATTTATTCATACCAATACATGCCATGGAGATGGGGTTAGTGGCCATGTAGGTGGATTTAGTAGACCATGTAGATGGGGTTAATGGTCGTGTAGATGGGTTTAGTGACCATGTAGATGTGGTTAATGGTAATGTTAGTGGATTTAGTAGACCATGTAGATGGGTTTAGTGACCATGTAGATGGGGTTAATGGTAATGTTAGTGGATTTAGTAGACCATGTAGATGGGTTTAGTGACCATGTAGATGTGGTTAATGGCCATGTAAGTAGATTTATTAGACCATGTAGATGAGGATAGTGACCATGTGGATGGGGTTAGTGACCATGTGGATGGGGTTAATGACCATGTAGATGGGTTTTGTTACCATGTAGATGGGATTAGTGGCCATATAGGTGGATTTAGTAGACCATGTAGATAGGGTTAATGGCCATGTAAATGGTTTTAGTGACCATGTAGATGGGTTTAGTGATCGCATTGTGTGGGTTGGTAATTGAATGAATAAAAATTATGCTGAATTCGGGTCAAGGGTATTTTTTTTATTCTAGTAAAAATTTCACTGGGCAAATTAAATCTCTATAGTGCAATAATTGTAAAAATACGTCTTCACCTTCAGTATACATAAATAAGTCTATACATCTATTTGATACAAAAAGTTGGCCAGAAAGAGTCCTTTGTATCTTTCTGAGATATTTCAAGAGACAGCGCCACTCTTGTGCATGGTTAATGCTTGGTACAGCAAATGTAACTTGTGCTAAGACTCGGTGGTGCTGTTCCCTGGCAAGAAAATACCAGACCTTAGAACAACCCAATATTGAGATATTTTTTCTCAACCCACTGTTAGAACCCCATCAGTCTTGCTAATGTCCATAAACTCCAACATAGCTAGTATGTGTTAGGAATCTCTGGGTAGCCCTAGTCTTCAAATTACATCCTTGACCAATGTAGGTTAACACTATGGACTATAACATTTCTAACATAAATAGCTAAATCAAGATCTGAATAGAACAAACTCAAACTTTGGTTTGGTAAATAGGCCGTATAGCTGTATGTATGTAGCATAGAATTTTATTTTGATAGTCCGAAATGTCCATCTCAAAGCCCCCTCAGATAGTAACAAGTGCCAAGTCCAGTTTAGACCATTTATTGGGGGATCTCTCCACATTGTGGCCTTGAGCAAAATTCATCACTAACAGTTGACCTTGGGATACATTCTCTTGGTACTCCGCCTTCTGGGTCTGGCATTGGTTCAGTACAGTTCCAGCATCCATAGTGTGTATTGTAGGTTGGGAAAGACTGTTCGCAGACCTGGGCTCTGTTCACTCTGTAACCACATGACATTCGTATGCAGGCTGCAATCTGTACGTAGAACAAAAATGATATCATAAAGTAGCTTTGTAAAGTACACCACTTACAGTATTCAGTTGAGTTCCTCCACTCATGATCCTCTCTGGTTCTGCTCCTCATCTTTCTATGTAGTATACTGGATGCCATAACATCCAGTATTTTGTCACATGATTGCCAACACAGTTTGTCAACAAGTGATGACATCACTATGGCTGATGGTGACATCGCCTAGCCAAAACATTACTCGAAAGAGTGGAATACCATCATAAATGCTAAATGATGTGCAGGGCTGGTGGAGTGCAGGAATGGAAAATTGACAACACTACAGTATAAACAATTCTTTTCATGTTTTATGATAATTTACTCTGACTATCCAAACCTTATCCCCCTTTAGAAGACTATGGGGCTGATTTATCAAGACCAAAATTTTGCTTTCCAGTCTTCATAGTCCGTGCCCTGCTTGAGTCTGCACCTGGACACCTTGTCATAAATTAGACATATCCTTCAGAATCTGAACAGCTAAACAGAAATCTATGACAGCTCTGTTTGAGGAAAGTGACGCGCTGAGTGCAAGACTTTTTATAAAAAAAGGCAATTTTATAAAAATATTTACATTTTTCATGACTTGTATGCCAGTAAAGTAGCCCCTAAATAGCTAGATTTTATTCCTAAAGACCATACACCTACACCCAAACTTTATTATTTCTTCATGATTTCTACTATTTAAAGTGGATCATGGAGCATAGGTGACCCTATGACAACTTAGCAGCTCCATGGCTCCCGCTACATAGTAACTTCCTCATCTCGTCTCGAAAAGGAAGGATTATATGTAACGTAAAACAGGAAATTTACACAAGATCATCTCATCACAGAACATTATTTATCAGCCTGAAGCCAAGAGGTGGCTTTATATGAGTATGACACAATGCCATCTGGAGGCTGATAAATGGAGTCTGTCTGAAGGATTAGCCTACCAAGCCAATTACAAAGCTAGTAGATGACTCAAGAATTAAACATATCTGTGTGGTGATTCCTAGTCATACTATAGCAAAGATTAAGTTTTTTTTTCCCTTCTTCCACCATTTTGGTAAGTGTCCATTGAGCTTTTTGTAAGTAATCCCTTCCAAAATCGTTCTCTTTCATCTTGACTGACTTAACAACCAGTTAAGATGATAGTAGAATGGAAAGGATTATTGTAAAACAGCCTGGACTCTTCCCTAGTTTAGCACCGCCCACCAGACACCTGCCATTATGGCACAAGAAAAGATAAAATTATATTCTTTGCTATGTTTTCGCTACAGTCACATAGATATGTTTAATCTTGTCTTCCCATGACCATAACCATATTATTGCAGGCAATTAAAAATGTAACATTTTTGTAAATATAAATAATTTAAAAAAATTTCAGAATTTTAAATATTATCTCTAACCATAATAATGGAGATAGTCTGCTGTCCAATGGATACAGTATGACCATAAATGCAGGGATTTTCTCTGATCTGGGACTTGTCAAAAACCCAGCCATGATGTCCTTATTGTGGTCGGGTTATCTTCTCATACATGTAGTGTCCCTCCTGATAACCAGCCATGATGTCCTTATTGTGGTCAGGTTATCTTCTCATACATGTAGTGTCCCTCCTGATAACCAGCCATGATGTCCTTATTGTGGTTGGGTTATCTTCTCATACATGTAGTGTCCCCTCCTGATAACCAGCCATGATGTCCTTATTGTGGTCAGGTTATCTTCTCATACATGTAGTGTCCCTTCCTGATAACCAGCCATGATGTCCTTATTGTGGTCAGGTTATCTTCTCATACATGTAATGTCCCTCCTGATAACCAGCCATGATGTCCTTATTGTGGTCGGGTTATCTTCTCATACATGTAGTGTCCTCCTGATAACCAGCCATGATGTCCTTATTGTGGCCGGGTTATCTTCTCATACATGTAGTGTCCTCCTGATAACCAGCCATGATGTCCTTATTGTGGTTGGGTTATCTTCTCATACATGTAGTGTCCTCCTGATAACCAGCCATGATGTCCTTATTGTGGTCAGGTTATCTTCTCATACATGTAGTGTCCTCCTGATAACCAGCCATGATGTCCTTATTGTGGTCGGGTTATCTTCTCATACATGTAGTGTCCTCCTGATAACCAGCCATGATATCCTTATTGTGGTCAGGTTATCTTCTCATACATGTAGTGTCCTCCTGATAACCAGCCATGATGTCCTTATTGTGGTCGGGTTATCTTCTCATACATGTAGTGTCCCTCCTGATAACCAGCCATGAGGTCCTTATTGTGGTCAGGTTATCTTCTCATACATGTAGTGTCCCTCCTGATAACCAGCCATGATGTCCTTATTGTGGTCGGGTTATCTTCTCATACATGTAGTGTCCCTCCTGATAACCAGCCATGATGTCCTTATTGTGGTCAGGTTATCTTCTCATACATGTAGTATCCCATCTGATAACCAGCCATGATGTCCTTATTGTGGTTGGGTTATCTTCTCATACATGTAGTGTCCCTTCCTGATAACCAGCCATGATGTTCTTATTGTGGTCAGGTTATCTTCTCATACATGTAGTGTCCCTCCTGATAACCAGCCATGATGTCCTTATTGTGGTCGGGTTATCTTCTCATACATGTAGTGTCCTCCTGATAACCAGCCATGATGTCCTTATTGTGGCCGGGTTATCTTCTCATACATGTAGTGTCCTCCTGATAACCAGCCATGATGTCCTTATTGTGGCCGGGTTATCTTCTCATACATGTAGTGTCCTCCTGATAACCAGCCATGATGTCCTTATTGTGGTCAGGTTATCTTCTCATACATGTAGTGTCCTCCTGATAACCAGCCATGATGTCCTTATTGTGGTTGGGTTATCTTCTCATACATGTAGTGTCCTCCTGATAACCAGCCATGATATCCTTATTGTGGTCAGGTTATCTTCTCATACATGTAGTGTCCTCCTGATAACCAGTCATGATGCCCTTCTTGTGGTCAGGTTATCTTCTCATACATGTAGTGTCCCTGCTTGATAACATGGCCACAAGATGAAAATCAAACTAGTCCCAGACTATAGAGAGTTCCTGCATTCATGGTCATATCCATTGGTAATGGATCAAGACAACAGGCTGTCATTGCTAAGGATCATATAGAAATAAATCTCAACCAGATATACAAAGTACAAACACTATATACAAATATACAAGCCCTATGTAACATAGAAAAACTTGACTAAAGCATAAAATAATATACTATAATGTAAAGTATGTACACATGAATATAGTCTTATAGAAGTCGTCAATATAGCATAATAGCTACTGTACTTACCCCAAAAAGAAGTGCTGCTAGAAACCCGAGAGCCAATATAACAGCCAGTGAAATTAGGATGATGCCCCAGAATGGCACTGTAATTAAAAATAATCTATATGATGGATATGACCAGGCCAGTCATTAACATACATTAAAATAATGAGAGATCATCATCATTGCATAAAACACAGTGTGTCATATAATACTCCAAATACTGATGAAAAAGATAAGATTTAGAAAAACTTTTAGGAATTTTAATTTTAACGTTCATAATAAGGTGAAATAAATATTGCTCTGCGTAGTGTTGCCCTATTGAGCTTGAGGAAGCTTGAAGCTACATAACTTAGGCCTCATGCACTCCTCAGTGAAAAATGGTTAAAAAAAACCAAAACAAAACATCTATTACACATTGTTTTTAGAACATGGAAGTCAAAGGGTACACACAAAATAGGACATGTCCCAATTTTGGAAATTTTTCGGGTCTGATGTATTCAATACAAATCTATGGGTCAGTCTTTAATGGCTGTGTCCATGTCACAGGCACTAAAAATGGAGGAGTGGGTTGGGTAAAAGAAAAAATGAGTAGGATTTTTTTGTCTTTTGTAAGCCCTAGTGTGTATTCAGGATAGGGCATGGATGTGTCCCATACTATTGAGCTCTATGAGCAATGCTATTGGGAAGGAAAAGGTAAAAAAATTATATACTGTATATTACTTTCTGTCTCTGTGGATCATTGTCTCATCTTGCAGCAACCAATTTTTTGTAAAGGGGCCTCTGAAAAATTGAAGTGGACCATCCTGTTCCTTTAAGATGTCTAGACTAGAATGAAGGCTCTGTTCACATTAAGGCCATGGCTTTGATTTATGAACTTAAACAGCTGGATCCTGATAGACCCCATTGACATATGGAGGACCATCAAGGATTTAAATTTGGGATTCGTCCATATTTAGGGGCTTGCATAGCCTTCCAGACTTTAGATGTCCAAATTACTGGAAACCCCAATGGTCTTTACAATAATGCCAGGGATTACCCAACTTCTCATAAATCCTATTAGGATTTGTTTAGCTAGTATAGTCTGTATTATTAAAAGCAAAAAGATTCAGTTCTTCAACTCTGAGGAAACTCAAATGGTCTCCGTGCAACAACCATCCAACACATAGAGGGAATGGTAACTGGACATTCTATGTGACAAGTATTTTAACTTTTGTTTTATCAGGGGGACATATACAAAAAGAAACATCCTAGATCTATACAGCGAAGTACTTACTGTCTTCATCGTTTTGTTCAAGAGCCGCAATAGATTTTGTAGTTGTGGTGGTTTTAGTTGCAATGGTGGTACTAGCAGCTGTAGTGACCATTGTAGTGTTGGGAAGATTAAGAGTGCCTCCTGGTTGAGTAACTGGAAGAACATTTGAATTACTTGTAGTACTAGCTCCGTTGGTTGTAATTCCAGCTGTGGATGAAGCAGGCTCAGTTCTAGTGGGTGATGTAGCAGTTGTCAGAAGCTCAGTCGTAGTTGTAAGTTCTTCAGTCGTTGTTGATGATGTTGTTGTTGTAGGTGGTTCTGATGTACTGGTTGTCCTAGTAGTTGTGGTAGGTTCAGTTGTACTAGATGGTTTGGTAGTTGTAGATACTTCAGTTGGTAGTGATGTAGTTGTGAGTAGTTCAGCTGTAGTGGGTGATGTAGTAGCTGTCGGAGGTTCATTTGTAGATAGTGATGTGGTAGTTGCAGGTGCTTCAGTCGTTGACAGTGATGTAGTAGTTGTGGGAGATTCATTTGTAGTGGATAGTGTGGTAGTGGTAGCCGCTTCAGTTGTTGTTGATGATATAGTAGCTGTGGGAGGTTCAGTTGTAGTGGGTGTTGTAGTACTTGTGGGAAGTACAGTGGTAGATGGTGGAGTGGTAGATGTACTGTTCGGAAGATTAAGAGTGGCTCCTGGTTGAGTAACCGGAAGAACATTTGAATTACTTGTAGTTCTAGCACTGCTGGTAGTAGTTCCAGCTGTGGATAAAGCAGGTTCAGTACTAGAGGCTAATGTGGAAGTTGTTGAACGCTCTGTTGTTGGCATTAAAGTGGTAGTTGTAGCTGCTTCAGCCATTGTCGGTGATGAAGTAGGAGGTGCATTAGTTGTAGGTGTAGTAGTAGTTGTAGGAGGTGCAGTTGTTGCTGATGTGGTAGTTGTAGGAGGTGCAGTAGTAGTTGGTGCAGTAGTAGTTGTAGGAGGTGCAGTAGTAGTTGTGGGAGGTGCAGTAGTAGTTGTAGGTGTAGTAGTAGTTGTAGGAGGTGCAGTAGTTGTGGGTGCAGTAGTAGTTGTAGGAGGAGCAGTTGTTGCTGATGTGGTAGTTGTAGGAGGTGCAGTAGTAGTTGGTGCAGTAGTAGCTGTAGGAGGTGCAGTAGTAGTTGTGGGAGGTGCAGTAGTAGTTGTAGGAGGTGCAGTAGTTGTAGGAGGTGCAGTAGTAGTTGTAGGAGGTGCAGTAGTAGTTGGTGCAGTAGTAGCTGTAGGAGGTGCAGTAGTAGTTGTGGGAGGTGCAGTAGTAGTTGTGGGAGGTGCAGTAGTAGTTGTAGGAGGTGCAGTAGTAGTTGTAGGAGGTGCAGTAGTAGTGGGTGCAGTAGAAGTTGTAGGAGGTGCAGTAGTAGTTGTAGGAGGTGCAGTAGTAGTTACGGGAGGTGCAGTAGTAGTTGTAGGAGGTGCAGAAGTAGTTGTAGGAGGTGAAGTAGTAGTGGGTGCAGTAGTAGTTGTGGGAGGTGCAGTAGTTGTGGGGGCAGTAGTAGTTGTAGGAGGTGCAGCAGTAGTGGGTGCAGTAGTAGTTGTGGGAGGTGCAGTAGTTGTGAGTGCAGTAGTAGTTGTAGGAGGTGCAGTAGTAGTTGTGGGAGGTGCAGTAGTTGTGGGGGCAGTAGTAGTTGTAGGAGGTGCAGCAGTAGTGGGTGCAGTAGTAGTTGTAGGAGGCACAGTAGTTGTGAGTGCAGTAGTAGTTGTAGGAGGTGCAGTAGTAGTTGTAGGAGGTGCAGTAGTAGTTGTGGGAGGTGCAGTAGTAGTTGTGGGAGGTGCATTAGTAGTTGTAGGAGATACCGTAGTAGTTGTAGGAGGTGCAGTAGTAGTTGTAGGAGGTGCAGTAGTTGTGGGTGCAGTAGTAGTTGTAGGAGGTGCACTAGTAGTTGTAGGAGGTGCAGTAGTTGTGAGGACAGTAGTAGTTGTAGGAGGAGCAGTTGTTGCTGATGTGGTAGTTGTAGGAGATGCAGTAGTTGTAGGAGGTGCAGTAGTAGTTGTAGGAGGTGCAGTAGTAGTGGGTGCAGTAGTAGTGGGTGCAGTTGTAGTTGTAGGACGTGCAGTAGTAGTGGGTGCAGTAGTAGTGGGTGCAGTTGTAGTTGTAGGAGGTGCAGTAGTAGTGGGTGCAGTAGTAGTGGGTGCAGTAGTAGTTGTAGGAGGTGCAGTAGTAGTGGGTGCAGTAGTAGTTGTAGGAGGTGCAGTAGTTGTGGGGGCAATAGTAGTTGTAGGAGGTGCAGTAGTTGTGGGGGCAGTAGTAGTTGTGGGGGCAGTAGTAGTTGTGGGAGGTGCAGTAGTAGTGGGTGCAGTAGTAGTTGTAGGAGGTGCAGTAGTAGTGGGGGCAGTAGTAGTTGTAGGAGGTGCAGTAGTAGTTGTAGGAGGTGCAGTAGTAGTGGGTGCAGTAGTAGTTGTAGGAGGTGCAGTAGTTGTGGGGGCAGTAGTAGTTGTGGGAGGTGCAGTAGTAGTTGTAGGAGGTGCAGTAGTAGTGGGTGCAGTAGTAGTTGTGGGAGGTGCAGTAGTAGTTGTAGGAGGTGCAGTAGTAGATGTAGGAGGTGCAGTAGTAGTGGGTGCAGTAGTAGTTGTAGGAGGTGCAGTAGTAGTGGGGGCAGTAGTAGTTGTAGGAGGTGCAGTAGTAGTTGTAGGAGGTGCAGTAGTAGTGGGTGCAGTAGTAGTTGTAGGAGGTGTAGTAGTTGTGGGGGCAGTAGTAGTTGTGGGAGGTGCAGTAGTAGTTGTAGGAGGTGCAGTAGTAGTTATGGGTGCAGTAGTAGTTGTAGGAGGTGCAGTAGTAGTGGGTGCAGTAGTAGTTGTAGGAGGTGCAGTAGTTGTGGGGGCAGTAGTAGTAGTAGGAGGTGCAGTAGTAGTTGTAGGAGGTGCAGTAGTAGTGGGTACAGTAGTAGTTGTGGGAGGTGCAGTAGTAGTGGGTGCAGTAGTAGTTGTAGGAGGTGCAGTAGTTGTGGGGGCAGTAGTAGTTGTGGGAGGTGCAGTAGTAGTTGTGGGAGGTGCAGTAGTAGTTGTAGGAGGTGCAGTAGTTGTGGGTGCAGTAGTAGTTGTAGAAGGTGCAGTAGTAGTTGTAGGAGGTGCAGTAGTAGTGGGTGCAGTTGTAGTTGTAGGAGGTGCAGTAGTAGTTGTAGGAGGTGCAGTAGTTGTGGGTGCAGTAGTAGTTGTAGGAGGTGCAGTAGTAGTGGGTGCAGTTGTAGTTGTAGGAGGTGCAGTAGTAGTTGTAGGAGGTGCAGTAGTAGTGGGTGCAGTAGTAGTTGTAGGAGGTGCAGTAGTAGTTGTAGGAGGTGCAGTAGTAGTGAGTGCAGTAGTAGTTGTAGGAGGTGCAGTAGTTGTGGGGGCAGTAGTAGTTGTGGGAGGTGCAGTAGTAGTTGTGGGAGGTGCAGTAGTAGTTGTAGGAGGTGCAGTAGTTGTGGGTGCAGTAGTAGTTGTAGGAGGTGCAGTAGTTGTGGGTGCAATAGTAGTTGTAGGAGGTGCAGTAGTAGTTGTAGGAGGTGCAGTAGTAGTGGGTGCAGTTGTAGTTGTAGGAGGTGCAGTAGTAGTTGTAGGAGGTGCAGTAGTAGTGGGTGCAGTTGTAGTTGTAGGAGGTGCAGTAGTAGTTGTAGGAGGTGCAGTAGTTGTGGGTGCAGTAGTAGTTGTAGGAGGTGCAGTAGTAGTGGGTGCAGTTGTAGTTGTAGGAGGTGCAGTAGTAGTTGTAGGAGGTGCAGTAGTAGTGGGTGCAGTAGTAGTTGTAGGAGGTGCAGTAGTTGTGGGGGCAGTAGTAGTTGTAGGAGGTGCAGTAGTTGTGGGGGCAGTAGTAGTTGTAGGAGGTGCAGTAGTAGTTGTAGGAGGTGCAGTAGTAGTGGATGCAGTAGTAGTTGTAGGAGGTGCAGTAGTTGTGGGTGCAGTAGTAGTTGTAGGAGGTGCAGTAGTAGTTGTAGTAGGTGCAGTAGTAGTTGTAGGAGGTGCAGTAGTAGTTGGGGCAGTGTAGTTGTGGGAGGTGCAGTAGTTGTGGGGGCAGTAGTAGTTGTGGGAGGTGCAGTAGTAGTGGGGGCAGTAGTAGTTGTGGGGAGGTGCAGTAGTTGTGGGGGCAGTAGTAGTTATAGGAGGTGCAGTAGTAGTGGGGGCAGTAGTAGTTGTGGGAGGTGCAGTAGTAGTGGGTGCAGTAGTAGTTGTGGGAGGTGCAGTAGTTGTGGGTGCAGTAGTAGTTGTAGGAGGTACAGTAGTAGTGGGTGCAGTAGTAGTTGTGGGAGGTGCAGTAGTTGTGGGAGGTGTAGTAGTTGTAGGGGTGCAGTAGTAGTTGTAGGAGGTGCAGTAGTTGTGGGTGCAGTAGTAGTTGTAGGAGGTGCAGTAGTTGTGGGTGCAGTAGTAGTTGTAGGAGGTGCAATAGTAGTTGTTGGAGGTGCAGTAGTAGTGGGTGCAGTAGTAGTTGTGGGAGGTGCAGTAGTAGTTGTGGGAGGTGCAGTAGTTGTGGGGGCAGTAGTAGTTGTAGGAGGTGCAGTAGTAGTGGGTGCAGTAGTAGTTGTGGGAGGTGCAGTAGTAGTGGGTGCAGTAGTAGTTGTAGGAGGTGCAGTAGTAGTGGGTGCAGTAGTAGTTGTAGGAGGTGCAGTAGTAGTGGGTGCAGTAGTAGTTGTGGGAGGTGCAGTAGTAGTTGTAGGAGGTGCAGTAGTAGTGGGTGCAGTAGTAGTTGTGGGAGGTGCAGTAGTAGTTGTAGGAGGTGCAGTAGTAGTTGTAGGAGGTGCAGTAGTAGTGGGTGCAGTAGTAGTTGTAGGAGGTGCAGTAGTAGTTGTAGGAGGTGCAGTAGTAGTTATGGGTGCAGCAGTAGTTGTAGGAGGTGCAGTAGTAGTGGGGGCAGTAGTAGTTGCAGGAGGTGCAGTAGTAGTGGGGGCAATAGTAGTTGTAGGAGGTGCAGTAGCAGTTGTAGGAGGCACAGTAGTAGTGGGGGCAGTAGTAGTTGTAGGCGGTGCAGTAGTTGTGGGGGCAGCAGTAGTTGTAGGAGATACAGTAGTAGTTGTAGGAGGTGCAGTAGTAGTTGTAGGAGGTGCAGTAGTAGTTACGGGAGGTGCAGTAGTAGTTATGGGTGCAGCAGTAGTTGTAGGAGGTGCAGTAGTAGTTGTAGGAGGTGCAGTAGTAGTGGGGGCAGTAGTAGTTGTAGGAGGTGCAGTAGTAGTTGTAGGAGGTGCAGTAGTAGTTGGAGGAGGTGCAGTAGTAGTTGGAGGAGGTGCAGTAGTAGTTATGGGTGCAGCAGTAGTTGTAGGAGGTGCAGTAGTAGTGGGGGCAGTAGTAGTTGTAGGAGGTGCAGTAGTTGTGGGGGCAGTAGTAGTTGTAGGAGGTGCAGTAGTAGTGGGGTCAGTAGTAGTTGTAGGAGGTGCAGTAGTAGTGGGGGCAGTAGTAGTTGTAGGAGGTGCAGTAGTTGTTGTAGGAGGTGCAGTAGTTGTGAGGACAGTTGTAGTTGTAGGAGGTGCAGTTGTTGCTGATGTGGTAGTTGTAGGAGGTGCAGTAGTAGTTGTAGGAGGGGCAGTAGTAGTTGTAGGAGGGGCAGTAGTAGTTGTAGGAGGTGCAGTAGTTGTTGTAGGAGGTGCAGTAGTTGTGAGGACAGTTGTAGTTGTAGGAGGTGCAGTTGTTGCTGATGTGGTAGTTGTGGGAGGTTGAGTTGTAGTGGGTGGTTTGGTAGTTGTAGGTGCTGCAGTCGTTGGTGATGAAGTAGTTGTGGGTGGTCGGGTTGTAGCTGACGTTGTACTAGTTGTGGGAGGTCCAGTCGTTGTACTTGCACCTGTAATAGTCAATAAAAGCCAAGGAACATAAATTATGAAAATATTTCTGCTATTTTACTTCTTAGGACTTATCATCACAAATCATTGGAGAAGAAAATAAGTTTATATATTTAATAAAACCAGCACTTAGAGATGAGAGATTCTTCCCTGGCAGTACGGAAGCATTCATGTTTTTTTAATTGAATATAATCCCCTTAAATTGCACCTAAACTTTTAATATCATTGCATAGAATAGAAATACTTTATTAGTCCCCGAGGGGAAATTAGGTATTCAGCGGCTCCATAACGGACATGTACGGACAAACACAACATTGGTGATACATAGACAAGATATTGACAAAATTGACAGATACACAGAATATATATTTTGGTAAAATGCTTCCTTCTCCTATTACTTCCCTCCTCTCTTCCCTCAATGTATCTGAATAGACATAGATAAGCTTAGCCCACTGAAGTCTATGGAGAGAGAAGGATCAGGCATAGTGTACAGAGGAAATTCAGAATCTATTCTCCATACAGATATGTAAATATCTCACTTCCTAATGTGAGGAGATCCCTACTTCTCCTCCCCATTCTCCTCTCCATAGACTTTGAAGTCTACCTTTGTGTACAGACTGCTGGAGTATGGAGTACAGTTGACATAGAAGCATAGCAATATCATCGCCTGCATCGATTTATGAAATTTAAAAATTACATTTTAAAAGTTTAGGTACCCTTTAAATCAATCCGTTTTTTTTTAATGGGAACATATCTGACCTATTTTATGAACTGGAAGATAATGAAGAAGAGCGGAATAAAGTGAATAAAATTTAACATACCTGTTGAGCCCTGTGCACCTAGAAGAGAAAACAAAATATATATAAATAATGAGAACTGGAAACCTATGATGTAATAAACAAATAGGTGACAATTCCCTAATATAGTCCGATTACCCAACAACACTGTTTATAAAAAGAGACAATTTGGGCAATATGAGACAAATTTTGAGTTGCAAATGGCAGACCCAGAACTTCTGTTATCATGTGTCATTTATGATACTGTTGTCTTTATATAATGCTATGAATTTGCTTTGCTTTGAATGCTATGTCGGCGCTCTCATGGGACTTTTGGTGGCTAGATCTGGTCATCATGTCGAAACCTTGACCTACATGAGATCTCTTTTGACTTATCATGGACTAGTCCAACATTTGGCAACCATTGTAAGAGAGTAAGGACTTGTGGTAAAATATTTTGTTGCAATATCGTTGTAGAAGAAAATTTTTGACTGATCCTAGGCAGTCACTAGTATAGCTTCAATGTTACAGCACATGACCGAAGTGTTCAGGACAGTTACTGAGGAGGGTTGACCTGTACAGGTCCCACGTCAGACATAAGGGGGTGAGATAAACAAGGCTAGGTCTCCTCTCTCCAAGAACCCCATGTTGGTGATGGTCTGGTTCTATGATATGTGTGGCTTGGTAGAGAACTATAAGGGAAACTATCCTTCAATCTGTATATTAGCACTGCCTGCACAGGATCCCATGCTGTACGTGTCCACCACTGGATCACACACAGAATGTCAGACTGTCCCACCAGAGTACCCGAGGATCCTCTTTTGAGCCTAGACTCTAACATAATGGTCGAGCAGAAGACATCCAAATTTGAAGGGTATTATGGTCTACTCGGTTGAGCTTTTTCAAGGGAGGAACTCCAGAATAATTTTATCTTGGGGTGGCCTAAAGAACCTCAGTCCAACACTTGCAAAACAGTATGGATTTTGTTAATGGATACAATCGCCTTTGTTGGTTTTCTTTCCCACCAACATTCCATACAACATGTGGACATCTAGTAACCTCAGTTTTCACTTCTACGATCAGATGCAGGTCAAAATTCTAATTCTACTTAGTATTCGGTCCTATTTTATCTTACATATTTTAGGAAAGATTAACCTACAAATTCTGCATCCATGAAATACCTGGGGACCACCCAATGAAAAGTGGACATACTATTGGTCTACAAGCTTGAAATTCTTTCCTGACTCTCCGAATGTTTGCCATTACTTCATTACATTAATTACGGTAAATCAGGAAATCACAACTGGTAGAGCAAGATGGCGTCTGGTCATGTAACACTCAATGATTCATTTAGACATTTTAATGATTCTATTAAATTAAAGGACATTTCCAGTCAAGGTGTTTATATGTATCGATGGATGAAGTCAACATTCTGACCCGTTTAGGGCTTACCAGAAGGTAGGACCTGGTGGATAGATGTAGTTGTTGTACCTGCCTTGACTTGAGCAGACTCTTCTCCCTTCTTACCTCCCTTCAGTTTCTCATGACTCATAAACTATTACTTAAATATATATAAAAATATCATCCAAGACCTGTATATGTCAAAACATTCAAAAAAATGGAAATAATCCCAGAGAAAATTAGAATTTTCCTAAAGTAAATGTTTCTATAATCTTTTGTTAGGGTCTGAAGCTCCCAGCCTAGGGCACTCTTTTCTTTGTCACACTATTGGGAATTTTTTTTTCAGATTGCTCGGCCAAAAAGGAAAACCCTTATCCTCTTAGGATATCTTAAAAAGGAGTAGGGTACCAGTACCAACTCAGGATTGACCTCATTGAGCTATGTAGGATCCTTTCATCTTTAAAAACCTGGAAAAAATGCAATAACATTCATCCTCCTCCCACATTTACTGCGGCCTTTATTACTTTCATTAGTAGTAGTTAACACTTCTTTATGAACTTCTGCCAGATTCTAATCACTAGGTTTAGCCAACAGCATAAAGGGAAATACACAAAGGCAAGTCACAACTTGATATTATTTTGCACAAATGTTACAGTGCTACAGTATATAATATACTTAAAAATATAAGTTAAAAAGAACCCATCACACGGTCTGAAGAGCCCAATGACATAAATCATCTGATCGGCGCTGTCACCCTGAGCATTTTGGTGTTTTGTTTATCCAAATCTGTTCAGCTGTTCCACAGATATAAGCCCCTGATGCAAATTAGGATATTCTTTTTGAAGGACTAAAAAACATAGCATACCATACTTTTGTGTCTGTCTACAAAAACGGACAGAACCTGATATGTTTTTGTTTTTATAAATTCAGGTGCAAAAATATATATTTATATATCCCTTTTACCCCAACTTCCCGATGTCCCGGCATTCTCATTTTATTTAAAGCAACTGGCAATAAATTCTTAGGGCGTTATTTATCATCTGCCCCTTTTCTGTCCATATTGTTTTCTGTTGTGCCTTTTCTTACACTAGTTTTACTGTGATGCCTATTTGTGATGTTGGTGCGACTTCTTATTATGCACGTTAGTTAGTTTATATGTATCTTTATAAGCTATGGGCACTTTGCCCCTTTTTTGTTAAAAAATTGCACAATTGCAAAAATTGTGAAAAATTGCCCCTTTTTAATGCAGTCTGACCTGATGGACTTTTTTACGCTGCCCGTGTACTAGAGTGCATTTGCACCTTTTTTGCACCTTTTTAAAGAGGCACAAGTCATAAATGCAGCATTTGGCACGTTGCGGAAACGCAGCTTTTTTTGTTGTGTTTTTTTCAGCCAAAGCCAAAAATGGCTACAAAAGAAATTGGAAGTATCTAGGAAGTTCTTAGACTTCTCCCTTCTGCTCAATCCACTCCTGGCTTTGGCTCAAAAAAAAAAGAATCTCCTTTTAGACCACATCCCCTTTTCCCAACAAAAAGGAAAAAGTGTCAAGGGCAATATAACATCTGAAAAAAAGGGGCGAATGCTTTATAAATAAAGCACAGGGCAGAAAAAGACCACAAAGGGGCAATTCACGGCAAAAAATGGCTTACATAGCTTAATAAATGTGCCCTATAACATTCCATTCGTTTGTCTCATGTGTTTAATGAAGTCTTTATTGCTTTCATTAGTAACACTTAACATTCATTTATGCATCTGCCAAATGACAATCACGGAAGCCTTGCCAACAGCGTAAAGGGAAATACAGGGCTGGCAAGTGATAACCTGACATTATTCTGCACAAATGTAGACTCATGTTATGTACATTTAATATTTTTTTAATTTTTGACAAGATAAGAAGGTTAAAAACAATAAATAGACAAAAAAGTTAAAAAATGACCAGACAATATATTCAATTATAAAAAATATTAAAGAAATAATTTTGGCACAAGAAGAAATAGGAAGAGACAATTAGATATAAGGAAACATTCTTTCAAATATCAAACATACACCCCAAGAATAAAAGAACTAAATAATATCAGAACTTTGACATTATATCAGGGGCAGTTCTGTGCAAAATTTTAAGACTGGAGTGCAAAAAAGCTGCAAAATAATTTTGGGAAATGAATAAAATGAAGTGAATGAAGAAAAGAGAAATGTAAATCTCATCAATATTTGGTGTGACCTTTGCCCCACAGTTTTTGGCAGGAAGGTTGTTCCCGCCACCATCTTGGAGGACTAAGCACAGATCTTCTGTGGATGTTGCTTGCTCCAATCCAGCTCTCTCTTCATGCCATCCCAGACAGACTGGAGGGTGATGAGATCAGGGCTATATCTGTGGGGGCCGGATCATCACTTCCAGGACTCCAAAGGGCAAAGGTCACACCAAATATTGATATGTTTTATATTTCTTTTTCCTTCCTTTACTTTATTTTGTTCATTGACAAAAATAAGCCATTAACCCTTCCATTTCTGAAAACATTCAATGTGCAGAATTTTCCCACACCTGTCTAAAACTTTTGCATAGTACTGTATGCTATTGGTTGTTTGGGATTTCTAGACTACAAAAAATTAAATAGGGATTTTCAAGCTAGATTTCAATATTTTTTTAAATTATAATAATAAAATTATAATTATTATAAATTTTATTTCATTATATCAATTGTGCTTTTGACAACTGAAATATTTGTTCTAAATAAAATATAATAAGCAATCTAAATCAAAAGTGAACAACCCATTGAGTTAATAAGTAAATCTCAGTGTGAGACATTTACTAAGCAAAATGTTGCCAGAATTCTGTCTCAAGCTAAATTTCTTCTAGGCTGAGGCCCCACGTTGCGGAAACGCAGCTTTTTTTTTTTGCTGCAGATTTTGCTGCGTTTTTTTGAGCCAAAGCCAAGAATGGCTACTAAAGGAATGGGAAATGTCTAGGAAGTTCTTCTACTTCTCCCTTCTGTTCAATCCGCTTCTGGCTTTGGCTCAAAAAACCGCAGCAAAATTTGCAACAAAAAAAGCTGCGTTTCCGCAACGTGGGGCCGTAGCTTTAAGGCTAAATTCAGACAACTGCGATGCTAAATGGCCATGAAAAACATCAGCTAAAAAAACGTCCATCACATGCCCATTATTCACTGTTGTATGCTTTATGCGCTTTAGACCCTTTTTTTTTTTGTTGTTAATAGACATTCTTAGGCTGAGGCCCCACGTTGCTTTTTTTGTTGCAGATTTTATTGCGTTTTTTTGAGCCAAAGCCAGGAGTGGATTCAGCAGAAGGGAGAAGTAGAAGAACTTCCTAGATATTTCCCATTCCTTTTGTAGACATTCTTGGCTTTGATTAAAAAAAAAAAAACGCAAAAAAATCTGCAAAAAAAATAGCAACGTGGGGCCTCAGCCTTAAGAAGTATCTAGAAAAATGAAATGGCGAAGTAAAAAAATTCTTATATACTAATGGCATATGGTTTCATATTGTTGTGGTGTAAGGAAGAGAAAACTTTCTACTGTATCCAGCAAGATAATGCAAAGTTATCCCACAAGTAACTAAATGTAAGATTGTGTTAATAAATCTCCCCCACTGTCTTATATACCGCTCTCTTTATTCTTTCTCCTATTATCATCTGAGTCTATTATTTCTATTCCTAAGAACAGACATAGAAGACATTGAGAAAGAAATCTGTTGTCTGGCTCTGTACAGTGAATACACCTTAGAAATAAAGGGGAAAAGCTGTCGAGATCAACTTTTTGGATATATCATAGACACACATGAGAAGATAACACTGGTGAAATGTTGGATTGATTTTCCGAATCAGAGATTAAACCTGTGTAGCCCTATTTGGGGGGGGGGGTATGAGTATTATCCCTCCCGCAACAGACTCTGGCGCTGACCTGTGTGTATAATGGGACCTGAAGCCTTCGCTGAAGGGAAGAGTGGGAACATATATGAAATATATCAGTGCCTCCACCCAGGATAGAGCCTCTGTATTACAGGGAGGATCTCTTCCTGGGACTTACCCATGAAATACAGTTAGTAGCCTTAACAAGGATCACTGTACTAATCTCACAGTCTGAAGAATACATACAGATACCACATAAGGTTATAACAGTAGCTTTATAAGTATCAACAGGGTAATAATACATACATACAATATACTCAGAACACAGCAATACTACAACAACCAGCAAGTCCTCAACCGTCTTAGGTTATATACCCGGGTATATATATATAGATATATAGCAAGAGTCCAGTGCACAATACCTCCAGGCAACAGAAGAGATGCAGGGGCCCCTGTGGATGACTGTGGATCCTCGGATTCTTCCAGGAGATGACAGACAGCCGATCAGGAGATGATGATGATGATGGTGAGATTCTTCACAGGCAGCAAACAGGGCGACGGTGACGGCAGTAGATGCAGGCCTGACTACCCTAACACTGAGTCCTTAACCTGCCAGCTAAACTACTAGTGCCACCGGGCCTCTAACTAGCTAGTTGGCCTTCGGAAGCCTAACCTATCACTGCCCTGAACTATATATATATTGATCCCTAACTACAGTTACTAGCTAGGTCCTGTGAGTATATAGGGGGTAACACATACCTAACTATATACTGTGAAGTAAAGAGGAACAAGTGGCTCTTAGACTCCCCCAGACATAACATGTCTGTCTCAGCAGCTCTGCTCACATCTCTCCCCCCAGCAGCTCTGCCTCACATGTGTCTGACTCACTGTATTTACAAAACAAAACTTGCACTAAATGCCTGGGGTCTCTGAAGCCAAACTGCAGGGGCAAAGAAGCCAGATACATTATATACTAGTAGAAATGGCAGTTCCCTACACTCTCCCTCTGGTGAAATCTTTACGTCACGTCAAAGACATACAAAGTCATAGTATACAGTCAACATTACCAATGACAATATCAATATGGTTGCTTTTGCATTTACAGAGTCACAACAGGTTAATAGGTATACATGCCAGCAGGAGCGAAAATTGGTAACATATTGACCAAAGTGGACACTGCACCCACCCAAGCATGGTATAAATGAGGCTGAGTAGTAAATCTGGGGTCCCCCAAACTATCATATGTCAGCATAGGTGGAGGGTGTCTAATTCTCTCTCCTCTCCGTACCTCTCTCTGAGGTAAACTAGCATGTCCAGGCCCTAAACTAGGGTTGTCTGCCATGGGAGGGGATGGTGCTGGTGGCGTAGGAGAGCTAGATCCCTGCTCATCTGTAGACACAGATCTAGGTACGAATTCTGGAGTTTGAGGGTTCATAGGTCTCCCTGAAGGAGAAGATACTGGTGATCTAGGAACTTCAGGAGCCACAGTCCAATCACTCTCAGGAGTTTCAGGAAGGTCAGGTGGAATATCGGCTAAGGACTGTGGAGAATCGCAGGCCGAGCCATCATTGGAGATATCCATACCATCAATCTGAGGTACAGGCAACAAATGATTTCTATGCCAAGTCCTGATCCTCCCGTCCCGTCCTTTTATCTTGTAGACTGGTATTCCAGGCAAACGATCTACCACTGTAAAGAGTTCACTCCGCCATCGATCAGCCAGCTTATGTTTTGCAGATGCTCCCAAATTCCGTAGCAGAACATGGTCCCCAGGGTTCAATTCTCGGTATCTTACTCGAAGATCAAATCTCCTTTTATTTCCTTCATTCACTTTGGCCGCATTTTCCTCAGCCAGCTGATAAGCACTCTTAAGCGTTTCTTTCAAACGTGCCACGTATCGGTAATGATCTCGATGACTGATACCATCGGTAGAGACTCCCAACAAGATGTCAATAGGTAGCCTAGGCTCTCTTCCAAACATCAGAAAGTATGGTGAATATCCTGTGCTCTCGTGCCTTGTACTATTATAGGCATGCACCATAGCCTCCACTTTTCGACTCCAGGATCGCTTATCCTCAATTCGTAAGGTACCAAGCATATCAAGTAAAGTCCTGTTAAATCTTTCAGGAAGGGCATCTCCCTCTGGATGGTAAGGCGTCGTCCGACTTTTGCGGATGTTCAACAACTGAAGTAACTCTTTGATCAGGTTACTCTCAAAATCCCGGCCTTGATCAGAATGCAACCGGTGTGGTAAGCCATAATGGATAAAATACTTTTCCCAAAGCACTCTTGCAACAGTGACTGCTTTTTGATCCCTAGTCGGAAAGGCTTGAGCATATCGTGTGAAGTGATCAGTCACCACCAATACATTTCCAAATCCTCTGGAGTCGTTGTCAATACAAAGGAAGTCTATGCAGACAAGATCCATGGGGCCCGAACTCTTCAAGTGTCCCATGAAGGCCGCTCGAACCGGGACAGTCTTCCTCTGCAAACATCTGCGACAGCACCTACACAGACGAGTCACGGTATCTCTCATTTTGGGCCAGTAGAATCGGTCTTGTATTAGGCCATAAGTCTTCTCAGGTCCCAAATGACCATGATAATCATGCAGACTTCGGAAAATCATCTTCTGAAAGCAGCTTGGAATAACTAGTTGGCGCCTTCCAGGGTGATCATGATACAGCACCACACGATAAAGTAGGCCATTGTCTATTTCAAACTTCTCCCAATCTCGTAGAAGTTGACTGCATTCAGAGGGTAGGGATGTCTTTAACATTTCTCTGTCTTGAGAACTCACTGCTTGATAAAGAGGTCCAATTAAAGGATCAGTCTTTTGACTCCAGATCATTCGCTTTGAAGATATAGAACAACTCTCAAAGGATCCTAAAGCGGCAGGGTAGGCAAACATGTCTGGTACAGCTTCGGGACCTCCCCCAATAGAGTCAATAAGCCGAGTTTCAGAAAAGGCTACTCGGTCTTCAACTACAGCAGCCATGGCACACAAAGCTCCTACTCCAGGACTTGGCACTTCTTCCCATTCATCCACTACTTCCGGACTAGGTAATCCAGGCCGTCTTGATAGAGCATCTGCCCCAATGTTCTTAGGCCCCGATTTATACTTGAGTGTGAATTGGTAGTTGGATAAAGCTGCCAACCAGCGATGTCCTGTAGCATCGAGCTTAGCGGTTGACAAAACGTATGTCAGTGGATTGTTGTCTGTTCTTACTTCAAACGTGGCTCCGTATAAATAGTCATGTAATTTATCAACAATGGCCCACTTGAGCGCCAAAAACTCCAATTTATGTACTGGATAATTTTTCTCGCTGGGAGAAAGACTTCGACTTATGAAAGCTATGGGCCGTAACCCGGCCGGGTATTCTTGGTGCAGCACGCCACCTAATCCTTCAAAGCTGGCATCTACATGTAGCACATATGGCTTCTGTGCATCAGCATAAGCCAGAACGGGAGCTTCTGTCAATTTCTTCTTCAACAACTTAAATGCTTCTTCACAATCCGCAGTCCACCTATCGCCAAAAAGGCTTTTGGAAGACCCTTTCTTCTTTCCCGGATCTCCTGCATCACTCTTCAACAGGTCGAGGAGGGCTCGAGCAATTTTTGAATATCCTTCCACAAATCGTCGATAGAATCCACAAAACCCCAAGAAAGATTGCAACTCCGTAATATTTTGCGGTCGGGGCCAATTCACCACAGCTTCAATCTTACCAGGATCGGTAGCAACTCCTTCAGCAGAAACAATATGACCTACATAAGTGACCGAAGATCTACAAAATTTGCATTTGTCAGCCGACAACTTCAGCCCCTCTTCTTTTAAGCGATGGAGTACTCTCATGAGTCGTTCTTCATGTTCTTCCAGCGTCTTTCCAAACACAATAATGTCATCAAGATATACAAGGCATTCCCGGGGCACTAAATCACCTAACACTCTTTCCATCAACCTTTGGAACGTTGCTGGCGCACCTTTTGTACCTTGCGGCATACGAGTGAACTGAAAGAAACCCAAGGGGCATATGAAGGCTGTCTTTTCCTGATCCTCAGGTGCCATTGGGACTTGATAGTATCCCGATCTTAGGTCCAGCACTGTGAACCAACAGTTTCCATTCAGAGCTTCCAGAGCTTCTTCAATTCTCGGCAGTGTATACTGATCAGGTAAGGTTCTCCGGTTCAGAGTTCTGTAATCCACACATAGGCGAATTGCTCCAGATTTTTTTCTTACCACCACAATAGGTGAGGCATAGGGGCTCTTACTGTCCACAATGATCCCCTGACCTTTCATTTGCTGTAGAGTCTGTCTTAACTCATCAACATCCTTTGGAGCAACTCTCCGTGGTCGCTCCCGGAAGGGAGTAGAATCGGTCAATCGGAAAGTGTGTTGAGCACTTTTAGCACAACCTACATCCATATCATCCATGGAGAACACTTCCGATATTTCAGACAACTTCTGTGTCAGTCGCTGATTCCAGGCCTCTGGTAAATGTGGATCACTCAAGTCAAGATTGAGATTAGGGATTGCATCTTGGATTTGAATCCTGCACACTTCAGCGTATGGATTTACTCCAAGCACAGGGTAGCAGTGGGCCACATTCTGGTATGGTCCAATTACAATCGGATGCGGTGAACAGTTCCTCACTGTCACACAGGTAGATAACTCCACTTTATTTCTCCAGTCCTTTCTCTCTGGGATCACCATCCAGCAATTCTGGTTAATCATTTCTTCAGGGGTTTCCATAAGGACATAACTCCCCCCTTCAAGCAAATCGGGAGCAATGCTGGAGGCTACTCTCAGAACTCTCTCCCCCGCCGGCAGGAACTTCCACGGTTCTCTCACCGATATGATATACCATTCCATGTCGATAGCCAGTAGACAGGGCATCACAGGAGCTGCACAAGAATCCCCTGTATCAGGACAGACAAGAGCCGTAATCTTCATGGGAGCGACACTCTGATCTTCTAATTCAGGGACAGCTATAACTACTTGTAGGCTGCCATCTACAGGATATGATCCTGAATTAAGCCCCCACAATTTCATTTGTCCTGTAGACTGAAGAGGTATATCCTTCAGATACTTTTGGTAGAACGAGCGATAAATCAGGGTCACTTGAGATCCTGTATCAAACAGGGCAGGAGCGGCATGACCATTGACAGTGACTTTGACAACGGACCTGGAGCCCGCGATAGCGCCTCTGGTATTTACTCGGCCCGCCTTCCTTTGGTGTCTTTGATTCTGAATAGAGAAGACAGCACTGTGTCCCAATCCCTCACTGTCCTCCGTACACTGTCTGGCAGTATGGCCCGTCTGACCACATTTATAACAGGTTCTAGCATCCTTCCTCCGTTGAGTGGCAGTGGGTGGAGTGGCGGACTGTCTAAGTTCTGACCGCTCCGCTGGTTTGTCCTTGTTTGAATTAGGAACAACATCTTCTTTAGAGATGCTTTTCGCTTTCTTAGGGGTACTAAAACTAATGTCAGCTTCTTGTTTCTTCACTAACTTCATTAAGTCAGGAAATGGAAGGACTCTATCAGATAGTAAGACCTTGAGTACTTGAGCAAGAGGATGATGAGGTTGTAACCCTCTCACCAACTGACTGGTTCTCAGAGCGTCTACCTCTGAAGTAGATATAGCTGCGTGGTACACCAGACGTGAAAGAAGTAGCTGTAAACGGTTAATAAAAGTAGAGACATTTTCCCCTTCTTTTTGACGAACCATTCGGTAATCAGCAACCATCTGGGCAAGGTCATAGTATGGCTCAAAGTGATCAGACAGTACTTGTATATAGTCCAATGCACTCACTCCTTCATGAGAGTCTCTGTACAAGCGGATCAATTCTGCAGCAGGAGACCGCAAAGTTTCACTGATACGCTGCCGCTTGCCTTCTTCAGAGCAAGACCATTCCTTCAGGCATTGGAGAGTATGTTCTTTCCATATCTCAAAGTTTTCCTCCCCTTGTGGTACTGGGACATTACCAGAGAATACTTTTAGTTTCTTGTAGTGAGTGGCCTGCAGGCCCTGAGCTAACATTTCAGTCAGCCTGGCTAAAGTGCTAATAGCACTGTCACTAGAGGAACTGCTAGCGACGGCCATACTGGGGGGGTAACTGGCTGAGCGGGGTTCTTCCTTTACCTGAACCAGGGGAGGAACAGGCGGTCGGTAATCCCATGTAGTAGCTAGTGGGAGGTTCCCCTCTGAGCTATATCGCTTCTCCATATCAATGACTATTCCCACTTCTAAATCTCAGCAGTGCCTCCAAATGTAGCCCTATTTGGGGGGGGGGTATGAGTATTATCCCTCCCGCAACAGACTCTGGCGCTGACCTGTGTGTATAATGGGACCTGAAGCCTTCGCTGAAGGGAAGAGTGGGAACATATATGAAATATATCAGTGCCTCCACCCAGGATAGAGCCTCTGTATTACAGGGAGGATCTCTTCCTGGGACTTACCCATGAAATACAGTTAGTAGCCTTAACAAGGATCACTGTACTAATCTCACAGTCTGAAGAATACATACAGATACCACATAAGGTTATAACAGTAGCTTTATAAGTATCAACAGGGTAATAATACATACATACAATATACTCAGAACACAGCAATACTACAACAACCAGCAAGTCCTCAACCGTCTTAGGTTATATACCCGGGTATATATATATAGATATATAGCAAGAGTCCAGTGCACAATACCTCCAGGCAACAGAAGAGATGCAGGGGCCCCTGTGGATGACTGTGGATCCTCGGATTCTTCCAGGAGATGACAGACAGCCGATCAGGAGATGATGATGATGATGGTGAGATTCTTCACAGGCAGCAAACAGGGCGACGGTGACGGCAGTAGATGCAGGCCTGACTACCCTAACACTGAGTCCTTAACCTGCCAGCTAAACTACTAGTGCCACCGGGCCTCTAACTAGCTAGTTGGCCTTCGGAAGCCTAACCTATCACTGCCCTGAACTATATATATATTGATCCCTAACTACAGTTACTAGCTAGGTCCTGTGAGTATATAGGGGGTAACACATACCTAACTATATACTGTGAAGTAAAGAGGAACAAGTGGCTCTTAGACTCCCCCCAGACATAACATGTCTGTCTCAGCAGCTCTGCTCACATCTCTCCCCCCAGCAGCTCTGCCTCACATGTGTCTGACTCACTGTATTTACAAAACAAAACTTGCACTAAATGCCTGGGGTCTCTGAAGCCAAACTGCAGGGGCAAAGAAGCCAGATACATTATATACTAGTAGAAATGGCAGTTCCCTACACCTGTTTGTCACTTTATAGAGGTAACTATTACTGGAAATCTCACATAACACGAGTGGCACGGAGGGTCGATAACTCTACAAAGCCACTTTACAAGGCTCTTAATTTATTGTGTTTAATATATAATAAAAGGTAAAGGTAACTTTCTGCACATTGTCATATATTATTATTGTTCGTATTTTATACAAATGTATTTATTTCGTTTACTTATATAGCACTATAATATTCCGGTATAATATAAGGTTTACAAAGATATTGTCAACACTATCTCAAAAAGGGCTCACAATCTAAACTCCCTATCTTTATGTCTTTGGAGTGTGGGAGGAAACCGGAGTACCCGGAGGAAACCCACCAAACATGGGGAGAACATACAAACTCCTTGCAGATGTTGTCCTTGGTTGGATTACGAACCTAGAACTCCAACGCTGCAAAGCTGCACTGCTAACCACTGAGCCCTTTGTAAATACTTTAATATAAAACATCTACAATATATTGTGTTATATTATAATCATAGCTATTATATTATAAAATATTGTGTTACATTATAATAATATTATGCACAAATACATACAATAAAAAAATAATAGAACCCCCACTGCCCATTATATCTATGTATGGTAGCTCCACGACTTACCGATGCGAGGCACCATGGCAAAAAGTAGCAAAACACATGTTAAAAGAAGAAAATCTGAGTTCCTCATGATGTGTCCAGAAAAAGGAAGGAGACTAACAGCAAGTCCAAACTGTTTACAGAATAAAGTCTGCCGGGATTTTATCTGGCATTGATCTGCACAAGCCAAGGGACAACCCATAAGTGACATTGTTCAGGAATGACAAACTTTAAATTTTCTCTCTCTTCTAAAACAATTAGCTTGATTTGAGAAATGTGTGGCCAGCGAGCAGTGACACATCACCTGAATATGAGATGAAGAGTAATTGCATTCATTTCCAGCTATTCTTGTATTGTGTGTCAATGGAGCATTGCACTAAAGAGACTTGGGCAGTGGATTGCATTAAAGAGGTTGACCGATTAAAAAAAAAAAAAAACTTAAAATATCCTATTGGAGATCTCTGACTTAATAATGGGGGTCACCTGGTTGGGACCCTCATCTATTATCCAGGACAAAAATGTTTACAAAGAGCATCCCTGGCTCTGGAGGACCCAGCATGTTTGTACACTAAATGAACAGTCCATTGGCCACCGTGTAATACATTATTTCTCCTCTGGGAGTGCTGAAGAGTGTTTAAACACTTGCACTCACAAATTGCAGTTGATCGCTGAGGACTCTAGACGCCGGATAACCTATGATCAGCTAGTCATTGGGAGACCCTTAACAGCAGGGAGCGCCTTTAAGGAATTCTTTAACTTATTAGTATAGGATCGAATAGTAAAATTTATGCATAATTTTTGTTATACAGTATATATTTATAGGTTTAATTATTTTTTTTATATTTGATGCTAAAGAAGTCTTGACATTAAAAAAAAATGAATAAAAAAAGGAAGAGATACTCTGCTCCGGTTCCCTGATTCCTAGTTTCTACTTTCTGGTCCCTCCTGACACACAGGAAATTACTATTATCCCTACATATCCCTTATGAAACTGGGGTACAGCAGTCTCTAAAATTACAATATTAATTGGTTCCGCGCCTCCATTGTAAGTTGAAATACTTTGTCAGTTGAGACCACAAACCTATGGAAATCTATGGAAAGATTTTTCAGGGTCCTGAATAATACATACAGTGCACCGGCAAGAAATAACATGGAGCTTGTCGATACCGGAGTCCAAAGGAGCTGCTCATCCTGGCACAGGTAACAGAAGTACCGGACATGTAATACTGCACTATACTGTAGAGAGGCGCCACTAGTCAGTCAGTCAGTGCATGCACTTCATTGATACAGGGGTTTACCAGTGCAATGGCAGGATGATTTGCTGGAACCTCCGGCCAAACGTTGTACAGTCATGGCCAAAAGTTTTGAGAATGACACAAATATTATATTTTCACATGATCTGCTGCCCTCTGGTTTTTATGTGTGTTTGTCAGATGTTTTTATCACATACAGAAATAGAATTGCATTCATATTATGAGTAACAGAAGCTTATATTGACAGTTAGAATGAGTTAATGCAGCAAGTAAATATTTGCAGTGTTGACCCTTCTTCTTCAGGACCTCTGCAATTCTCCCTGGCATGCTCTCAATCAACTTCTGGACCAAATCCTGACTGATAGCAGTCCATTCTTGCAGAATCAATGCTTTCATTTTGTCTGAATTTGTTGGTTTTTGTTTGTCCACCCGTCTCTTGATGATTGACCACAAGTTTTCAATGGGATTAAGATCTGGGGAGTTTCCAGGCCATGGACCCAAAATCTCTATGTTTTGTTCCCTGAGCCATTTAGTTATCACCTTTGCTTTATGGCAAGGTGCTCCATCATGCTGGAAAAGGCATTGTTGAGCGCCAAACTGCTCTTGGACGGTTGGGAGAAGTTGCTCTTGGAGGACATTCTGGTACCATTCTTTATTCATGGCTGTGTTTTTAGGCAAGACTGTGAGAGAGCCGATTCCCTTGGCTGAGAAGCAACCCCACACATGAATGGTTTCAGGATGCTTTACAGTTGGCATGAGACAAGACTGGTGGTAGCGCTCACCTCTTCTTCTCCGAATAAGCTGTTTTCCAGATGTTCCAAACAATCGAAAAGGGGATTCATCAGAGAAAATGACTTTATCCCAGTCCTCAGCAGTCCACTCCCTGTACCTTTTGCAGAATATCAGTCTGTCCCTGATGTTTTTTCTGGAGAGAAGTGGCTTCTTTGCTGCCCTCCTTGAGACCAGGCCTTGCTCCAAGAGTCTCCGCCTCACAGTGCGTGCAGATGCACTCACATCTGCCTGCTGCCATTCCTCAGCAAGCTCTGCACTGCTGGTAGCCCGATCTCGCAGCTGAAACACTTTTAAGAGACGGTCCTGCCGCTTGCTGGTTTTTCTTGGGCGCCCTGGAGCCTTTTTGGCACCAATGGAACCTCTCTCCTTGAAGTTCTTGATGATGCGATAGATTGTTGACTGAGGTGCAATCTTTCTAGCTGCAATACTCTTCCCAGTTAGGCCATTTTTGTGCAGTGCAATGATGACTGCACGTGTTTCTTTAGAGATAACCATGGTTAACAGAAGAGAAACAATGATGGCAAGCACCAGCCTCCTTTTAAAGTGTCCAGTGGTGTCATTCTTACTTAATCATGACAGATTGATCTCCAGCCCTGTCCTCATCAACACCCACACCTGTGTTAATGGAGCAATCACTGAAACGATGTTAGGTGGTCCTTTTAAGGCAGGGCTGCAATGATGTTGAAATGTGTTTTGGGGGATAAAGTTCATTTTCTAGGCAAATATTGACTTTGCAAGTAATTGCTGTTAAGCTGATCACTCTTTATAACATTCTGGAGTATATGCAAATTGCCATTAGAAAAACTGAAGCAGTAGACTTTGTAAAAATTAATATTTGTATCATTCTCAAAACTTTTGGCCATGACTGTATGGTGAGTCTGGTTTCAAGTTACAAAGATCCAGGAAATACCAGCAAAAAATTATATTTTGAGGACATTGTCGCTTCCAGGGACAATTGTAATTTTTTTTCTTAAGCTTCTCAAGTTCTACAGGGTTGATTGGGATCAATGAATTGAGCAAGTAACCCCTCTTCTTGGCCAATCATTATCCGAACTACTAGCAGGAGATGCTCCGCGCCATATTACTGAACAGTAGTCCTCTTGTTGGAGATGTATAGCAGAGTTGGTCAATATGTTACTCGGTAATGATGGCAAACCGGGGTCTTTGGATTCCAGTCTCACCATGATGTTGATTCTTTCCATTCCTTCCCCTTTTAACTACCTATAAGTAACAATGACACAACTACTGAATTGAATGAATTGTCCACAGTAGCAAATTTCTTGACTATATAAGGTGGTTAACATCTCACTTCTACCCAAAAAGATCTCAACAGCCCAAAACATAAACTACATAAAAATCTCCTGCTCAAACATAAAGAAGGATGAGCAGGAGATTTTTCTGTTTGAGTTTTTACCACAAAAGGGCTCCAGACGCTTCTAATCTTACATCTGGAATTCCTATATCAGTCCCCTAAAATTCTCTCATGTTGGCCAGTGCATGGTGAGCTCCATATTCATTAGGTCAAAACTATAAACACTACATGGGGAGGATGGGCAGGAGATCCCTCTTTTTGGGTTCCAGACCATCTCACGCCTGTCCATCCATGCTATATCATGAATCCCTTACCCTTTTTTTCAGCTTTCATATCAGTCCCTCCAAACCCTAACATATTGGTCAACAGTCACTACCACCCCCTGGCCTCTCTGGAGATATTCAGATGGATCATGGCCTGTTATGAAACATAAGGCATTTTGAATGGTCTAAAATTTCTGTATAAAAGGAGTTTTCTGGGACTTATTAATTAATAACCTATCCTTTAAGGGGTTGCCCAGGATAACCCATTTGTGATAAGGAGGCCGGGAAAGGTAAAAAAAAAACAAAAAAAACATACTCACCTGTCCCCAGTACTCCAGTATCTGCCACTGTGGTCCAGTCCTGCTGCTTTAGGTCTTGTTCTGGTGAAAGTGCCTGCCACTCGCGACCGCTGAGGATAACCCCTTTAAAATAGGTCATCAAGTAAAGATCAGCGGGGTCTTACATTAGGGACCCTGGCGGAGCTGCTGTTTGAGTGTTGGAAGCCACTTCCCCTTCAAAAGTCAGCTGACATCACATTCATTGGTCACCGTGCCATGCTGCAGCTCAAGCCCGTTCAAGTAAATAGGATGAGTTGTAATACCAAGCACAACCAGTATACAAATGCATGGCGCTGTGCTTGGTAAGTATTGAAGAGACCACACCTCACCAAAATGCTTCAAAGAGCTGATTTGCTGGTGTCCTGGGTGTCAGCCCCCCGCCAACCTAAGGATAGGTCATCGATTATTAAGCCTGGAAAGCTATTGTAAAGATTTATTACCAGGTATTGTGGGATCATACAAGAGATTGTAGATTTCTTTTCAGTTTGGAGACAAACTTCATCTCCAATGACTAAGAAGTAACCCTGCATAGAATTGTCTTGGGTAATAATTTATCTTCAAGTGCACCATTACCCAGTTTTATATAATCGGTTCTCTGAGTCCTCCGGGAAGAATACTGGGGTTCCCCGAAATCTATTATAAAGGAAGCGAACCTTTCTAACCTTCCCATGACTGTGGTGATCGATACATTGACAGATGACAAACAAGACGAGCTGTTCCTTTAGGCTTCTAACTCTTGTATGTAATTAAATCGTATCAGAGAGGAATGTCTTACACATGTTTGCTGTGCACAACAGGAACGATGACTTGTAATTACGGGTTACTAATGCCAAACCTGCTAAGAAGCTCCGACTTTCATTTTTTATGTCTTAATCAAGAACATCAGAAAATAAGTTAAGAACCTAAAACGTCAAAAAATTCTACAAGGACAAGCAAAACTAAAGGAATTCTCCAGTGAAGAAATCGTCTTAGGGCAAACCTACGATCACAACTGAGATACAGCCCAACAGAAATACACTGGACTATATTTGTATAGGATGAGTTGTATAGGTTATAAATTTGAGGTGGGGGCAGTCAAAAATTTGCTTTCCTAAAAACTACACTCGCACCAAACAGCAATTTTTGAAAAATATTTTTGAGATTTTTAATGTGGCAACACAGAAGCATACAAACGAAAACTGGTTGCCTCGTCGGACAGTCCTTTTCTATATACCCCATTACAGCATATGGACCTCAATGAGGGTTTCACGTAGAAAAGTCACTGTAAAGACTAGCTCCTGCTCAGGAAGACTTGGTGTAACTATGTATTATGGGATCACTCATTCATGTTAATGGAAGCATAACAGTGTAATACATTGCAGGAGAATTGTGTGGCCATCTGCAACTTCCCCAGCTGGTCAACGGTGAGTCCATGAGTGCCTTTTAGAGGACTTCTTACCGGAGGATTACCAATTGGAGAGCATAGAAATAGGTTGTCCTTATAAATATACCATATGGAAATTGTAGTAAACAGGCTTAGACTGGTCCACAGGGGAGCAGCTGAATCCCCCTGTGGGCCCCTGACCCAGGGGGGCTAGTGGACCCCTAGTTCCCCAAGAGTGGTGCATGGAACAATACTCTCTGTCCTACATACAGTATCTCAGTCAGCCTATGTGCCCATAATAAACTAGGTAGAATATTTGACCATCCAGTTTAATATATAGATGCATTGTGTGGCTGAGATGACATCTAGGCACAGGGGCAGGCGGACCACTATTCTCCCTCTTGGACCCTGTCTCATTACCGTCACTTTGGGGCCCCCATCACCAATCATCCTGCTGACATAGCCTAGTCTAAGGCAAGGGCAAGATAGAAAGCTACGACTGAAGTCAATGTTAGGCAGGTAATATTTGCATTTACCTGTAGAGTGGGCACCCAGAGTGAGTACCACTGCTGACCCTAGGCACCCATGTCCAACACGGGTGGTAAATGATATTGCAGATCTCTGTCCCTGCTGGTTTTGGTGTCTACAGGACACAACAATAAAGGGAACTGAGCTAATAAGCTTTGATAACCTGTTAAAGGGGTTTTCGGGGATTTAGGAAAAGTCTTCTATTGAAGACCCATGGGGAGGCAGGTGTTGGTCTTCAATTGATGACTTATCTTTATCCCCAAAAACCCCTTTAACAGCTGTCTGAAGCATCAGCGGCATTCCCTGAGCTCCGCTTCCACTTCACAAGTAATGTGATGTCACGTTCATTGGTCATATGACTTGACTGCAGCTCAGTCCCTTTCAAGTGAATGGGCTGAGCTACAATAACAAGCACTGTGAAATCAATACTACGCCAACCATTGCTGATATTACAGACAATCATGTCGGCACGGTGACTCAGTCTGATTGACAGCTTAATGACTTGCACAGTTGTAGTAATTACAATGTATCTTGTCTTTACAGATCCCATATTTCTAGGTAAAGAATAATCACAGGGCAATTCCAGTAGTATGAGGTGCCCTTACAAGTATTTACACCTAAACGTATTTACTTTTTAATTATAGTTTTTATTTATAGAATTTTACAGGGAATGTGTTATAAGTAAATGAAACATTAAATCATATTTATACATTAAATATATTTCTTAAAGATTTTTTGGTGATATTATTTTACAATTACCATATTATCTATATTTAAAAAAAATTCTAGAAATTGTAAAATTCCAAATCTTGCCACCAAGCCTAAAATACTCTGACACTTCCTGTCTCGTGGAGATGGACCATGGTCCATAGACACAATGGTCTTGAGCTTACACTATTGACTGCTATGGGAAAGTTTTTTAGGTATGCTCTGTGACCTGCTCAGAAGGGGAGTGGATAACCCGTGAAGTCACCTATTGTGACTGGTGGATTCTGTCTTATCTACATATACATGATCGCTGTGATCATCAGTGTGCTGTAAGTGAGGTGGCTGTTGCACAGAAAATAGGAAGTGTCAGCATATTATTTGGCCTAGTGGCCAGAGTCAGAACTATAAGATTTTTAGGATTTTTTAAAATATAGATAATAATATGGAAAATGTTTGTTTTTTTTAAAATATTTAAAAAAAAAAATAGGTTATTTTATGGTGACACATTCCTGGTGACACAAGTGTATAGAACCAGATAATAGGTCATTAATGAAACAAAAAGGTGAAAAAATACAGAAAAAACATCATTTCAGAACCTTAAATATTTCCCTGAACCATTCCATTGACACACATATTGTCAATAATACACCAGGCTTACGACCTCCAACAGGCAAAGCAGTTACAGATTTACCCTCAAGAAGGGTCCAATGAGGCCCAAACATAAATGGCTGTACTAACACTATCTGTTGCTTACCTGCTACTAACCAGATGGACTTTGTTTCATCATCGAATGTTGTAGAATTTTTTTTAAAGTGTATGGGTCCAAAATATTTAGGCTGTAGAAAGATTTCTATTGACATTGTCTAAATACATTTGCAAATCATCAGTAAATATTTCTGATTCTATTTTTCAGCTATTTCAACATCATCCAGTCTGTCTGGGATGACATGAAGAGACAGATGGATTGGAGCAAGCAGCATCCACAGAAGATCTGTGCTTAGTTCTCCAAGATGGCGGGAACAACCTCCCTGCTGAGTTCTGCCTAAAACTGTCTGCAAGTACCGAGAAGAAGTGATGGAAGGCAAAGGTCACACCAAATATTGATGGGAGTTACACTTCTCTTTTCTTCATTCACTTCATTTTGGTCATTAACAAAAAATAAACTATTAACCCTTTGTGAAAGCATTCTTACTGCACAGCATTTTTCCATGCATGCCTAAAACTTTTGCCCAGTATGGTATGTGCTCATGGGATAATCGTTTTTAACAAACATATAGACATGCGGGGACAATGAGAAGTCTTGCCCCATTCCTTGTAACAGGCAGAATCTTCCTGGTATGTTAATGTGAGCGTTATGTTGGTCATACATTGCAGATACATTGTAACATTTGTGAGTCATCCTGTTTTTGGCTGAGCCCAGGCCATGGCACCATTTCAAAGCTTTTTCTGCACTGAAGCTTATTTAAGCTTCTGCCTACAGACTTGTGGCATGACCCTGGCCTATCCATGACCCCCGACACCTTCCTAATGACAAACCCTTGGACATGTTGTTGCCCCTTACCCCCTGTCACATCCGGTATGAATTGGTTTTTTCTAGTAGACATCATTTTTATATATACTGTATATAACAGATTTAAGATTTTAACTCCTTCTTTTAGCCATTTTGCTTCCAGACCCTTTTGATTTGGGGATGTATTTTATTTTTTTTTTACACGTTGCTCACTTGTTTAATTTTTGTGTCCGATCATGATTTTTTTTTTTATATATTCAGCTCTTAATAACATTCTACTAATATCTCCATGATAGTGGGGTGGAGAACACTATAAGGGAGATTCACAAAAGAAAATGTTCCAGAATTCTCGATTAAAGGGGGTGGAGAATCAAAGATTTCCTGAAATTCGGATCGAATTCCACTTCTGCAGAATCGATTCACTCATCTATAGTTGCCACCACTACAGCCATCCCCCCCCCCCCAAAAAAAAAAAAAAAAGTTTCATTCCTTATGTAGCCACTCCTGTCTTTGGCTCAAAAAACGGCAGCAAAATCTGCATCAAAAAAGCTGCATTTCCGCAACGTGGGGCAACGGCCTTACAATATTGTTCGGTACACTTTTCTGGAAGCAAAACGTGTCTCTGCTTTTTTCATCCCCTGATACACAAAGTAAGTATATAATATTCTTGTCATATTCACCAAGTTTTTGTAGCCTCACAGGTTTAACCACTTCAGAACCACACCATTTTCCAATTTTTTGGCACAAGCAATTTTGAAGCAATATCATTTTTTTTTTCATTCAGGCTATTTAAATAAATTTTGCATCTTTTTTCCATGATATGTGGGGCTTTATTTTTGCATGTTTTTTTTTTCTTTTCGTTGATATCTAAGAAAATGTGAACAAAAAGGAGAAGAAATGTTTCTGTCTTTGACATTTTCAATGTTTTTTAATGGCAAAAAGTGCTACTGAAAAGTTTTTAGGCTGAGGGCCCACGTTGCGGAAACTCAGCTTTTTTTGTTGCGGTTTTTGAGCCAAAGCCAACAAAAGGAATAAGAAATATAATGGAAGTTCTTACACTTCTGCTTTTTGCTCAATCCACTCCGGCCTTTGGCTCAAAAAACCGCAACAAAATCTGCAACAAAAAAAGCTGCGTTTCCTCAACGTGGGGCCTCAGCCTAAAATTGTTTTACCTCTCTGTTATGTAGGTCACACAAAGTTTTGTGCATACACAGACATACACAGTATAGACAACAGGCGGTCAACAACTGGTTAAAAAGGAAGTATAAAAAGTTTGAAAATGATTGAAAAAATTAATGATAAACTCAAAAATTTGTAAATATTTAAAACACGGATCTTCCTGAAAGCGTAAGACGTAATTATATGATATTACGACTTTATATGACAGGTTATTTCTTCATGCAGTTTTTAGACAGGTTCATTGGAGTTGAATGACATGTAAAGAAGCATTAATGTCTTAAGACATGTCATAAAAACCTTCTCTGCCTATAAAATATCTAGATAAATCCTCGGCATATTCTCCTCATTCATCAGTGTCTCAGGTTGAACAGATTCACTGTGTTTGTTGCACTTCTTACATAAACTGTTAGAGTGAGTTCACACTGCTTTTTTGGTGCTGATTTTGAGGTCTTCTCTCCTTTAAAGTTGGCTCTAAAAATGCCTGAAATCTCACATTGATTTTTTTGGAGTCAGAGAGGTTTTCTTGATTTTCGTTTTTGACTCCCCGCCTTCCAAACCCCATAACTTTTTTATTTTTCCATTCACAAAGCCATATGAGGGCTTAAAGGGGTTTTCCAGGCAAAAAAAAATATATTTTTTAAAAGGTCTGTTAGTACTAGTAATGGATTAATAAGTACACCCATATACCTTTAGCAGTGTTTTGAGTGATTTCTGGGTTTCTCTGGGAGCTCCTGGTATCTTCTGCATTTGTTTACATGGTGTAGCTTCCTACTGTGTAGCTTCCACACTTCCTCCCTCTCACTGCCCTCCCTCCTCTCTCGCTCAGTTACACCCCCTCTCTGTCTCCCTAGCTATCCTGCCCACTACTAGCCCTTCCCAACTAACTAACTCAACCCACCCCCCCACCACATCATACTTACCTGTCTTCCTCTCTAAGGGATGGCTCCTCCTTATCACTGTTCACTGCTGGAGAGGCCTCTCTTCCACTCCCCTAGTGCGTACACAGACCAGAAGTACCTGTGACGCCTGCGCAGTAGAGATGGAGTGCCATCTCTACTGCGCATGTGTCGCAAACACCTCCAAGCGCCAGCAGAGAGGAAAAGGGGTGGAATCATTCCCAGAGAGGAAGACATGTAAGTATTGATGGGGAGGGGAGTAATAGTGATGTTCCATTTTGGAAACGGCAAAACAGAATGTCCCCAGATTACCAGAAAGTGTGTAGGGTAGTTATAGATTTTTTTTTAATATAAGTAAATTAGAAGTTAGGTGGGGGTGGGTATTTAGGGGTTAATTCTTATTTCATCCCAGACAACCCCTTTAATGTTTGCGGGACAAATTGATGCTACCATTTATTATTCTGTACAATGTACTGGGAAGCTGGAAAAAAAATTCAGAATGGGGTGGAATTGGAGAAAAACTGCATTTGTGCGACTTTATTACAGGCTTCATTTTTACGGTGTTCACTCTGCAGCCAATATGACATGTCACCTGTATTCTATGGTTTGGTACAATTCTGGGGATACCAAATTTATATATTTTTATTTACATTTTAACCCCTTAACAAAAAAACCCAAAAAAAATTTTTCTTAAAGTCACCATGTTCTGACATCCATGACTTTTTTATATTTCCGTGTATGGAGGTTCGGCACTTTTGATTTTTTTTTCCCCACTACGGTCTTCACCATATGGGAAAAATATCTTTATAAGTTTGTAGACCGGGGTTTTTGGACACAGGGATACCTAATGTGTATGTGTTTTTCTACAGTAATTTTTTTGTTTTATGTGTATTCTCGGGAAAGGGGGCTGATTTGATGTTTTAGTTTTTTATTGTTGTTTTATATTTTTTAAAAGTTTTTTTTTTATTTTACTATTTTATTAGCCCCCAAGGCTCCTGTGATCTCGTCATGTGGGAGCCAGCCTGCAACAGAAAAGGTGGCCATTTCTTTTTATTTTGGGGGGCCACTGCGCAGTGCAGTGCCCGTGATCAGAGTCCATTGTGGGCATTAGCTCTGGGTCTCCGCTGTACATTACAGTGGAGACCCGATAGCTATAATGACCACTCTGCAGCTGAGTGGCCGCCATCTTTAAAAATGCGGCATCTATTTTGCATCCCATTTTAAAGGACTGGATGAATTCCATTGGTCTTTCTTTTTTTAATCCAACCCACTGATTCGTTTTTAACAGATGTAACACAGAGATCAATCCATTTTATATCCATTGAAAACTGATCCATTGGACTCTATGGCCTTAGTCTTCATTGACACCACAATAAATTAAGTGAAAATTAAGTAAAAATCAGCATTAAATTCAATGTATTAGAATGGGGCTATTCACATGACATGTTTTTTGATGATCTGTTTTAGGTCATGTCCTATTTTTACCCATTTTCACAGATCCCTCGATAGACTCAAATCTTTTAGGGATCCATGTCCCTCTTTCATGGCCATATCAACCAACGGTTGCGTGAATGCAGATTTACTTTCGAATGACGGACACCAAAAAATTTCCAAAATTTTTCAGTTCAAACTAAAAAAGATAATGAGGTCAAGATCTAGTGTTTACCTGCGCTCCTTACCTCGGCTGTTCATTATTTACAAGATAAGATATGGTGCTAGTGTCCAGTGATAAGATGTGCATTATCACTACTAAGTGAGAACTTAGGATCTACTAGATCTGTAGACATGGAAAGATAAGAAAAGAACTCGAAGGACGAGTCGGATATGGGTGGTTCCATCTGAAGTGCACGACTATGCACAGTAAGATGTAATACCAAGGCTTGTAGACTTCATAAAGTTAGTAAGGAACCTGAGGAGGAGCCAAGATATGATGTCCTCAGGTTGACACAACTACTTTGGCCTATGCTTGGACATCTTGAACTCTTTACTATGTGTGATCTTCCTAGATGACAAAATTTGGTTTGGTCTATACATATCAATATAGATATCTCTATGTATAGAAAATGAGAACCAGTACCCCTCCGAAATCTGCACCAATGGCATCTCATCTAGCCAACTAGTACCCTGCTCTGTACTGACCGGGAATCCCGAAATAGCTGTCTACAAGTGATTGTCGTCTTTGGCTAATATTACTGCTCACGTTTCCATGCTCCTTTATGGGTTGGACATTGACTTATCGGGTATTTACCTATAGCTGGAAGTTCTCTTCAATCTGAGGGAGAGATAATTTGCATATTTTTTTCCCATAAAGCTATTGTAGATCTCCTCAATGGGAACCAACACCGCCCTTCGTGTATATGTTCTTCCCGTCTGTGCACATTGTATTGCCTCCTCCATTGCATTTTCTTGCATTGCTCTGGAATTTAGTTATTGAATGTTTGGCATAGTTCAGACTGGTTAAACATTTTGCAGTCGTTTAATTACACAACACATGACTTACAATTGAATCACATAACTAATTTAGTCTGGATTTAATTTATAGTTGTTATAGGTGAGTGAATGAGTTAATTAAAGGAAGGCTCTGCTTCAGAAGGGATAGGATAAAGTAATACATGTTACATACCTCGTCCTCCTCGCCTTTCATTAAAGACATCATTTCAGGAGATAAAAATCAGAATATGTAATGTGTATTTCTAAAAGGTCAAAGCAAACATTTTTTTACATTTTTTTCTTAAAAAACAGAAAATATTAATATAGTAATCCATACGAATATACCACGTATCTGCTATATATGGTCAGTGTTTTGGGAAATGATACAGCGCCATCTGTTGGTTGCAATATGAAAGGGCAAAACTTTCACGGCTTTAAGTCACTAAATATAAAACCCAGCACGGGCGACTTTTTTTTTTTGTTTGTTTGTTTGTTTTAGTCTAAATTTTAAAAAAAAAAAATCTGATGTTGGCTTATTTTTTTGGGGAGTAGACAGGCGTAATAAAGGGGGGGGGTCATAATGGAAGAGCACTTCATGAATTACATAGAGGGTCATTGATTTCACCCTCCCCTGGTCCTCCGATTATTATACTCAGGGGTCTGAAGTGTCCCCACAGTACAATAATACTACTTCTGTTGCATACCGAATATCCTGCTTGCTGATGATTTCCAGGAAGAAACCAATTTTGCTTCTTTGCTGTCCAGTTAACAATCTGAATCTGAAAAATATGTGAAAAAAACAAAAATTTAAATAACTATATTAATAAAATAGAACTACGAAGCTAAGAGTTCCTCTTTAAAATTGGATACCAAGTAACACGTGAGTATCAAAACATATGAATTCCATCATGTGACATGGACAGACATTGCATTACAGCTTATCATCTCAATGTCTAATTTTTGGAAATATCTGAAATTTAAAATTAAATTTTTTGGCAATACAGGTTTGACCTGATATTTGTTGTATTAAAAGCAATGGCGTCCACAATGATATGAGCGTGACTGCTCACCAAAGCAAAACTCACATGGAGAACTGGGCTGAGGTCAGGAGAATTAGGCTGTTGAAAAATTGTGATACTAATCGTGACTGTGATGTTCTAAAGAGAGTGTCAGAGTTTAGTCAAGGAGAGGGCACATTCTTCTGCTCTCGGCAGCTTCTACATAGGGAGCGTCACAGACAACACCCAGCTAAGATACCCGGTGATAGGTGACGGAGGAAAACATCATCTAGGTGTGTTTAATAAAGTCATGGGAGATATTTGTGTAGATAAGTGCTCACGTTTCAGCAAACAGTACAATAACATATCTATAGCAACAAGACATAGACACAGCTCGGTATAAAGATATTGGGATTCAACATGGGGATACTTGGGAAAAAAAATCTATGCAAATTTTTGAGTTTTTTTTTTAATGGACCTACAAGGTTTGGTCTTCTAACTAGTAGTTCCTTTTCACTTTACCTTTGCATTAAAGAATTTTTCTCACTTAACCCCTTCCTAACAGTAATTTTTCACTTTTTTGTTTTTTCCTCCTGTCCTTTCCAACAGCCATATTTTTTTTACATTTTAATTGACATAGCCATAAAAGGGATTCTATTTTGCAGAACAAGTTGTGTTTTTAATAGCACTATTTCTTTTTTCAATGCATTGAGAAACTGTAAAAAAATAAATAAATTTTGAGATGGAAAGTGAAAAAAGTGCAATTCATTTTGGGTTTCATTTTAATGGTTAACTATGTGGTAAAAGTGACATGGTAACTTTTTTCTGGGGATCTGTACAATCAAAAAATTTAAAAAAAATGTGCTTTATGTCAGCAAGATCCTTATCTTTTTTTTCCCTTTGGACAACGCTGTGTTTTTTGTGGGTAAACTGTACTTTTTATTAGCATGTATGATTTTTTTTGAGAGATCATGAGATCAGTTTATCGTTTGTACAATACGCTCATTGTGGAGAAGCCAATTAAAAGTCAGATAGCTCCCCTCCCTTCTGACGCAAACTCAGCTCTATTGCCCATATATTAATACCATGCAGTGTTTTGGTCTCAAATATTGTGCTAATTTATTTCCTAATTGAAGCACAGTCTGAGTCTTTTCTAGTGGTACTTTTTGCTACAAAGTTTGAGTTACCACTAGAGATGAGCAAATTTCTCAAAAGTTCGATTCGGCAGTTCCAAAAAAATTTGCTTCGATCCGAATTACTTCGCGGCGAATAAACAGCTATTTCCAGGCTGCAGAGAGCCGGGGTGGGCGGCAAAATGGCGGAAGCCCTTGGATGCCGCAGTCATGTCTCTCTCTCTCTCCAGCACGGACAAGTTTTATTCATGTGGAAGGATCTGCTAACAAGCAAAGACACGCCTACCCAATCACATCACTAGAGAACATCATGTGACCGTCTGATGTCACAAACGTCCTTACTAAATATTCGTTACCGCGAAGCATCAGGAAATCCGGAATTGTGGCAAATCGAAGATTTCCTGAAATTCAGATCGAATTCCACTTCTGCAGAATCGATTCGCTCATCTCTAGTTAACACAGTTAGACCCCCACCATATAGACATTAATAACACACAGTATCCTAGGAAAGTCTTACGTCACCACTAACTACTTTTTGTAGCTTTTTGTCACTACTTTTTCTCATGACTCATCACTCTTGGCTTATCAATTTACCAAGATATAGTCAAGATGATCTAAAAAGTGAAGAATCGATTCAATTCTCATTTTAAATGATGGAGGAAAGTCTAATTTTCTCTATTCATGATTTGGGTCTACCCACTTAAATTTGAATTGTCATGCGAATTCAGGATCCAATGTCACAGATTATATAAGAATTGGTCAGTTTTGTAAAATATACAGGCTTGGAAAAACAACCCAAACCTTCTAAGAAATGTATCCAGTGATCCCTCTGTTAATCTGCTTACATAATATTCTTCTGTTCTGATCATTGTCTGGTGGATATCCCTCTCGTGATGAACCATTGACCGAGCTATGGAATGTATAGACACAAGGATCTATTACTGTAAACTGGTATCTCCTGTTATCAGCATGGCATACAGTGTAGCCTCAGGAGTTATCAGGTGAGCCAACCACTTTCACATTTATGAGATAACAGCTGGCTTCATGTGTCACCCTCATCTAGCTTCCTGTAATTGTAGGCTCAGGTAACTTGCAATTCCTGATCTATTGAAATGAGAGTTCTGGGCAAGCCCTGAACAGCTAGGAAGATGTAGGATGCCTCAACCTGAAGATGTGGGAAGATGTAGGGCTCCATGATTCGAAAGGCTTGGATTACTGTACATGTCACATTTGGTAACAATATATCAATGGTAGGTTTCACAATTTTTAGAACAATTATACAATTTGGACTTTGGAGCACCTGCTGTTACCATCCTGTAGACCTTCTCATGCCTATGGGTAGTAATGTCATGCCATAAGACATTTTGGAGGATTTTTCGCTTTCAGACACTTTTTATAAAACTTCCAGAATATGTGCTCCAAAAGGAAGAGGAAGGGACCCATCTGCAGACAGCTCTTTTTTTTTCCTTTTTGAAATCCCGAGATTTTGCCATCTTTCGCCCATGTGCTAAAAAAGTGGGACAAGCCACTTTAAAAAAGTGCATAAGGATCCTATCTATCACAAGCATGCTCTAAAAAGAGAAAGGCCCTAGCCACCCAACCCTCCAAGCCAAAAGGCCCTATCTGACTATGGGACAGGTCTGTGACAGGAGTAAGAAGGGCAACAAGGGTCTCCCCACGCCGAAGCAAGGGAGGCACATCTTGCTCTTGGGCTCCACATGGACTCTTAGCCCAGTGTACTACTGGGAGCCTTCAACAAGGTTCACCCACCTCGACAGAAGAATAGGTGGTCTGGGTAGCCGAGGATGAGGGAACCTAAGGGCCACACAACTCCTCCCCCTAGACCTCAGGATAAGTGATCCATCGTGGAAAAGGAAATTTGGTTTAGTGCCTCCTTTTGGAAGGTAGATCCCTATATATTATTATTTGGATTTTAAACCTAATATCATAATCTGGGAATATAGCAATAAGCCTCTCTATCTATGCCAAGTTACTGTATTTAGATACGGGGCTAGGGTAACAAATTGAATCTTTGGCCCAGATGACTTAAAGCCTTTGGACACAGCTCCCATGACAGTGAAGCCTCTGAATTTTAGCAATGGTTCATAATTCAGTTTCAGTAAGTGTTCTGCTTTACAGGAACCCAACCATTAGAGAAGCAGGATTCCATTAGTCAAACCCCTAAATAGTTTTTTGCAGAGAATTTTTAGATGGACATCTCCAAAATATTCAACCCATTAGAAGACACAGTTGTGATACTATATGAAGAGTATCACATATAGACATAGCTTCAATGATATTTCCAGTCACTCCTGTCTCTGACTGATACATGATGTAATCCAGGTAATATCTCCATTCACTTTGGCACAGTCACGATCACGACTTGCAGAATGCTCCCTCACCCATTGGGCTGATGTCCATTGTCTTGTAACAGCACATTGATGAAGTATGTTTGGCAGGAGATCTATAGGTTCCTTTTTCATTATGTCTTATATGTCCATTACTAAGAGATTCAGAATTCCTTGTTTGTCACGCACCAAATATTAATTAATGGTTAATTATTGTAAATGGCTGGTACAGTATGTAAAACATTTTTAGAATTAATGAATGGTAAATAGGGCAGAGGCGACACTGGTGCACAAATCCAGACATGTCCTATCCCTCCCAGTCTTTGAGGATTACTAGAAAATAGAAATGTACCCATCAATGTAACATATTAAAAAAATTTCAAGCAAATAAGTGATGTGCAACAGAAACTCCAAACACTCCTAGGTCAGATGTAGAAGAGATTAATTAGCTTTTTCACTGAATAAGAAGGGCGTATAAAGTGTTTTTGCATGTGCACAAATAATACAGTAAGTTCTAAGGCCAGGTCCCTTGTAGTCCACGTCATATGCATTTCTTTCTAGTCATACCTGGCCACTGTTCTACAGCTCCTAACCTGTGGTGACAAGGAATTCTCTGAGCTGTAGTTTTGTGACAGTTTGAACAGTGGCCACCAAACAGTGGCTTTCCAAGATCCTGATATGTAGACACTACAATAAATTGCATTCCCTCCTACGGTAACCCTGATAGCTCATCTTGTTCAAGTGTTAACTCAATTGTTGACCTCTTGAGTACCTGTGACTCCTTATTCTACTAGGTACAGTCATTCACCACCAGCCAGGTCAGCTATGTTTTTGTTTTCATGGACCACACCCTGGAAATTCTCTAAAAACTAAGATTATGTGGCCAATTTACTAAGCTAAATGTGCCAGGATTCTGGCTTAATTCTCGCAAAATGCTGTGCATCATTTTTAATATATGTTTTAGACACTTTTTACACAAAGGGTATTGCTTAGTGGAAAAGGGGGTTAGGGTTATTGAGCCAAAAGGCTAATATTAACCATCCCTCTTATTATTAGCCCTATAACCAATGTACCAAGGTACTGGGAATACTGGGAAGAGCCAGGTACCATCAGACCCAAACCACAGACTTACATTGATGCTCCCATTCTGGGGAAGCTGTGGGATAGTAGTTTTAGTCTTGGAAGGGACAGTTACCTTGGATCTTCTGGTTTTTACCTTGATGGGTTATGAGTAAAGAGTAATTAAATATATATTTGAATAATTAAATAAATAAATAAACAAATAGGATAAATAAATTTACCCCTAAGTGTCTCTGAGGGTGAGATAAAATAGAAGCTTTTCAAACTCTGCCACGACCTGAAACGGAGGACCAGATTTCGATAAGTTGCACAAAGTTACAAATTCATCACTATTACTGTTTAGCCAAAGAAATCCCACCATGACAACATCTGCAAATATAACATTAAAATAAATAAAAGAATCACCAAACATCTCTGGTGTCTTCTGAACAACCTTTCCAAAAAAAATAGACAGATGCAGGAAAAGTCAATATTCTCTTTTTCTCCTAATCTGCTACAATTTGATATCTAAAATTTACAAAACCATTTAAAGTGATAAAGGGGTTATCTGGAAAACAATAAATTACAGAGCATTCCCTCCACTGGATAATCTTTATTACTAATATACACCCCGGTCCATTGGAACCCAGATTACTACCTTTGCAGAGGACAGGTGAGGAGAGCAAAACTGTCATTCCTCTGATTCCCTGGCTGACGCTCCGACTCTTGGTTGAATGACTGACTCAATGGGTTTGTGGCACGACTAAGAGTGAGTCAATAGTGTCAGTAAGGGTTGACGTGGCTGCAAGGGAGATAAAGGAATAAGAGTTCCAGCCCTCCAAGCTGACCCCACAAATGTAATAAATGGGACTCCAGGATCTGGGGTGTATATGAGTAATAAAGCATATCCAGTTCAGGGAATGCACTAGTAAGTGTTTAATAACAATAATATCACAAGGGCTTTAATCAAATGATTGACCTTGATTAGAAAATATGATAGGTTGATATTATTGTAAAGCCTCTTGTAATAATTGAAGCGTGAAGAACATTGAGCCTCCATTAATAGAGGTGCGTGTAATGCATTCCTATGTGAGCTGTATATTTTTTTTGGACATCTTGCATGTCTTGAGTCACTTGGGTGATTTGGTACCAAATTTAGGTACATAAGATTGGCTCACATGGATTTCCTAGTAGTAGGGCTACACTGCATTCAGTCATTTCATGTAATGGCGAGTTATCGCCGATCGACTCTGTGAATTTCCAGTATTGTGATAGACCAATAGGGCATTAATTAAAGTCAATGCCATTTTTTTGGGAAATGACATCTGCCTACGTTACCTTGAAGTCTACTTGTCTAGAAGCCTTATAAGTGACACCATACAGGCTCTGTGTTCACAGCTTTGCTCCGCATCTGACAGGTTGGAAGAATTTGACATTTCCCTCCACTTGTGATACGTAGATTAGCCGCGAGGGCTCCCAATGCAGGTTTGTTTATACAAGTCAGAAGGACGTTAAGGGCAAACAATATATGTCATACAAGCTAGGTGTAGAGAGTTTAGTGAGGCTTATCTACTAAAGGGTGAGCTCTGTGTCATAAAGTCTAGGTGTGTACAGTAGACTATATTTATCCCACTAACAGACAAGAAATTTCATTTCATTTAAAAGATACAAAAATTAAATTTGGATAAACTCACCTGAAAATGTAACTTTTTGTTATAGTAGATTTTTAATATAAGTATCAAGTAAAGATGAGCTAACTAGTTTATAATGATCCAGGTTTCTTACAAATGCTCCAAAAACTTGGCCAAACTGCAAATTTTTGGGGTTTTCCACCCATCATTCATTAGGATATACACTGGAGTCTATGCAGGCATATAATAATCATATACCCAGGAAAGGTGCGGGAACATAATAAACACTGATGTTCTCCTTCCCTCTCCTCTCCTGCATACAAAAGCTCCATCTCAGTTGTGTTGTCTTTCGGCCTCCTGGGTGGTGTCGTGGGCCCCCAAGAACCCCTGAAGCTTGTGATTGGGCCTTGGTTGTCATAGTGTTAGAGCGCCCCACATGACCCATTCACAAGCTTCAGTGGTTTCGAGGGGTTTGAGATGTCATACAGGAGGCCAAAAGATGACCAAAGACCACCTAGGTGTTGCAGCCATCATTTACAAAAGTATCTGAGGGATTAAATAGGCTGGTCAAGGGGTCAATAAAAACAAAAAAATAAATAAATAGTGGTCTAGGGGGTGATATTATGGGAAAAAGTAAATGCGTTTCAACCGCGTTTTATTCTGCAGCGCTTTCTTGCTGTGGCCTGCTACGTGGGGCCTTAGCCTTAAAGGTATTTTCCTTGGGGAGCTATAAATGCAGTACATTCCCTGCATGGGTTAGGCTTTATTACTAAAATACACCCCAGTACCCCAGAGCCCCATTTATTACCTGTGCAAAGGGCAACTGGGGTGGCTGAAATCCTTACGCTGATGACCCAACTCTCAGTCACAAGGGGGGAGATGGCGACATCAATGACAGATGGAGCAGCAGCGAAGAATGAAAAATAAGAGTTCCAGCCTCCCCAGCTGCTCTCCGCACTTTGGTTATATGTGGAGTTTCCTAAACATTTACAGGGAGACGGACAATGGGGCTACTGAACAGGGAGAACTTTCCCCTACTATGACCTTTTACAGAGCCCCATAAATATTACCATGTACATACTGTGGCTATGCTATGGAACTTCTCATGTTTTGTGATCTTAAGCCACAGCTCTGACCTCCTCTTTTGTTCCTTAGGTAACGTTACAATAGAGTACTTCCTTATTCTCTGTTTACAGTCTGTAAATACTTATCTTATATCCAGTGTCTCCAGCAATAGATTACTTACCTATGATATGGCTCATCATGTGACATTGATTGATTCTACGTGTCTATGGGAGGATCCACCTACAACTCACGGTGTATGGATGGTAGCACGCAAGGAAAATTATTAATAAACAAGACTATACTGGGAAGATTCCTTGTACTTACAGGAAACATGACATGACAAATCAGCCATCATTAATCACTTAGTAACACGCTCCGCGCACGGACTCATCTGCAAACATTTTACTAATATTAATAGAAAACAATGGTAATATAATAAACATGGAGAACTTCCCATATTGAATTACTTATAGTGGCTTAAAATAGTAAAGTGATTGTCAATATATTTGTCTTACTAATTCTCTCCCCTTCACTCGCTGTCATTACTGGTGTTGTGACTGGTGACAATTACGCGTAGGTGTTGAGTGGGGTTAGATACCTACCAGAGCTATTCTGTGCTCATGACAACTACAGATCCCACCAGTTATCAAGTAATCAAGTTGTCAGTGAGCCCACTCCTTTGGACTCATGGTAGAGCCAATAATTCTTCCAGAATCCACTTCTTTCCAAGAAAAACATCAAGGACAGACGGACATTCTGCAGGACGTACAATGATTGGACTGCAGAGATCTGGGTTAAAGTCATTCTCTCTGACTCCGACCCCTTCAGACTGTTTGGGACATCTAGAAAATGATTGTCCAGAGAAGAAGTGACGAGGCCACCATGAGTCCTGTGTCAGGCCAACAGTAAACCATCGTGAGACCTTCCAAGTGTGGGGTGGCTTTATATCCAGGGCAGTGGGCTCACTCACAATTTTGCTAAGAACACTGCCATGAATAAAAAATGGGATCTAAACCTCCTCGAAGAGCAACTTCTCCCAACCTTCCAGGAGCAACTTCTCCCAACCATCCAGACTATATTTGCCGATGACCAAAGCTATTTTCCCACACAATGGAGCTCCATGTCACAAGAAGAATTGATAACTAAGTGGCTCAGTGAACAAAAGAGTGAAATTTTGGGTCCATGGCCAGGAAACTCCCCAGATGTCAATCTCACTTGTGGTCGATCATCAAAAAGCAGATGGACAAACAAAAATACAGAAATTGTGATAAACTCCGAACACTGGTTAGACATGAATGGGTTGTCATTCAGGATTTGGCCCAGAAACTGATATCCAGCCTGCCAGGCGGAGTTGTATATTTCCAGCTTTGAGGAGTGTCAAAGCTGGAAATATGGAGTCTTTAAGCTTAAGGATGTCAATATAAGTGCAAAAACTTATGAAATGCTTAGAATTGTACTTAAGTAACCATAGAAACATCTGAGTAAAAGATCTAGAAACACTGAAGCTGCAAACTTTGTGAAAACCAAAATTTATGTCCCCTCCTTTCATAGCTCTACTTTGCACCAGACCCCTCCTTCTTTAGCTCTACTTTGCACCGGACCCCTCCTTCCTCAGCTCTACTTTGCACCAGACCCCTCCTTCCTCAGCTCTACTTGCACCAGGCCCCTCCTTCTTTAGTTCTACTTTACACCGGACCCCTCCTTCCTCAGCTCTACTTTGCACCAGACCCTTCCTTCTTTAGCTCTACTTTGCACCAGGCCCCTCCTTCTTTACTTCTACTTTACACCAGACCCCTCCTTCCTCAGCTCTACTTGCACCAGGCCCCTCCTTCTTTAGTTCTACTTTGCACCAGACCCCTCCTTCCTCAGCTCTACTTGCACCAGGCCCCTCCTTCTTTAGTTCTACTTTACACCGGACCCCTCCTTCCTCAGCACTACTTTGCACCAGACCCTTCCTTCTTTAGCTCTACTTTGCACCAGACCCCTCCTTCTTTAGTTCTACTTTGCACCAGGCCCCTCCTTTCATAGCTCTACTTCACATCAGACCCCTCAGATCAGGTTATTTATTTTGCATATCAGTGATGGCCGTGATATTTGGCAATATGAAAATATGTTCCTATAAAGTTAACCGGACTGTTCATAATCGCCTAGTAACAAAGCAACCACCCAACCCCGGTATTAATCATTGTGACTGCAGCCAAGTAGGTCACTATTACCTGTGTACTGTATAGCAGTAAATGTATAGCTCATGTGCGCCACCTAGTGAGTAGTGTGCAAAATGTAGTATGAGCAGCAAGAATAGTATACTGATGGATGTAGCAGAGCTGATTTTTTTTTTTGTTAGGTTGTGTTTCTTCTGCAACAGCGTATGTTTGAAGTCCTATGAAGATACATTAGTATATGTAATAGGCAGGGTCTGCCTACAGAATGCAGGTTGTAGCATAAGTGCATGTGTGTAAGTGGTCAAAGTGATCCCATCCACCAGGTCCAGAAATGGGGGCGTATGCAGGCAATGTAATGTTCCCCCATAATGGGGACTGTTGATACAGATCACACTATTGCTATATGACTTGCTCCTAAGGATTAGCGGTACAAGCCGTAGTTGTGCAGGGAGGGAGAGGAGGTTAATGTACAGAATTCTGCTCTCTCTTTTGCAGATTTGTCTTTCGAAGAAGAAAACTGGCAAAATTGCATAAACCCGTAGAAGCCTACTTACGTCTATTCTAAGTCAGCCATGCTGAAAATAAAGGGACACTACAATGAGTTGTAGGGACATTATTCAGAACTATTCATATAGTGGAGACAATAATATCGCAGCAGACATCGGAGGTGGGTATCAGCAGGGACGCAACTATAGGGGGTGCAGAAATTACAATTTCTTTGAAGCCTAAGGGGAACCACAAGATCCCTTTGCTGCATATGAGATCAATACTATCCTTGTTGGATTGAGGTTACTGGGGTCCACCAGAGAAATTGCCCACCCCCCAACAACCCCTAGGAAACAGACCATAGTGCCCTTTCCATTTGTGTGTCTTCTGCTGGACCATTATTGTGTTAGATCCTGGGTTGCCCAGAAGATCTTCTGGTTCTCTGGTGGACCAGTCCAACACTGAGTATTTAAGTTATGGGTGGTGGGTGAGGACCCTGTTACAGATTTCGTGCTGGGGTTCAGGAGCTTCGCGTTGTACCCCTGGACATCAGACTGTAGATATCACTGTAAATGGTGACATGTCTGTAGGATCTCACATCACTGTCACTCCGATATGAAACAGTTTTCTCTATAGTAGTAAATACAAATTCCAAGAGACCTGATTCATACGTAATGTCAGGGAAGGAATGTCAGCTATGAGAAGACGGCTGCTCATTTCTATGATTTTTTTTTTTCATAAGCTGCGCCGTAAGTGTGTTCTTACCTCTGGGACTTGTATTTCCAGAAGGGAGGTCCTCCAACCCTCATCTCGACTGGTAAGACAGCTGCCAAATTGTGTTCAGTCGGAGAATGATTGGAGACGTGACTGCACGTGTTTTCTGCTTCTTTATTCGCTTCTATGAAAGGCATGGAAAATCCTATAGAAGTCAATGGAAAGACCTCCACATTCATACTCCATCTGGCATCTACTGGCCATCTCACTAGGCAGAACAGGGGTCCGAGAGTCAATCTTGTACAACATACAGGTTCCATAGGTACAACTAGCATCTATCAAGATATTTATGGCATATGATGTGGATATTTAGTGACTACAATGGGGATACCCTTTTAATTTAGCACCACCCTTACACATGGGCCATGTCAAGTATTACAGTTAATTTCGGTAAATGTCAGTTCTGGAGGCTCATGGACAGCTGAAGTATCTTATAGCATCCTATACCATACAACAGCCCAGATTTCAGCTTCATGAACATGGGGGTAAACAAATGAGGAACTGGTTTTCCTGAATGGTGAGGTTGTGAGTCTTACTAGTAGACTTAGAAGGCTCTCCTGGTTCTTCAGAACAGAGATGCCCATATGTTGTGTAGAGACTATTAAAGGGGGATGTCCAAGACCCAAAATTAATTTGAGATCAGTAGGGGTCCGACACCTAGCTCTTGCTCCCTTAAAGGGGTTTTCCCTGTTTCACCGTTTTGCCTTCTGTCTATTTTTCTCATTTCCTGTATTCTTCCACAAGCTGGGGGAAGGCGAATTTGACTGTTTCATGAACAGGACACTATGAAGTATCACAATATAGACTTTGCCTTGACCATGAGAGATTATTTATTATGATTACTAGAAATCTAATATAAATGCAGACCAAATAATATGCACAGTAAATGTATATTACATTACACAGGTTTGCGTACAACACTGACCACGCTTCTGGAGTTATCTGGACTCAGAGTTATCTTTGTGTTTACAAAGACAGATAACAGACACAACTTTATCAGCAAACTGCACTTAGATGAACTGATCGTCCTGGTGCAGAGCTGTAGATAACAGTGAGAGCACTCAGCCCCCCCCCCCCCAGAGAGCAGTGACTCATGTCATCCGTCCTGTGTTATCACACAGGTCTGGCTCCATGGAAACAATGTGTAAACAATGGGAGGAATAATTTCACATAGCAGGCAAACAAAGCAATGAATTTAGCAAAACTCTTGAATTTATATAAGCTAGCAGTATAGATAGGTTCCTTGAGATGGGAATACCCCTTTAAACTCACATTTGCACATGGTACAGAGTCAGAAGCAAATGGCTCCATATCATACACTGTGATCAACCCTTTAAGCTATGGCGGCAGACATAGAGAACATCATGGCTGATGATTGACAGGTTGACCATTGTTTTATATGTAAGAATGTAACCCTGTCGTGTAGAGTCACCTTGTGAGGAGCCTTCGGTAGAGGATCCAGTTCTGCAACAAATCAGAGTGATTGACATGTTGGAGAATCCATAGAAAATTGCGTTATGAAAAATCCCCTCTATAGTGGGGAGGAAAAATACAAAATTATTGACTGTGATCAAAGTGGCCCAGAAGAGTACCAGCGGATCCTCGGGTAGTCCCAGACTCATAAAGGGTCCTTGCAGAAGACAACACCGTATGGAGGTGACGCTGCAGACAATCACTTCCCAATAGGATCTATTTCCAGTGGAGACCTACCTAAACCATTTTGTCCTGTATTCCTAGGACTGGGTACATTAGACAGATCGCTTTTCCATTCTTCTGGTCCTGCGATAGACCAGAAGAATGGACAAAATGACGCAGACGTGAACGCACCCATAGGATCCAAGCTACCTCCTTAGATGACTCCTTAAAGATGTCAAGAAAAACACCCAGGTGTCTATTCAAAGATACAGGCGAATAAATCTCTCCTGACATAATAAGTTGCCCTCAGTTTTCCTTTCTATGTACATTTTTACCTCATTGAACTCTGGAGGAACAATCGGCACATCAAGGACGACAATAAGGCATTTTATAGTCTCATAAAATCCAGAAAATCCAGATCAGGGGAAAGGAGCGAGACGGCTGAGTCACCCATGTAAAGTGAGTGTACACATGTAAGGAATGTCAATTACTCCTGACTACACCCAGACGTGCCAGCCGTGCCCATATGGCAGGAGGCCACACTGCACGTGACGCCGTTCATGTAGGAAACCTCCTCATAAATCTGACTCTTCGGTAACACCTTTGATTTCTAAATTTATCTCAATTTCATCTCTTATTGATATCAAACGTCTGTCCCTGACTTTCAAGTCATTGGGGCAGATTTATGAGGACTGTCATTATTAACGCCAGTGTTCATAACCCCATCGCTGGAGAAGGGTGCACCTCATTTATGACGAGGTGCACCCTACACCGGGCTGTGCCCCTGGAGGTAAATCTACACCATTGATTTATGCCACTTTTTGGCCGAAATTTTGGGTAAATTGGTAACAAACCCAGCTCCTTACAAACTGGTTTGCTCAGTTAGTGAGACTAACCAAGGCAATAGGCCTTTCTTTCTTAGGGCCCCATGGTCTGCCATGCTCTTGCACACCCATGTTTTCTGTTGCTCCTCATACAAGACAGATCCGGACGAAGCAATTCACTTTCCAAATACAAGAGTCATTGAAGAATGGATCCAATGTCAAGATAATTGAAGGGGCTGAAGATTGCAAGACCACCTAAAAACCCAATTCACACGGCTCCACCTATATCTGTTCTCAGGTGACATCACAGTATTATATGTGTTTATTTAAAGGGATACTGACATCAAATTTTTGTCTACCAAAAAAAAAAAAAAAATATATCACATTTTTCATATCTATACCTAAGTATTTTCTCTGGACTCCGCTAATGTTCATTTCTACATTCCTGATGGTAGGACACAGACTATGGCAGTGACGGAGCAGAATCATTCACCTTATGGGAATTAGACACACAACAGCACCCTCTAGTGGAGTGCTCAGGTTACTACAAGTCCCAAAATCAAAATGTCAATGAAAAAACTGCACATCAACAGTTTAGCTTTTATTTTCTATTTTCGGGGTGGGGGGACATTTTCAGCTTTTATCGAATGTCTCTGTTGATCAAACAGCTCTGCCCTTCTGAAGGTAGGGTCTGTAAAAATCTACAATTCCTGCTGCCTGTCTGTGCTCTATGAAGACTATCATGAGGTCAAAGTCACCCATCATGACCCATTCACATACAGTGTGCAGCATACTATAAGGGCACAGTAGAAAATTCTAGTCTACCTGCATTGGATAATTGGTCTGTGACGGCCCCCTGGGCAAAACACTGCAGTGCTGAGAAATAATGCTTTAATACCAGCATACAGTGCGGAAATAATATCATATAGTGCTCAAATAATACCACCATACAGTGCTGAAATAATATCATCATATAGTGCTCAAATAATACCAGCATACAGTGCGGAAATAATATCATCATATAGTGCTCAAATAATACCACCATACAGTGCTGAAATAATATCATCACATGGTGCTCAAATAATACCACCATACAGTGCTGAAATAATATCATCATATGGTGCTCAAATAATATCATCATATAGTGCTCAAATAATACCACCATACAGTGCTGAAATAATATCATCATATGGTGCTCAAATAATATCATCATATAGTGCTCAAATAATGCCACGATACAGTGCAGACATAATATCAAATAGTGCTCAAATAATACCAGCCTACAGTGCTGAAATAATATCATCACATGGTGCTCAAATAATACCACCATGCAGTGCTGAAATAATATCATCATATGGTGCTCAAATAATATCATCATATAGTGCTCAAATAATACCACAATACAGTGCTGAAATAATATCATATAGTGATCAAATAATACCACCATACAGTGCGGAAATAATATCATCATATGGTGCTCAAATAATATCATCATATGGTGCTCAAATAATACCACCACGCTCGGGAAAGCAGGGGCTGCTGAACCGTCCCTGTAGTTACAGTCGGTTCCCCAGTTCTGTAGCTGCACAATATCATTCAGCTGCGTAACACTGCACTGATATACGGGTATGTCCTTGCAGGATTAAGAGTGGACCGGCCGGACATGTGAAATCAATGGGTGGTTCAGAACTGGTTACCTAATACCACCATACGGTACTTAAATATTACCCCTATACAGTGCTTATCCAATACCACCATACAGTGATTAAATAATAATAATAATCCTGCAGACAGTAGAGCAGACCTCTATATAGTAAAGAGGAGAGCTAAGCTGGGTTAGTTACAAATTTTCCAAAAATCTTGTTTTTTCCGAAAATCTTCACATCCCAGGGTATAATAAACAGGGGCCCAGATACCCCAGAATATAATAGTCGCTTGTGAGTGGCAAACCCCAAAAATTCATAGAGGCCACTTTGGGACATTACACTGTGTGGAGGGGCCACTGTGGGACATTATAGTGTGAGAAGGGGCCACTTTAAAACTGTAGGGACAACCTAGAAGGGGACATAATATTGTGGGAGCAACAAGGAGGGGGATTTCATACTGTGGGGGCACCTGGAGGGGGACATTATAATGTAATGTCTGAGAGATCACGGGGGGGGGGGGCATGTTTATGTGTGTTACCACTGCAGAGGATTATATTGTGAGGGCCACGAAGGGGCTTTATACTATGTGGGGGACTGAGGGGACATTATAATTTGGTGGTGATGGAAGGGGGCTGACTTATGAAACATTTGCACTGGGCCCACCAATGTGTTAAAACGGCCCTGCTAGCAAGAGCACTCGTAATGTTTACAGTAAATGGACTTTTCTATAACCTTTAACTGTCCCTCCTTCTATGTCTAGTATTTACATTGTGTGAGAGTCAACTGTTGACCTGAAAATGTTATTACATGACTCTCAAAGTTGTATTATGTCTTTTGTCACCGAGCAGCCATTCGTGTCGTCCTAAAATATCAAACGTCTAAATTTAGAAGTTCAGTCTTGGAGAGTTTACTCAGGCAGGTGTCACATACCCTGCGCGCTCTATGTTATCTCTCATAGCACACATTTATGACACCAGGTTCAGACCTGCATTTGGACTTCCATTCAGGAAGGGGTCCGCTTGGGGATCACCCAGATGGAAACCTAATCCTCTTAAAAAGTGATTACCCGCGGTCCGCTCGGTTTCCGCCTGAAAAGGGCAAAAAATGCAGAGAGAAAAGCACTGTTTGCAGCGCTTTCCTCTCCGCATTTTTCAAGTGGAATGGAGAATGGAATCCTCCAATGGAGTTAAGGCGCAGGTATGAACCTAGAATGACTCACAACAGTTTTGTATAATGAGTTACAAAAATTGCCACAATTTTATTCCAGGCCTTAGGTGGACTAGAAAGTGGAGGAAACCTAATGCTAAATTTACTGAGTGAAATAAGACAAGTTTCTCAAGCAAACAGTGCAAGAAGGGGAAGAGTCACAGGCACTGGACACAAGAAGAGTGCCAGGACATGAGGAAGAAGCAGGACATCTTCAGGCGAATATAAAAGCTGATGTAACTACTGCTATTAATCCTGCGTTGTGTGCACAGGCTTCCAGTCTAATTTGGACTTGTTGGACTATGTCATAATTTTTTTATTTATAAACTGGTCAAAGAGGGTTGTTGGAGGGAGCGTTTATTTCACATTTTTGTGAGCAGTCTCCAGCTCCAGTGTAACTTGCAGATCTTCCTCCTGTTTGTCCACTTGCATCTTTAGATCTACAATCTGAGATAAATTAGTTTTGCTCAAACTGTATCCTCATGTCTTCTATCTGGAGGTCCAGTTCTATCTTGACCTTGTCCAGCTTGTCATAAGATTTCAGGTTTTTCTCAACGTCTTTGTGATTCACCTGTAATCTGTAAATTCTGAGCATGGACAGACGACATCTCCATCAACTCTTTGTCAATTATTTTGCACCAAAACAGACAATTTTCCATTATATTCACAAGATCCTGACAGCGCCCTCTCCAGGCTACATATTGTAGCTTGGAGTTCCATTTCTCTTTGTTCCAGAACTCCAGCTCTGCTCCGCCATTCCTTCACTTCATTGTTTAGATGAACCTGCTTTAGTTCGTGCGGCACGATTCTAATTCATCCTCTCGGTCAGACACCTCCTTCCTCAGCTCTGCAACTTCACTCTCTTTATCAGTTAATTCAGCCAAAAGTTTTTCACACTTCATGACTTGGGCCTCCAAATTCTCTGACTGATGGTACAAAGACTCCCTTTTCTCATGTTTAGCACGTTCAGTACTTTCAGGCTCATCTCTTCATTTTTCTATGCCACTTTCTTTGGCACTGGAGTCTTTGGCACTGGGCATGCTGCTCCTTTACATCCTGCAGTTGCTTCTTAGCACTTTCTCTTGCTCCACACTGTAGAACTTTATTAGATAAAGTATTTCATTTCATCAAACTCCTTCTTAGTGACATAGTCCATTCCAGGCAAACCCAGCACCACATTTTCACGAGGCTAAGGCTAGGTTCACACTAGTGCTTGGTCTCCATCCTTCGGATCCCCCTGCAAATCCTGTCCACCTAAAAAAGTGGTTACCCGGCGAACCCTTTGACTATAATGGGGTCTGATGGGTTTCCACCAATTGTATACCGAAATTGTTAGAGAGAAAAATCCTGCTTACAGTACTATTCTCTCCGCCAATTTAAGCGTAATCTCAGGATCCACCCAAACACTAGTGTGAACATAGACAGAAACTCTTTATAGCGTCACGTTCTCTTTTTCCTTAAGTTGTCATTTCCAATCAGATATTTCATCCTCATAAACACACCTGATGGTTTTATTCTCCTCTCGCAGCGGCTGCACCAGGGTGTTCTCTTCTTTGGCACTTTCATGCACCCCTGTAGGAGACTCCTCACAGTTAGCCGGCTCAGAAATGATGCTTCAGAAATATTAAATCGCTCTCATGCAACACATTTGCTTCACTTGTAATCCACAGACTCCACACTGTTCCGGGTTTTGTGTCTCTCTGCCTTGAGACTGCTGCAGTAACGCACCTGTGCACAGCTTTTACTTAACATGAGCACACAATGGTCACCAGACACCTTGTCCTCACCAAACAGTTATTTCATTTATGCGGCACTACAACAACCAGCATTTTCTTGTCTTTCACAGAACACACAGACATGGCGCCATAACATTTCATTGGGCTTTGAATCTCATCATTTTCCCATAGACGGTTTGCAGTATCCAGTATTTACACACTTTGCTTACTTTCTTGCCATCAGCGAGCACTTTAGAGACCTTTGCACCACAGTAAACACAAAGTCCATTCCCGGAGTTTTACTTTCACCAGTTTTTCACACAATTTGCTATTTTGCAGTGTCACTCACCCCCTCCTGGGCTTCTGACTTCTTTTTCAATGTACATTTAGCGATACTGCAGTTTACCAAACACTAGTTTTCCAGGACTTGCGTGGATCTCTTTCTGCCCACATCCAAAGCACCCTATATGACAATTGGGGGTATTATAGCATCGCAGGTAGCAGCTTCCTGGACCTAACAGAGGACTTTGTGGCGCTGGTGCCAAATAAACAGCATAGAAGGTAGCGGCAATCCAAAAGTAATGGCTTTACCCAGCTTGTAAATGATGGCAGGAACAAAAGTAACAAAACAGCCCCGCACAGGGGGCAATACCTAACTTCTTGATCCCTGACTAACTCTAGTGAATCCCATCCACACATTGCAGAAAAATACATACACAGGAAACATTGCAATTTCCAAAACCTCTGCGGTTTTGGAAATCGCAGCATGTCAGTTATACCTACGGAAACGCCGGCGGTTTCCCTATAGGTATAATGGAAGCAGAAAGTCCGCAGAGGAAAACTCTGAGGACTTTCTGTGAAATGCGCTGCGGGAAAAACCCTAATGCATTGTCACCGCGGTTTTTCTCGCAGCGTTTTTTTGCTGCAGCGTGCTATGTGGGGCCTTAGCCTTACTGAGGTTTCTCCTCAGCAGCCTGGCTCACACTGATCTTAACCAAATCCCTTCTGCATTCCAGTCCTCTTGGGACAGACCGCCTGTCCGTCTCCAACTGCTCCATCGTCCATTTGCTTCTTGCAGGTCACCAGCAGCGCTCTCCTGCTGTGTGCTCTCTCTCTGGCGTGGGGCCCCCCTGGGATGGGTGTGGTCAAGGGGGTCACTCTCCGGCGCCCTCTAGGTTCACACGCTCAAAGTACACATAAATGTAAATGTACTTGTATGAAAAAGAGCCAATCATAATATAATACATATAATAAATAGATAAATATCCCTAAAACTATTGTATACAATAAATGAGGCCCTACAAAATACAGAATAATAATATAGCCAAGATAGTGCAAAAATAATATGGCCAAAATAGTAATAAATAGCATTTTGCTTTAAATATTATCATTTATTATTTATTTTTGTCTTTCACCTTCACTCTGCACTTCACTTTAATATTTATTCTATTTTTTACTTTATTTTTCATAAATGTATCATTATTTTCTATCAGGTATTGAAAATGTATGAAAAATAAAATAATAATAAAAAATATAATAAATATTATAAGTATATATATAAGTGACACATCGTGATAAAAGTAGTCCAGAAAGTATTGCCAAAATTTTGGGTTCAGGAGAATTCACGACCCACAAACTATCTTTTTAGACCGCAGAGTATAATGATTGGAGACCCGGGGAGGTGATTAAAGATAAAAAAAATGTTACTTACCTCTCCTGGGCTCCGGCGCTACTCCCTGTTGTTTTCAGGCATCTTCAAAGACGTCACAGACGTGGGTTATGCCATCATCAATGATGCTGTCGTGATGCCGGCATCATTATGAATCATGATACCGGCCTGATTCACGTAATGTCTGTGACATCATTAGAAGTGGCCTGAAGACAACAGGGAGTTGCGCTGGAGCCCAGGAGAGGTGAGTAACACTGATTTTTATGTTTAATCACCTCACCTGGGCCTCCAATCATTATACTCTGGGGTCTAAAAAGAACCCAAAGTATAATAACAGCAGTTTCAGTTAAGATATATTGGAACTAAACTGCCAGTTGAACCTCACAAATGAATTTTGGTAGGTTCACACAACAAATATTCTCCCCGCGGTCCGGTAGCCTGACTTACCGATCCCTGCTCCTGCCCACAGCTGCCTACGATTCCCCTGTATCCCTCCAGGGGGCCCTATGCATCCCATATCACGTCACTGAAGCTGGAGGGCTGAAGGGGAATCGGAGGCAGCCGAGGGCCGGAGCGGGGATCAGTAAATAAATATGGCCCGTTACCTGCTGGGTTGCTCCAACACCTAATAGCCTATTTAAAAGAAAAAAAAAAAACAGCAGGAGTCCATCGGGCCCCCTAAGGTGAGGCAGTCGGCCCTGTACCAGTGTGTGACATTCTCCCTCCTACATGTTATCTTTTCATTTGAGATTGGTTATATTTTATATCCTTCCCTATTGTATTGTTGCCTTTGTGCTGTTTTTTTGTCAAATTTTTGTGTATTATTTGCTTTATATTTGCACCTCAATAAATATCAATTGTTATTTTATTACTGATATATACCCCTGGTGTTTTTGTTGTTGTGTTATATTTTGCATGTTTTGTCAGGGTATTTGTAGGTTGTATTGGTCTCTGCTTTTTGTAGTCTGGGGAGATTTTTGGAATATTTGTAAAAAAAAAAAAAAAAAAACCCTGCTCATTCGTATTGAACTGGTTTGGACCCAGTTTGAACTTTTGATCTGGACAGGTGATCCTAAACACAAATTCAACCTTGAAAGGTTCGCTCACTTCTTGTTACAGCCTCTGCGAGCAAACATGCTGTTATAACCAGAGAAGATGTATCATACAGCACAGCATGATGCTTTGTGACATAAAGTACTAAAGATGTGGATATGAAGCACTAGGTGGAGCTAAATGACCATGTACAAAACCACTTTTTGTTGATGCCATCCCAGGGTCAATCACAAGAGGGCAGCAAACTGCAGTTTAATGAAATTCACAAAATAAATACAATAATATAGTAGATGAGGTTGAATGAAGATATCGATCCATAACCTATAACCCTACAGTGTTGATCCAGAGGAAGGCAAAAAAGCCCATGAAGCTGGTGTCAATTGCCCCATGTCAGGGAAAAAAACTCCTTCCTGACTCCAAATCTGGCAATTAGTATAAAACCCTGGATCCTTTCATCTATTTATACATTTTATTTCGATCGCTCATCAGATGTGCAGTTGAAACAATTTCATGGGCAGAAGGTTATCTATCAATGGCCAGGGGCATATGTAAAGGCTCGCAAACCCTGGTGTGAAAGCTCTGCTGTGCTCCCCTGCATGACATTTTCTTCTCTCTCTGGCCCAGGCCACCATGAAGACTTGTTCATAATATGTCTATGCACATAAATTTCCCATTATTCCCCTGTTGGTGCCCCACACATACGAATCATTCCTCCATCAGTGCCGCAGCCTCCTCCACACAATCCCTCCCTGATTATATATGATACTGACCGACTAATATTTTTGCCATGACAGGATTAATTTCTTTTTTTTCCTGTCTGAAAGTGGAAGGCTATGTACCATCAATCTCCTCACTCCAGTACACTAGTGGGCTGGGGGAATACAGTATAACAATTTCACTTCGGTTCATGACAAATTTATTTGACCCTAAACGAATCTTTGACCCGAACCTGAAATGAAATTCATCTTCAGAGGTTTGCCCATCTCTAGTCCTCAGTCCCCCATTTCAATAGAGCAACAGACCACATGCATGATGCTGCTCCATTTGGTCCCTGTGGAACTGACGGTGATCCTGTAGCCTGGTAGGTCAAATATCAAGTTGATGAGTTGCTGAGACTTTCCCAAAATTTACGATTGAAAGGGTACACAGGACACCTATTAAAACTGTTTAATTTCATCTGACGGTATCTTACATGACACTCTATTGGTTCAGACTTTGCCCGATGGTCAATAAATCAGAATATACTGTATTTTCAGTCACTCAAAAAATTGGTAAAAATTTATAGAGATTAAAGCTCTGTTTAAACAATATAAAAAAATGGATTCATATGGCTCAGAATCAGCCTTGACTACTGTAACTCCTTACTAATTGATCTTCCCCTTACTAAACTCTCCCCTCTACAATCTATTCTGAATGCGGCGGCCAGGCTCATCTATCAGTCTAGGCACTACAGCGAGGCCTCCGGTCTGTGCCGGTCACTACATTGGCTACCTATTCAATACAGAATACAATATAAACTTCTCCCCCTCATCCACAAGGCTCTCCATAATGCTGCACCTCCCTACATTTCCTCCCTCATCTCTGTCTATCGCCCACCCCGTACTCTCCGTTCACTCAATGACCTAAGACTAATGTGGCATCCCAGAGCTGGCTATGGCTGGGCTGAGGGTGATCTCTGTGCATTGTATTATTTCCTGTTGCTTCATAGCCTGTGTGACATAGCAGGTGGTCCTGAGTCTCACACAACACAGCGCCACCTAGTGAGCCTCACACATGCATTACACCTCCCATAGGATTGAATAGTAACCAAATGTCCAATGGGAGGACATTGCCTGGGAAAAGGGGAGGAGTCAGCTGATCACTGGGTCCCCATGGTAACACCCCTGCAGGAAGGTCCTGCGTGTGAGGAGTTAGAAGTGTGGAGTGTTAGGAGGAGGAGGTGAGGAGATAAGTGTGATGTCCTGTGAAGAAAGCAGTGAGTTTAGTGCAGGAATCTCAAGTCCTAGACAGGCCCAGGAAGGTTGGAGAGCTGACATACTCCAGCTATTCAGAAGATCCTGTCCCCTGTCTGCCTAGCCATCGCCCTGAAGGAAGTCAAGCATCATTATCTTGTCAGCATGAGACTGTGGAGAGAACATTCTGGAACACGTGCTCCATAGCAAGTATCACAGGATCCAGGGGCCAAGGCCAGACCTGTGGAATATCCTGCCACCCTGACTATTGCACCCCGAAACTCTGAGCTATCAGGACCACATAACGTGAGTGGGGAATATTATGTACTAGTATCATGGTGGGCATCCTCCTATGTGCCAAATAGGAGCCCAGACGCACCTTAGGGCTGTAACACTGAAGTAAAGGGCTAGGAACACCATTCACTAAGTCTACCCTGCACCCCAGGACTTTGCTGTGTCACCAGGCGTACCCCGTTGTTTTGTATTGAAGAAACTGTTTAAGCATTTGTGCCTCCACACCCATGGAAGTAAAAGTTCAACTTTACAACCGTTTCTGTGTCTGACTCTGCACCGACAACATCAGGGCGCCCCAAACACCACCAGTCGGCACAGTATAGGGGAAGCGCCCCGGGGGAACAATCACCACCAACATTTGTGCAGCCCCCTCATCACCGGTACCAGTGGTGGTAACGTGGGACAGCACCAGCGCTGCGCCCTCGTGCCCAGAGACCGTGACAAGTCTGCGCTGTTTGCACCCCGCAATCCCAACTGCAGCGTTACCTTCCATCTGGTCACCGCAAGAAAAACTGGCGTCACGAACAGGATACGGGTGTGTGCCATTTTGAGAAAGTCGCCACGAAAAGTGCGCCAAATTGTCTCCAGAGCATCGGTCTTTATTGTGGACTTTGCTAAGATCAAGTTTATTCCCTGAGAGTGCTTGCCACAAAGAGGGGGAGCCCTATACCCCTGAAGTAAGCCCTAAAGACTGTCCTCTCAGTGTGTTACAGCCCTAGAAGAGTTAAAACGCCCAGGACTTGTTTGCTGCGCCACATCGCTGTGTAAGAACGCCCACAAAGGGTTAACTGTACCTTGCAAAAGAGCGGGAGATTTTTAGCACTGCCCATGAGGCCAGGAGACCCATCTGCCGCCATCTTGGGAGAGCCCAGAATGCTGAGCGCAATGCTCCAGCGCACCCATACAAGAAAGTGAAAGGCGAACGTGCCAGCGCCATTTCTGACTCTCCGGTGCCGCATCACCGTCCCTGCTGTGCACCGCTGATCTCTGGTCCACGCTGCAGTTGCTGTCAGTGAGTACTGTGCCTCCCTGTCCTTGTCTTCAGTCCTCCCACGGCCCCAGCGAGTGTTTTCCGTGTACAGTGTCCGTGGGGAGTGCCACCATTAAAGAGGGGGAGCACACCGTCAGCCTGCATCACAGTGACTCTGTTAATAGCTACAGCATTCTTAAAGGGACAGCATTCCAAGTTGTAGTCTCCATTCCCTGCCAGAAAGCAGTTGAGTTTCTTAAAGAGACGGCGACCTAATTTCAGTCATACCTGCAAACAACATGACTGAGCAAAGTGACATTGTGCCATCTGTTTCTAGTGATCCAGCAGTGCCCATGGCGAGCAGCCTACCATTCTCCATGCCATTTTACCCTGGCGCACCATGGCTGCCGCGCTACAAAGGGGAGGCGCATACCCTCAGGGACTTTCGTGAGAAGATGCTGTCTCTCTTCCAGTTCTATCCTCTGAATACAGAACAGCAGATACAGATCCTGCTGGGCCAGCTTGAGGGTGCTGCAGCTAGGGAGGTCAAATCCTGGCCTGCCTCTGACAAAAGAACCCCTGGGCAAATTCTGGACAAACTCCAGGTGAACTTTGACGTGCGATCTGTCTCCGAGGTAAAGATGCGCTTCTTTTCCAGACGACAACTACCTGGGTGAGACCCTGCGGGACTATGCTTTATCCCTCCAAGAGGCGTTCAGAGCTGTGGTGCAAGTGGATCCTCGTGAAAATGTGGACTCTGATAAAATCTTGCTTGACCGCTTCATAGAAGGGGCGGATACCACATTGCTCCAGAGTCAGTTGCGAATGCTTGCTGCACAACATCCCAGCATCACGTTTGCTGACTTCAAGGCCCTTGCCATCCAGGTCTTGGGACAGGAGCAGCCCCAGCCGAGCCCAGTCATCTGTGCTCCCTCACCTGGACCCTCAACAAGCATTGCTCCAGTTGTCCTGCCACTACCTCTGGGTACCTCACCTGCTGCCCAAACTGCGCAGACTACACCAGCAGACTCCAGAGATGACCTTCTGGCCCAAGTGGATCATCTGACCCGTGCCATGGAACAGATCACCGTCCGTCTAGATCGTCTGACCCAGCCGTCTTCATCGTCCAGTGATCCTTTGGGAAGTCTCAACATCTCACCTGAGTCGCCACCCAGACGTCCGTCTTCAGTGAAACCTCCGCAGAGTGAGAGGACATACTGTACCTATTGCCATAGATATGGACACACCAGGCCTCAGTGTTTTCAGTTAAACGGGCCACCCCCGAGGCAGCGGGCCGCCCCTCGGGAGGAAAGAAGAAGGGCCCAGGTGAATCTTCAGTGCCATTGTCACGCTTCGTCTCAGCCTGCCCACACATCACAATCCGGGTGAACGGCGTCCCTCTGACAGCGTTGGTGGACACTGGATCTCAGGTAACAACCCTGCGCAAGCAGGCGTTCCTTGAACATTGGGACTTAGGTGTGTTGAATAGAACACCTGACACATGGATAAATCTGTGTGCCAGCAATGGACAGCCCATACCACAGCAGGGTTATTGGGAACCCACTATCCAGATTGGGGACTTGAAACTGCCTAGACAGGGTGTAATTGTCACTGATGTAGAGGATGATAGGTTTGCAGTTGTAATATTAGGCATGAATGTTTTACGCCATTGCTTTGCAGAAGTGTTGGATGCCTTGCATGCCTCTCTCCTTACAGCTTCTCCCAGTGACCAGCAGACCATTCAGCGGGCCATTCGTGTACTCAATGCCCAGCACAAGTTCGCCAACAAACAAGGTGAAATTGGTCGAGTCCGGATCCAAGATACCCGTCCAGTAACCCTACAGCCTGGAACAGAAACTATGGTGTGGTGCCGTGCCCGTCCGGGCATAGAAAATCAGGACTACGAGGCCTTACTACAACCCATACAGGTAGATGGCCAACCACTTGTCATGGCTGCCCGCAGCCTTGTCACAGTTTCCAATGGACGTGTTCCTGTCCGCTTGGTCAACTTGGGCGATGCTCCCGTGAACCTCCACAAGTTCCACTCTGTGGCCCTGCTACACCGGTTAGCACCAGAAGACATTCTCTCTGGTGATTCTACCGCCACACAGCGTTCCACCCAAGCTGCTGAGAACATTCAGAATGGAGCCACGAAGTCCTGGTGGGATGAATTGAATGTGGGAGACGCCAATACCCCTATAGAGCACATCAATGGGGTTCGCAATGTGGCCAAGCATTACCAACAGGCATTCAGCAAACACCCATTGGACTTTGGTAAGACCACGACCATACAACATCGCATTCTGACTGGCGACCACCATCCAATCAAGGAGCGTCACCGTCCAATACCACCAGCGATGTACCAACCGGTGAAAAAGTTGATCCAAGAGATGCGAGATGCTGATGTCATCCGGGAGAGTAACAGTCCCTGGGCAGCCCCGCTAGTCCTTGTCAAGAAGAAAGACGGAACCCTACGATTTTGTGTGGACTATCGTAAACTCAACAACGTCACGCACAAAGACGCATACCCATTGCCGCGGATTGAGGAATCTCTAACGGCTTTGGGATCAGCTACCTGTTTCTCGACCCTGGACTTAACCAGTGGATACTGGCAAGTCCCTATGGCGCCTGAAGATCGTGAAAAGACTGCGTTTACGACCCCGATGGGACTCTTTGAATTCAATAGTATGCCATTTGGGCTATGTAATGCCCCAGCCACATTCCAACGGCTTATGGAGAGGTGCCTCGGCCATGAGAATTTCCAGAGTGTGCTACTGTACCTGGACGATGTTATTGTATTCTCCCGGACATACCAAGAACACCTTCGTCACCTGTCCGAGGTATTCAAGGTACTTATACAGCACGGCCTAAAGTTGAAGCCCTCCAAGTGCTACCTGTTGAAACCCCAAGTTCACTACCTTGGGCATGTCGTGAGCGCACAAGGCGTCCAACCTGATCCTGAAAAGATCACTGCAGTCCAGAACTGGCGAAGACCGACTACCGTCAAAGAAGTCCGAAGCTTCCTTGGATTCGCAGGTTACTACCGGCATTTCATACCACACTTCGCCCAAGTAGCCGAGCCTCTGAACGAGTTGTTGCGCGGTTGTCCCAGAGAAAACTACAACCGAAAGCTTCCGGTAGACTGGACAGTGCGTCAAGAGGAAGCCTTTCAAGCGCTTAAAGCACTTCTGACGCAACCACCAATTCTAGCCTATCCCGACTACAGTCAGCCATTCCGCTTGTACACAGATGCAAGTCACCAAGGTTTGGGTGCAGTGTTGTCCCAGGTTCAGGACAACAAAGAGCGAGTCATCGCCTACGCCAGCAGGAGTCTGAGAGGCGCGGAGAAGAACGACCAGAACTATAGTTCTTTCAAACTCGAACTTCTGGCGCTTGTCTGGGCCGTGACAGAGAAGTTTAAAGACTACCTGGCTGCCACACCCTTTACCGTGTACACAGATAACAATCCGTTGGCGCATCTGGACACTGCTCGACTGGGAGCCCTTGAACAACGGTGGGCCTCAAGACTCGCGAATTACAAGTTCTCTGTCAAGTATCGCAGTGGCAAGTCCAACGCTAACGCTGATGCATTCTCAAGGTTGCCTGTGGGAGAAGAACCACCCCGAGAAGACATCTGGGAAGAGGTGGAGATGCCACCATTCTACAACAAGTTTGCCCAACAGGTTGCTATTGGTGTCCCTGTAGAAGGAGAATCTCTGGCGAAAACAGCTGCCGAATCCCTCCAGGAGCCATCTCTGTGGAAAACGTTCCAAGAAGAGAGCAGAGTTTTAGGAGAATTGTCAGATTTCCTGCTTACAGGAAGAATACCAACCCGTGTAAAGAGAGGTCTTCATGACGTGGAATTAAAACGCCTTTGGCGACAGAGGAAGCGCCTGTTTGTCCAACGAGGCCTTCTACATAGAAACACTCTTGATCCTGTCACAGGTGAAAGGCTTCATCAGATCCTCGTACCAAGAAGAGACGCACAGATGATACTTGAGGCGTATCATGACAGATCCGGTCACTTCGGGGTACAAAAGACCGAAGCTACCATCCGTCGTCGCTTCTATTGGGTTGGGATGAGGAGTGACATTGAGAGTTGGTGCCGAGAGTGTCCCGCCTGTAGTATCACCAAGGAAGGTCGAAGAGATCAGAAGGCCCCTCTACATCCAATTAAGACTCAAAAGCCGTGTGAAATTGTTGCTCTGGACCATGTGAAGTTGGGTCCCACACGTTCCGGCTACAGCTACGCTCTGACAATGGTGGATCATTACTCCAAGTTCCTTGTCATCGTGCATGTCAGAGATCTTACAGCAAGAACTACGGCTGAGACCTTCTACGCAGAGTTTGTCCGCCATTACGGTTGTCCTGAGCATATCCTCACCGACCGTGGATCGGCGTTTGAATCCCAATTGTTCCGTGAGCTGTGTCAGTTCCAAGACTGCAAGAAGTTGCGAACCACAGCGTATCACCCTCAAGGGAATGGTATGTGCGAGAAGGCAAATCAAGTGATCATCGGCATGCTAAGAACAGCCGCAGTTACACCTGGTGTTGAGTGGCCTGAGCGTATCAAGGACTTGGCCTATATTTACAACAACACACCCCAAACATCTACGGGATATGCACCATTTTATCTAATGTTTGGAAGACAAGGTCAACTTCCTTCAGACTTAACCCTTGGTGTGAAGGTCCCTGACACCATCAATCCACTACCCATAACCGACTGGGTTGTTGAACACCGCCGACGTATGGAGGAAGCTAAAGAGATAGTTGAAACGCGCATGGATGAGGTTCGTAGGAGACAACAGGAGGATTACAACCATCGCGCCCATGCAGCGCCCCTGAAAGTTGGCGACCGTGTATGGTTAAGGAATAACCATCGGAATGGGAAATTGGATCCATTCTGGGAGAAAGAACCATACAGTGTCATCTCCATACCATATCCTGAATCCGACGTGTATGAGATCTCTAAACCTGGGAGACAGCCCCAAGTAGTACACCGAAACCGTCTGATGCTCTGCCTTAAAGAAGGACTACCCACAGAGGTGCCCCCAGCTGAGACAACGAGTACAGAGATCTTGTCACCTTCTGAAGCGAAAAAGAGACCCCCAACGTTAACTGAGCTTATGTGGGCGCCTAAACTACTACCATTTAGCTGCTATCCACCAATTGCTCTAGTGCAAGAGAACCCTTCGACAGATGATTTAATTGATTTCAGTGACTCTGTTCCTGATTCAAATCTCGTTCCACTTAGGCGTTCTGAGCGTACCACAAAAGGCATACCTCCAACACGCTATAGTGATGCCATGGCTGTCCTTGAGTAAAAGAGGTTAACTATCTCTGCTTCTGTATATATGTTATTCCTGCTCTGATTACATTAATGTTTTTCCTGTGTGTATATACAGTATATATATAATATCTTGCCATGTAATATAGTATTTACATTTATATGCAACAATCCAAGCCATAGTGCCTGGCTCACCGAGCCAAGGAAGTTCTGTTACCCCATTGCGGTATGGACATTCGTGCTAGAGTGCCTACTCTTCCTTACAGAAAGGACTGTTTATTGTTTCTCAGAGAGACTCTCATGATAATGGACACTCACAAAATTTGTGCCAGAGAGCCTCTGGACCCATTTGCACTTTATTCGTATTTATTAACGTTATGTTACATTTCTCACCTTCACCCCAGCCCGTCGCCGAGGTCGGCTCAGTGAAAGAGGGGGGAGTATGTGGCATCCCAGAGCTGGCTATGGCTGGGCTGAGGGTGATCTCTGTGCATTGTATTATTTCCTGTTGCTTCATAGCCTGTGTGACATAGCAGGGGGTCCTGAGTCTCACACAACACAGCGCCACCTAGTGAGCCTCACACATGCATTACACCTCGCATAGGATTGAATAGTAACCAAATGTCCAATGGGAGGACATTGCCTGGGAAAAGGGGAGGAGTCAGCTGATCACTGGGTCCCCATGGTAACACCCCTGCAGGAAGGTCCTGCGTGTGAGGAGTTAGAAGTGTGGAGTGTTAGGAGGAGGAGGTGAGGAGATAAGTGTGATGTCCTGTGAAGAAAGCAGTGAGTTTAGTGCAGGAATCTCAAGTCCTAGACAGGCCCAGGAAGGTTGGAGAGCTGACAGACTCCAGCTATTCAGAAGATCCTGTCCCCTGTCTGCCTAGCCATCGCCCTGAAGGAAGTCAAGCATCATTATCTTGTCAGCATGAGACTGTGGAGAGAACATTCTGGAACACGTGCTCCATAGCAAGTATCACAGGATCCAGGGGCCAAGGCCAGACCTGTGGAATATCCTGCCACCCTGACTATTGCACCCCGAAACTCTGAGCTATCAGGACCACATAACGTGAGTGGGGAATATTATGTACTAGTATCATGGTGGGCATCCTCCTATGAGCCAAATAGGAACCCAGACGCACCTTAGGGCTGTAACACTGAAGTAAAGGGCTAGGAACACCATTCACTAAGTCTACCCTGCACCCCAGGACTTTGCTGTGTCACCAGGCGTACCCCGTTGTTTTGTATTGAAGAAACTGTTTAAGCATTTGTGCCTCCACACCCATGGAAGTAAAAGTTCAACTTTACAACCGTTTCTGTGTCTGACTCTGCACCGACAACATCAGGGCGCCCCAAACACCACCAGTTGGCACAGTATAGGGGAAGCGCCCCGGGGGAACAATCACCACCAACATTTGTGCAGCCCCCTCATCACCGGTACCAGTGGTGGTAACGTGGGACAGCACCAGCGCTGCGCCCTCGTGCCCAGAGACCGTGACAAGTCTGCGCTGTTTGCACCCCCGCAATCCCAACTGCAGCGTTACCTTCCATCTGGTCACCGCACTAACACCCTCTATTATCAGAACCTCCCATGCTCGTATACAAGACTTCTCCCGAGTTGCACCACTTCTCTGGAATGCTCTATCCCGGACTATTAGATTAACCCCAATTTCTGCAGCTTCAAGCGTAAACTAAAGACATATCTTATCAGACAGGCCTATCACAACTCCTAATGTAAACCCTTCCATAGTTAGAATCCCTAAAATGTACACTCCTCTGTTCACGTTCCCGCATTACCTCACAGGATATGATGCCATATCAGACTAACTTTATATGTCCAGGCACCATCTGCACGTTACAGGACACGACTGGTGACGGCTCATACAGCTTTATATATGTGTAATGACAGTAACCTCTATTACAGAATTGTCTGACCATTGTATAAGCAATGCTACCTCCGATGCCGCCCCTGCTACCTCCTGTGTCACCCCCTCTACCTCATAGATTGTAAGCTCTTGCGAGCAGGGCCCTCAGTCCCATTGTGTGAATTGACTATTTTTTTGTAATGTATCTTTTTTGTCAGTACTTGAACCCTACAAAATGTACAGTGTTGCGGAATATGTTGGCGCTATATAAATAACATGTATTATTATTATTATTATTATTATTATTATATATTAAAAGAAGAAGTAACGTTTACCTCAGTGATCCCCTGGCGCTCCCATTCCAACCCTTCCTGGTCTCCCAGTGGTCTCTGCTTCCTGGACCCATCGCAGCAAACAGGAAATGCCGACAATCACTGATTGAGGCATTTCCTGTTTACCAGAAAGCAGAGACCAACAGAGTACCTGCCAAGCATCAGAATGGGAATGGCAGGGGATCGGTTAGTACAGTTAGTTTTTTAGTCTTAGACCCTTTAAATATTCTGTGGGAGAATTATCAGGCCAAGCCCTCCAGTTTTGTAGCGTACAAGACCTGCCACTTGGGTTTTTGGACTCAAAATTGCAACTTTTTCACTTTTGTGCTTCCCTCACCACTTTCTTGGAAGGGGCGTGCAAAGGGTGTGGCATAAATCACCAGATTTATGATCGTTTATGCCAATGAATGTCAAAGAATCATTAGGACCTTAGTAACTTGACAAAAATTTTATTTACAGAGCAGGAAACATTAGAGCGCAATTTTGTGAGCATTTTTGTCTTCAGATCTGTTTTGTCACTTGTCACTATTGTTTTGAGGCTATGTGTGGAATGTGACGTGTCGAGGGGTCCGGCACAGGCTAGTTTATTACAAAAAGGTTGATTCAGTCGCCAATTTTATTCTTGTTATTTGCTGTGCTAATTTTTCCAAAAACATAAATGAACACAGAGACGGTAGTTCTAAAATTGTATCACATTCCTTCAGCAGATATTCCATTTCTTGCTCGCCCCTTCCAGGACGTCTCCCCACCTACAATGTAGTCATGGCCCCGGGGTAAAACTGCAAAGTAGTCACAGACCTTGTATGCCAAAGAATCCACACTGACTTTCTGCAGGAAACCAGTATTTTTTCTCACACAGGATTCAGCAGGACATCGGCAACCGTACAACGTTTACACAAAACCAGCGTCAATTTTTTGGTTTTAGTACTTTTGCACAATAAAAAAACATAATACGGAAAAACAAGTAATTTTTTTGTCACCGAATTCTGAGAGCTATGGACAGTGACAGACTCAGGTTCCCAGGGTCCACCAAACAAAATGATTCTGGAGGGCCCACTCTCTAACAAACCTTAGGAAATAGTCCGTAGCACCCTTGTGCTGGACCATTATTGGAACTTGGGCTCACCGGGGGATCCTCTGGTACTCTGGTGGGCCAGTACAACACGGACTATAATCGTCTAATTTTTTTTTTTTTGTCAAGGTTGTCATCTAAGCAATTGATTTTGGTGGAAAGAATGTTATTTTTTATTGGTATTATTTTGGGGTGTATGTAACTTATTGACACATTTTTATAACTTTTTGGTGGGAGAACTGTAAAAAGGTAAATCCACTATCTTAAAGAGAACCTGTCAGGTCGATTTGGGAAACTAAACTACCCATAGGTCCTTATAGAAAGACCGTCCCAAAAAGTTTCATTAGACTCATCTCTGGTGCTCCCAACACCTGCGCTGTACTTCAATGAGGCTGAGGACGTACACCCTGGATAAACTGCTTAAGTGGTGGAGGTACGGCGCATGCGCACTGAAGCCAATGTACGCGGGGAGTACACCGGTAGGATGAGTATAAAGTTTTTTTTATTTTTATTGTGGGCACGGATGACTTTATTACAGGGGGATTTGGGACACTAAATCCCCGGTCCATAAAAACCTATGGGTGGTTTAGTGTCCCAAATCACCCTGACAGATTCCATTTAATTTTTTTGGGGGGTTTTTTCCACAATAATAAGTTATCTGTATTTTTGGGTCACTACTGCAGTGGTGCCCAGTATGTACAGCATTTTTTAAGTTGTTATTTATGTTTTGGTGGTGGACACTTTTTTTAGTAAAACTTTATTAAAGTGGTTGCCCAGGACATGCAGATAATTGATACTGATAATTTATATCCACAGGATAGATCATAGGTATCCTTTCAGCCAGGATCCGACACTGTTTCGGCAGCTGGAAGTTGTATACTAGGTATACAGCCAGAAGCAGCTCTGCTCCTATTCAAGTGAATAGACATCACCGCTTTGCTGTGGGAACCAAATCTCTCTACAGTGTATCAGTGTAGCAGTGGCACTGGAACCGAAGTAACACCCCCACTTGAATAGGAGTAGACCTGTTTCCAGCCGTATGCCTTATATACAGCTTCTGGTGACTGCATCACCTGATTGGTTGAGGTCCAACATCCCAGCCCTGTACCAATCTGATGACATATCCTTTGGATAAGTCATCAGTATCAATTATGTTCAGGTCCTGGATCAGCCCTTTAAACATTTGGTCACACTAGGGGGCTTAAAGAGGATTTGTCACTAGATGCTAAACTCTAAATGCCCCCGTTTGGTTGACCCTGTGCCCCTGATTAATTTTGTGTCTGTTTTTTTCCCCCATCTATTCAAAAAATATGGCCCCTGGAAGGTTATATGTAAATTAGCTCTTTTTCTCTGAGAATCTACGACCATGCACACTAAACCCCTCTATGTCATCTAAGGGATTGTCGTCATTTCCATTTTCCCCTACCAAATGGGTCATCTGTAGTAAGATTCTGGGAGCTTTTCAGTTGCTATGGTTGTCAGGAATCTTCTGCAAGGTTCCCAGACCTGCTATAGCAATATTACTACTGAGTCCTGTCTGTAGCAGGGCTTAATAGGAATACAGGGATTTTACCATAGACCGCAATATATTATTGTTGCAGTCTGTTGTACATACAATCAACTAATCATAGCTTGAAAGCCCCTGAGGGGCCTGAAAAAAGTTTCAAAAATGTTTAACTATCACATTTTGTATCCCATATGGAGAAGGCCACAGACGCACACAAAAAAAAAAAATAAATCAAAATTGGCAAATCACCTTTCATAGCCATTTCGCCTTCTATAAAAAAAAAATTTATGACTCTTTAAGAAGACAAATAAAAAGTTATGGCTTTTGGAAGACGGAGGTAAAAAACAAAAATAAAAAACAAGGCTTCCTTAATGGGTTAACAGGTTTGCAAATGTCAAATGATTTCCAGGGGTCCAATCACCGAAACAACCAGTGAATGGGGTTGTTAAAAGAGGTCACCCCTTTAAGGTGTCAATACACTAAAGAAAAAGCAATGAGACAGATGGAGAGAAGCAGAGGAGTGGCAGATCATGTGCAGATAAACCAGTGACAGGGGAGGAAGCGCCGTCCTGTACAGACACGTTTTTATGCATCGTACATGAATGATGTCCCGGCAATCGGTAACAGTATTTGAATACAATGGAATACAAAAAGTTTCAAGAAACTGTATAATAAGAACAAGGAAGAGGTCGTCCTGGTCTTACATGATTAAGAGTTAATAAAACTGGGGGTGAGCTGTTAACAATAAAATTTACCTCTTTCCGCTTTCAGCCACCAGGTGGTGCCACGTTGCAGTCCTTTCAGTGGATTTAAAGTGACAGCACAGAATTGAAAAACATTCTTGCCTTCTACTACAGAGTTGTCTTCTATCCATGTGTCGTATCTAGTATCGCAACTCAGCATCATTAGAATGAATTAAACTGCAATACCACACACAACCTGTGGACTGGTGTGGCGCTGTTTCTTTACATAAGCAGCCCCGCTTTTCTAATCCACTACAACCACTTTAAGAAGTGTGATTAATGTTATGGTTTAGATAAATCTAAACTAATCTCGAATCCATCCTCGTTACAACCCTTCCTACAAAACCCTGTTTTTTCCCAAGACCTACAATACGTTAATTTCCACTGGTGGAGCACAGCGGCCTTCACTCCCTGCGCAAATTATACAAAGATGTCTGACCCTAAACATTTGGGACCTTGTGATAAAATCATCAAATCCCGTTAAGGAAAGGTTACCAAATACGACATTTCCTCTCCTCATCTATATTCATACACGACTATAACATGACATCTTTTGGGGCAGATTGTGGCCACTTGCCTAGAGATAACAGTCTCATCCACTGATTCCGAAGCACCGTCTATTCAGGCACTACACTCTATATGCAGACCTGAGAAAAGGAATTAGGACCCCTACCTGAAAACATATCTTGCCAATGTATCTTTGACAAGACCATCTAAACTCTCCTCTACATACCCTAATACTTCCTTCGGGAACTACGTAGGGCTTGGTTACAATGACCCATGACTGGTGGTCACCCCCATCGTCCCATCACACTAAAAGAGTCCAACGTCTTATCAACTCTAACCTACACTTATCTGTAACATACTGGTCCAACCTGCTAAATACTCATCTCTCAAACGCTCGTAGAAAGCCCCAAAAAGATAATTTCGCACATAATATCAGCAGCTAAATGGACCATAGCAGTAGTAGCTGGAAAACACTGTCTATCCCCTTCCTGAGAACAATAACAAAAATTATAGAAGGCCAAGAATTCGAAAGAATGGGGACATCCTTGAAGACAGATTACCCAACTGCGAAGTCCGGAGGTCTGATGGGAACAGAAGACTATAGCACCCTACACATCCAATCAAACCGTATACACTTTATAGCTGTATCCTGTAGGCGCTGATATGATTTTTGGCTTATTGTAATAAAATGTGCCAAATTGCACCAACAATGGTGCCAAAGTAAGGCTCCTTTCAGATCATATTTTTTGCATCCGTTTCATGGACACAAAAAATGGACTCATATAGCTCACCATCTGTTTACATAGAGATCAAGGGATTTTCAAAACTGATTTGTTTCTGTCCATTTTGGATGGAAGCAAAAGTATGGAATGTTATGTTTTTGTGTCTGTCCAAAAAATAGACAGAAATGGATACATTTATTTTAGGTTAAAGAGATGACCATCCATTTGGGCCTGTTTTCTGCATCCATTAAACGGATCCACTAATAGTATGTAAAAATGTGATCTGAATGGAGACAACTAATAGGTGGAATAAGCTCAGACTAGACAGTCTACACATGCACTCTATTTGTCATCCAGAGTCAGTCACTGTGATAAATCTGGTGTATTTTCAGACAGTAAATGTGGGACATTGAGCTGTGCCAAGTGACATACTCATCTCTGCTAGACCTATTTCTAGTGGAAGAGTGAAGAGATCAGGCGATACCTTTTAGAGGCTAGCTGAGTATATTTGATAGTAAGCTTTCGAGAGTGCTAGCTCTCTTCTTCAGACATGGTGTAATACTAGAAACTGAAAATTCACACTATTTATACACACACAAGACATGGATCTTCAAAAGGATCTTGGAATAACAAAATGCAATATACGTAGAGAAGTTATTTACAACAGGTCAGGAAATAAACAGTCTGGAAAATTTGTGGTGCGTGACAGAGGTATCTGTTATCTGTTTGCTATCATGTTCATACATAGTGTGACATGAAGCTGGCATGAATATTAAGTCCAAATTGCAGAGTTTGAAATTTTTGTATTAACTTATATTCCCATTCCTTTCTCTCCCTCTGCATCTTAAAATGTCCCATTAAAACCACAACCCGCAAATCTTCAATAGAGTGGTTTTCTCCGGAGAAATGTGCGGCCACTGGGAGATCGGTTCTGCTGTTATTAATGGTGGATCTGTGTGAGTTCATTCGCTGACTAAGTCTCTGCCCTGTTTCCCCCACATAGAGGCCTGTGGTGGGACATTGCACACACATTATGAGGTACACCACATTGGAAGACCTGCAGGAAAATGTCCCCCTAATTCTGTGCACCTGTGGCATAGGTACACTGTCAGCGGTGTGGATGTACTTGCAGGCAAGGTGAGGCACCATTTTCAGTTGGGGCCTTCAGGGCACTCCGGACAATAATACGCCTCAGGTTTGGTGGTTGTCGAAAGGAAAGGAGAGGGGGGACTGGAAATATGTCCTTGAGTCTGTTGTCCCTATGTAGCACAGGTTGGAGCTCCTTGGCAATCCTTCGTAGGATCTCCAGCTGTGAGTTGTAGGTGACAACTAGGGGCACTCGGGCATCTTTCTGGGTCTCTTTATATGTGAGCAGACTGTGTGTATGTATAAATAGTGTGAATTTTCAGTTTCTAGTATTACACCATGTCTGAAGAAGAGAGCTAGCACTCTCGAAAGCTTACTATCAAATATACTCAGCCTCTAAAAGGTATCGCCTGATTTCTTCACTCTTCCACTACTTTCTATGGCTAACACGGTACAACATTATACTACTAGACCTATTTCTAGTTAGACAGAAATATACCACAGAATGTCCAGTAATGGACAGGCAGGATTACAATCCCTCAGTACGGAGTCAATGCTCCTTACATGCCTCGTCATGTCGTCCTATAGTAAACCCTATAAACAAGGAAGCAGCGAGTCAGTCATGTGCGTAGCACTCAGCACTCTGTCAATCATCTGCTGGACTCTCACTGACTGTCAGTGTATAAGGAGCAGATTGCGTTATACTCAGTGACATTGTCTTTCTCCTGGATTTCTATTTTCTGCTTCAGGAACGCCCTCGGTACGAAAGGTGTGAGGTGTGAGAGGTGACTAATCTTTATAAAACCTCTCAACCTTCACTACTGACGAGGATCATACCTGTACAGTGATTCAGCACCCCCGACCACTGACTCCCTCTGTACTGATCAAAGAGCAATTCCCTCAACAATCCAAAAATCTCCAGTAACAGCCTTTTTTCTCAAGCCTTCTTAGTTATAACTGTTCCTAAAGTCCAGTATGCCCATGACTTGTCACCAAGCTGTCCCAGAATCCTGAATGGCACATATAGCTGTGAAGTGATACAAAATATGAGGGGCTATGGAGTTTTAGGATATTCAACTTGGGTTATCCAGAAATGGAAAACTTGCCTACATTCTTACAAAAACCGTTCCATGCCAGTCAATGGGATGTAGCTCTATTTCTGGAAGAACTCAGCCATGTTTTTCTAGTCTTGGACAACCCCATAAACTTTATTAAGGAAGGATTTGACCATGGACTGATATTGGTGCAGATGTTGGTGGTTGGTATACCTGATCTTCTCGAATTTAGCATTGATGGGAATGGGTACAATAAGTTGTGTAGGAATTTTTTTTGTTAGGAGAAAGGTTGAAAGTAAATGAATGTGGTTCGAGCTGAAGGACAGATGATGGTAGCTGGAGATGAGTGAACTGGTTTGGCTCAAAGTGGATTCTACACAAATTTTCCAAATGTTTTGGGTTTTGAAGCTTTGGGAGTTTGTCGCCCAAAGATTTGTTTTGGCTCTAGTAAGTTTGTCACAAACCGGAAGTGAATTTATTATACTCTGAAACTTATGGTGACCACACACCTTAAATATCCGTTGATCAAACGAACATTTAGCCAACAGATATTACTCCAGTCCGATATGCCATGCATGTCTAGTCAAGTCCACTCAACAGGAGAAGTGAGAAGCCACTGCCACACACTGGAGGCGTCTTGTCTCTCTTAAGAACAAATTATCCAACATACAGTATCTCACCCTTTTTTCTTTGACATCTTCTTCTGGCTCTTACGGCCTCCTGAGGTCACGCATCCCAGGAGACTGCTGAGGCCTGTAATTGTGCATCAATGGTCAAATGGGGCTTACCAACATCAAGACATTGGTGCGCCCACATCAGCCAGGATGCTGGAAGAGGATGTCAAGGGACCGCTGAAATCTGCAATGGAGCCCAGTAGTGAGTATAGAGAGTAATATGTTGCCGCATCTCCCCTGGGCCTCCACTTATTATACTGTAGAGTCTGAAGAGACCCCAGGGTATTAGAATGTCACTTCTGGTTTGAGCAGAAAAAGTTTGACCCGAAACAAAATATTCGTCAAAACGAATCTTGTTGGGTTGGTCAATTTCTACTACTGAGTTTCCAAACAGATTACTGCTTGGTGCCCTGAAGGAAGAAGGATTCATAAAAGGGATTTGCCCAAAGTAAGTAACAATGTCAAGCTGCTTTCTATGAAAATTGTCTCTATTGTATATGAAGAAATGTTATTGTTCTCATTGAGGACAGGAACTGATGCAACAATGACAATCTCTACAGCCCTACGGAGAGAGGGATTACAAGAACAGACTAAGGATTCCGCTTCCTGAAGACTTGATGAATAAACTGGTTTAGCAGAATTTCTTGTCCTATTGTTTTGTGCACAATCTGTCCTCAACAACTCATTCTTGTATCCCGGACAGGGATACTAGGGTTTTTCAAAAAATGTAATGCAAAAAAATAGTCTATTATCTAATCATATCAGCTAAAACTTAGGTTTGTGTGAAGATATTATGCCAAAAATATAAAATAAAAAAATAAAATCATATTAATGCAATACAATACTACATGAGTGTTTGTGGGGGTTTTTTGTGTTTTCTGGCACCTTTTTAGTTATTATTGCCATCTAGAGATGGGGAGTAGAAAAACATAAAAAAAAAAAAAAAGATTACAGCAAAAACTCCAAAATTCACACAAACAGAAATTATGTCTTGGCAGAATAATTTAGATTTATTTATTTTCATAATGATATCGGCCCACACAAAAATCATATACTGTATATAAATAAGATTTTTTTTATTCCCATAACTTTTTGCCATAAAACATTTCTCAAATCATATTTTTTACTGCAGAATAATAATTTATATAATTTATAAAAAAAATGTGTTGCAATAGTGTGACCCTGCTGTCAACCCCACCAGTACCACTAGGGTGGAACACTAAACGATCCCGTTTTTATTTCTGAATTGTTTTTTCATTAAAGAATTTCCAAATTATGTGCTTCAGCAGAATTTTGACTTTTCATCCTTGGTTTCTAATTTTATTTATCATAAACGTTTTATTCTAGAATTCCAAATTTTCATTGTAGAAATTAGAATTTGTTTATGCCGCCATTTGAATGAGGCATACAATTATTAGAATTCCAATACATTTTTTAATTTTAGAATTAGAATTTAGATCTTGAGCTAACATTCAATGGACACCCAATTTTTCTCTTTTCGCACAACATGTCCTGTATCACTTAGAGTGTTACACCTCTCAGACAGTTCTGTGCAGTTGAATATGGGTGTGTAGGCCTCAGATCTGGGTGTGAGACTCTGAGGACTTACCATAATGTTGTATGAGAGTCAGTTTGGATTTGGATGACATAGACACAGGGATTGAATTTCTCAATTTCTCAAGGTCCCTCAATGTGCACAGAATACCTGCCGAACCACAAAAGGAGTCCAGTTTCTTATTTATCTCTCGTAGATGTCGTCCTATGTGGGTGTGAAACCACCATAGCTGCCGGGTCTCTGCTGTATTATACAGTAGAGGCCTGGAGGTAAAGTCCTGATCGCTTCGGTCAATGCCTGAGTACTGTCATCTGCCAGGGATCACCGGTACCCGGAGCGAGATCCAGGGCCGATGTAATGTTGTCATGACAGCCGGGAGCCTATTGAAGGCTCCCAGGCTTGTTTGCCATTCATTTGTATGATAGGATGCTTTATGCAGCCTGTCATACAAATGCCGATATTTTGCAATGCATTAGTAATCAGACCCCCAGGGATTCAAGACCCCTTGAGGGTCTAATAAATTCAATAAAAAAAATTGAAAAAAAAAAGGATTAAAAGTTCAAATCATCCCTCTTTCCCTAGAATACATACAAAAGTCAACAATTACTGTGAAACACATACACCATTAGGTATCCCTGTATCCGAAAACGCCCCAAAAACCCAAAATTATTAGTCCCATATAGTGAACCCCGTAGCAGGAAAAATAATCAAAAGTCCTGACTCGCCGTTTTTTTGCTGCTTTGCCTCTGATAAAAATTTTAATAAAAACTGATCAAAGCAATAGACATTCCCCAAAATGGTAAAACTAAAAAGTACACCTGGCCCCGCAAAAAAAGACGCCCTATGTATCCCCGTACACGGAAATATAAAAAAGTTACGGGTGTCAGAATATGGCGACTTACATGCGAAAAAAAAAAAGTTTTACATTTTTCTTAAGAAGTTAAAATGTAAAAATAAAATTTGAATAAAACCATATAAATTTGGTATCCCCGGAATCATACCGAAACATAAAATACAGGTGACAGGTCATTTTGGCTGCAGAGTGAACGTCTTAAAAACAAAGCCCGTAATAGAAAGTCACACAAATGCAATTTTTCTCCAATTCCACCCCATTCTGAATTTATTTCCAGATTCCCAGTACATTGTACAGAATAATAAATGGTACCATCATGAAGAACAATTTGTCCCGCAGACATTAAGCTCTCAGATGGCTCTGAGAACAGAAAAATAACAAATTTATGGGGTTTGGAAGGCGGGCAGTCAAAAACAAAAATCAGAGACGATGGAGAAAAGCCACCATTAGAGGTGACATTGGCTTATTCCTGTGTGATGTCACGCACCCCAGGGTCACTGCTGAGGCCTGTGATTGGTGACATCATTGGTGCTTTAATGTAAGAGTCATCTATATATAGAGGAAAGAAGGTTTCCTTCTAGCATAGAAAGGGATTCTTTATGGTAAGAGCATTGTGACTACAGAGTTAGGAAGATTTCTGTGCCATTATACGAGGATCAAATTTCAACTTTAATATAATTTTCTTTTTACTTTCCTTTGGATCTATTTACTTGATATTTATGTGATTTGTTTCCCTTAAATTTATAGTGAAATTCTGTATCATGTTTTATGCTATTTGCATTTTCTTCTCGATAGTTTCTTTGTTTATGAATTTAAGGCAGATTGACAACGGATTAGCTGCTATTTGGGGTTTCTTAGAGATCCTGAAACAAGTTAGTTCAGATACCCATCCCTTATGCATTGTGTCTATATTTAGTGGTTTTATACAGTTATGTGCCATATTACCCATCCTCACCGAATACACAATGAAATATACAGAATGACATCTGTTATAGAAAGCGGCAGTCACACCCCAGCACCCACTCCCACTATAGGTATATATGAGGTCCGCACACTATTCACGGTCACATTCTCCATACTGGGCAGTCTGGATTTTTATGAACTTGTTAAAAAAACTTTGAAGTACGATGACTATATCTGGAGCCAGCGTGATACTGATCCTGAGCCTAAGCCTATTCACTACTGGTAAGATAATTTACTTTATGTTGATACAGGGTCCTGGGTTCACATTATAGCAAGTATTAATGGGGTATGAATTTCACAGTCACTCTAAGCATTTTGGTGTTATCCTTATCCAAATCTGTTCAGCCATTCCACAGATACACGCCCTGTTAGTGTTAATGCAAATTAGGGTCTACAAGCCAAGTGGGTGGTAACAATGTATGATATACAGCACACAGAGGCCCCACCCCTATAGGACACAATCATACTGTCCACTTGGCTAGTATCCCCTAATCTGCATCAAGTCTAACAGGGCTTATATCGTTGGCATAGCTGAATGGATTTGGATAAACAAAGCACTAAAATCCCTAGGGTGACAACACCTATTAGGTATGTTATTGGGTTTTTCATACCTGATCACAGGTCTTTTTTAAAAATGAAAAATTATGCAACTCTGCAAATAGTCTTGATTGATAATCTACTGTTTTTATATACAGCTTCTATGGAGATCTATATGTCTCCATGGCTACAGAATACAAACAAACTCTGTGTAGAGATGGATTTTATAGATAGGTTCCTAGGATCCCTATGAGTATTCTACACTGTGTTTTATAGATAGATTCCTAGGAGCCCTGACAGTGTTATACACTATGATTTATAGATAGATTCCTAGGAGCCCTGACAGTGTTATACACTATGTTTTCTAGATAGGTTCCTAGGAGCCCTGACAGTGTCATACACTATGTTTTATAGATAGGTTCCTAGGAGCCCTGACAGTGTCATACACTATGTTTTATAGATAGGTTCCTAGGAGCCCTGACAGTGTTATATACTATGTTTTATAGATAGGTTCCTAGGAGTCCTGACAGTGTTATACACTATGTTTTATAGATAGGTTCCTAGGAGCCCTGACAGTGTTCTACACTATGTTATATAGATAGGTTCCTAGGAGCCCTGACAGTGTTATACACTATGATTTATAGATAGATTCCTAGGAGCCCTGACAGTGTTATACACTATGTTTTATAGATAGGTTCCTAGGAGCCCTGACAGTGTCATACACTATGTTTTATAGATAGGTTCCTAGGAGCCCTGACAGTATCATACACTATGTTTTATAGATAGGTTCCTAGGAGCCCTGACAGTGTTATATACTATGTTTTATAGATAGGTTCCTAGGAGTCCTGACAGTGTTCTACACTATGTTTTATAAATAGGTTCCTAGGAGCCCTGACAGTGTTCTACACTATGTTATATAGATAGGTTCCTAAGAGCCCTGACAGTGTTCTACACTATGTTTTATAGATAGGTTCCTAGGAGCCCTGACAGTGTTATACACTATGTTTTATAGATAGGTTCCTAGGAGCCCTGACAGTGTCATACACTATGTTTTATAGATAGGTTCCTAGGAGCCCTGACAGTGTCATACATTATGTTTTAAGACAATTTAAGGTGTTGTTTGTACTGAACGTGTTTGACCCAAAACGAATCTAGAACCCGAGCCGCCCGAAACTAAACAAATCCTGAGAGGTTTGTCCATCTCTAGTCCTGTGTTACTCCCTTTCCTTTGCTGTGACCTGAAACTAGACAGACATATAACTCAGCATAGGAACCATATACAAAAAAAATCGATAGGGTATTATTAGTGAAAATAGTTGCTTAATTTGAGAGCTCAGGGTATCCTTGCTTTTCACTTGATCTTATTTGGGTATTTTGTCAAATCCACACACCTCTGCGTCTGTAAATATGCTAAGGCTCTGTCCCTTTCATGGCCTGAGTCATGGGGCGATCCTTAAAAAAAGGTGCTAGTGGGAGGAATGACTACTACACAAGTAGCGGCAATATGTATCTACGTCTGTTATGACATTGTAGAATTTCATTTGCAATTGCCTACAGCATTACACATGTAAAAAAGCCTAATGTGTCACCTATCAGTTTTGGCTGTATTGTGTTGGCCTGGTGACAGCTTAATAAGATAACAAAATACAATTGATTTAGGAGCAGTCGCACTTTCTGTCTATTGTACTAAATCAGTGAAGGTACAATAAACCTGAAGTTACCAGGACACTATCATATGAGAGCAGATATTGCAGGATTTGCTGTTTTGCATACCATAGAGGAAGACCATGCAGCTGCAATGGGGTGTAGCTCTGGGGTTCGGAGAACTTCTGCAGGACTACCTTCTGGGTGGTAGAAACTGACTTCATAAGGGGGGATCAATTTAAACCTTTCCATAGGACTCCTTTATGTACAAGTGTCAGGGACTCAGTGTTTACAGAACTTACACAGATAGAACCCATGTAGGGTAAAGCACCCTTATTATTAGAGATAATAAGAGAGATTCATTTCATGAATATGGGCAAGTTTCACCCACCGGTATAGTTCTGGACCAAATTTGAGCTAGAAGTGTTATTATTATACTCTATGATCTCTTCAGACCCCAGAGTGTAATAAGCAGAGGGCCAGGAGAGGTGCAAAAACCTAATAAACACTGATACCTTCCCTCACCTCTCCTGAGCTCCTTCACTGCGACCAGCAGAAGAGGCTGGAAGACGACTAAACAGGACCATGAGGGAGCCCGGTAGAGGTGAGGGAAGGTATCAGTGTTTATTATGTTTCTGCATCTCCCCTGGCCCTCTGCTTATTATTCTCTGGGGTCTGTGGGTAGCAAAGCCCAAAAATTTTGAATTCAGCAAAACACAAAATTTTTCGAAGATTCTTAACAAACCTGGCTCATTACAAACTGGGTCACTCATGTCTGCTTATTACTATATTGTCATTATTTGGTTGCATGACTAATGCAGATCTGCTGCTTATCTATTTTTATGCTTTTTCTAGTTACACCAGTGGAAGGCCAGACACCCAGCCTTTTCTCCTTTCTTAATGTCATCCTTGATTTCCTCAACGCTTTAAAAAACCTAAGCGATCAATTTTCCTCCCATATAACTACAGAGACAACGCAAATGCCCATGACACCAGCTACCTCAGCAACTACTACAGTCAGTGGCAAAACAAATGCAGTCACTAAAACAGCAACATCTTCGATTATTGGAATAAACTCAGTCTTCACTATTATGACATCTTCTTCCAGGCCTGGGACAACTATTAATGGTCTATCAACTATCAAAGCTGCGGCTTCTACAAGTCATCCCTCATCATCCAGTAGACCAGTAACACCAACCAGTAGCACTATTAATGATCTAGCAACTATCAAAACTACGTCTTCTACAAGTCATCCCTCATCATCCAGTAGACCAGTAACACCAACCAGTAGCACTATTAATGGTCTAGCAACTAACAGAGCTGCAGCTTCTACAAGTCATCCCTCATCATCCAGTAGACCAGTAACACCATCCAGCATCACTATTAATGGTCTAGCAACGATCATAGCTTTGGCTTCTACAAGTCATCCCTCATCATCCAGTAGACCAGTCACGCCATCCAGCACCACTATCAATGGTCTAGCAACTATCAAAACTACGTCTTCTACAAGTCATCCCTCATCATCCAGTAGACCAGTAACACCATCCAGGACCACTATTAATGGTGTAGCAACTATCAAAACTACGTCTTCTACAAGTCATCCTTCATCATCCAGTAGACCAGTAACACCATCCAGTAGCACTATTAATGGTCTAGCAACGATCATAGCTTTGGCTTCTACAAGTCATCCCTCATCATCCAGTAGACCAGTCACGCCATCCAGCACCACTATCAATGGTCTAGCAACTATCAAAACTACGTCTTCTACAAGTCATCCCTCATCATCCAGTAGACCAGTAACACCATCCAATAGCACTATTAATGGTCTAGCAACTATCAAAACTACGTCTTCTACAAGTCATCCCTAATCATCCAGTAGACCAGTAACACCATCCAGTAGCACTATTAATGGTCTAGCAACTAACAGAGCTGCAGCTTCTACAAGTCATCTGTAATCATCCAGTAGACCAGTAACACCATCCAGCATCACTATTAATGGTCTAGCAACGATCATAGCTTTGGCTTCTACAAGTCATCCCTCATCATCCAGTAGACCAGTCATGCCATCCAGCACCACTATCAATGGTCTAGCAACTATCAAAACTACGTCTTCTACAAGTCATCCCTCATCATCCAGTAGACCAGTAACACCATCCAGGACCACTATTAATGGTGTAGCAACTATCAAAACTACGTCTTCTACAAGTCATCCTTCATCATCCAGTAGACCAGTAACACCATCCAGTAGCACTATTAATGGTCTAGCAACGATCATAGCTTTGGCTTCTACAAGTCATCCCTCATCATCCAGTAGACCAGTCACGCCATCCAGCACCACTATCAATGGTCTAGCAACTATCAAAACTACGTCTTCTACAAGTCATCCCTCATCATCCAGTAGACCAGTAACACCATCCAATAGCACTATTAATGGTCTAGCAACTATCAAAACTACGTCTTCTACAAGTCATCCCTAATCATCCAGTAGACCAGTAACACCATCCAGTAGCACTATTAATGGTCTAGCAACTAACAGAGCTGCAGCTTCTACAAGTCATCTGTAATCATCCAGTAGACCAGTAACACAATCCAGTAACACTATTAAGGGTCTAGCAACAATCAAAGCTATGACATCTACAAGTCATCCCTCATCATCCAGTAGACCAGTAACACCATCCAATAGCACTATTAATGGTCTAGCAACTATCAAAACTACGTCTTCTACAAGTCATCCCTAATCATCCAGTAGACCAGTAACACCACCAGCACCATTATTTTTGGTCTGCCACGTCTAGCTTTGGCTTCTCAGTCATCCCTCATCTCCAGAACCAGTAACACCATCCAGGCCACTATTAATGGTGTAGCAACTATCAAAACTTGTCTTCTACAAGTCATCCTTCATCATCCAGTAGACCAGTAACACCATCCAGTAGCACTATTAATGGTCTAGCAACTAACAGAGCTGCAGCTTCTACAAGTCATCTGTAATCATCCAGTAGACCAGTAACACAATCCAGTAACACTATTAAGGGTCTAGCAACAATCAAAGCTATGACATCTACAAGTCATCCTTCATCATCCAGTAGACCAGTAACACCATCCAGCAACACTATTAATGTTCTAGCAACTATCAAAACTGTGACGGTAACACCATTCAATACCATAAAAGTAGTCCAACATAAACCACTAAACTAATGTATGCAAGTAACTCAATGTCCACTAGTAAGCCTTCCAGTTCATCTACTATTACAACAAGCAAGTCTTCATCCACCAGCAAGATATTGTCCTCAATCACCAGTGGAAGTACCACGAAGATGTCATCTCAGAGTACCCTAAGTGAGCAGTTAACAAGTGACCCTAGTACCATCACTTCATCCATATCACATCTCACCAGTACATCATCTTCCTCTAACTCAAATTCAGCTATAAATACCAGCAAAGTACTGCCAGTAGATACACCAGTTCTGGTTACAGTACGTCCACAGTGTCACCCAAGGCACCTACTACTACTACTACTTCTGCAAACTGAACCTAGAATGCTGATTGAAACCTTCCTATGACACTCATTTTGTGATGACCTGTCTATTTATAAGTGCAACCTGTCTCTTCCCATCCATTTCTCCTCTGCCATTCCCACTCTAAGGGTATGTTCACATGACGGAAAATGAAGAGGAATCCGAAAGGCATCGGCATTCTGTCGCGGCTTTCCACTACTGATTAGGCCCAGATCAATGGGCCTAACCAGCAGTGAGTCTCGAGCTGCAGACTCCACATCTGGCTTCTTTTTTTCAGCATCCTGTTCCAATCTCTGCCTCCCATTGAGAACAATATTAGGCGGATTCCAGACAGAATCTGCTCCGGATTCTGGGTGCCCCCAAATCCGCTATTGTATGAAGTCTGATGAAAAGAAACACCTCAAGCCTATACTTACTGTTGTGGTATTATTTACTGGGAAAATGGCATGGTTTATTGCAACAAAATGTGCCAAATTGCAACAAAATTTGCCAAAGTAAGTCTTCATTCAGATCAAATTTTTTGCATCCATTTAATGGAAGCAAATGGTTCACCATCTGTTTACATAGAGATCAAGGTTTTTAAAAACTGATTTGTTTCTCTCCGTTTTATTTGGACGGACGCAAAAGTATGGCATTTTATGTTTTTGTGTCTGTCCAAAAAAATAGAAACAGATAAATTTTTTTTAAGGTTAATTTCCATGTAAACAGATGACCATTCTTTTGCGTCCATTTTTTGCATCCATTAAACAGATCTGCTAAATGGATATAAAAATGTAATCTGAATGGAGACAACTAACAGGTGGAATAAACTCAGACTAGACAGTCTACACATGCACACTGTTTGTCATCCATCGTCAGTCACTGTGATAAATCTGGTGCATTTTCAGACAGTAAATGTGGGGCATTGAGCTGTGCTAAGTGATATACTCAGCTCTGCTAGACCTATTTCTAGTTAGATAGGAATATACCACAGAATGTCCAGTAATGCACAGGCAGGATTACAATCCCTCAGTACGGAGTCAATGCTCCTTACATGCCTCATCATATAGTAAACCCCATAAACAAGGAAGCAGCGAGTCAGTCATGTGCGTAGCGCTCAGCACTCTGTCAGTCACCTGCTGGACTCTCGCTGACTGTCAGTGTGTAGGGAGCAGATTACGTAATACTCAGTGACATTGTCTTTCTCCTGGATTTCTATTTTCTTCAGGAACGCCCTCGGTACGAAAGGTGTGAGGTGTGAGAGGTGACTAATAATCTTTATAATACCTCCCAACCTTCACTACTGATGAGGCTCATACCTGTACAGTGATTCAGCATCCCCGACCACTGACTCCCTCTGTACTGATCAGAGAGCAATTCCCTCAACAATCCAAAAATCTCCAGTAACGGCCTTTTTTCTCAAGCCTTCTTAGTTGTAACTGTTCCAGTATGCCCATGACTTGTCACCAAGCTGTCCCAGAGTCCTGAATGGCATATATAGCTGTGAAGTGATACAAAATATGAGTTTGGGAAATCTAAAAGCTCAACTTGGTTTGTCCATAAATGGAAAACTTGCCTACATTCTTACAAAAACTGTGCCACACCCGTCAATGGGATGTAGCTCTATTTCTGGAAGAACTCAGCCATCTTTATCTAGTCTTGGACAACCCCATAAACTTTATTAAGGAAGGATTTGACCATGGAATAATATTGGTGCAGATGTTGGTGGTTGGTATACTTGATCTTCTGGAATTTAGCATTCATGGGAATGGGTACAATAAGTTGTGCAAGAAAAATTTTTGTTAGGAGAAAGGTTGAAAGAAAATCGAAGTGGTTCCAGATGAAGGTCAGATGATGATAGCTGGAGATGGGCAAACTGGTTTCTACCCAAATTTTCCAAACATTTCAGGTTCAACCTTAACTAGAAGCTTTGGGGGTTTGTTTCCCAAAGATTTGTTTTGGGTTGAATAAGTTTGTCACAAACCGGAAGTGAAATTATTATATTCTCAAGCATGACAAACTTACGGGGACCACAAACCTTAAATATCTGTTGATCATCAGATGTTACTCCCGACCCCCTATGCCATGCATGTTTAATCAAGTGTACTCAACAGGAAAAGTGGAAAGCCACTGCCAGACACACTAGAGGCATCTTGTCTCTCTCAAGAACAAATGATCAGGCATGTTGAAATCCAACATATAGTATCTCACCCTTCTGTCCCCTGATGTCTGCCATATGGTCAGTCTATCTTGCCAAAATTGGCAATTCTGGACAACATTTGTATAATGTCAGCATTTAGAAGTAAATGGTTTACAGGAACAGAAGACCATCCTGGTCAGCTAAAATCGGGAGTTTGAGTTTGGTTGAGATGAACCATGGAGAGATGTCTCCTAGTTTAAAGGATCTTAATTTTGACAAAAGCAAAATTTGGTGTAGAAAATTTGGAGTCGAAGGTTCAGGCTCATGATGGTGGTACATATAATGATTTCAGGGATGTTTTTCATCTCTGAACCACAGTCCACCTGGACTTTATTAGTGACCATATAGGTTCCTTTATTCCTACTTTATTAAGGAAGGATTTTACCTGAAACTTTTGGGCTTTGTCACCATGAATCAATATTATACTCTCCTCAAACGCCAGAGTATAATAAGTGGAGGCCCAGGGAAGGTGCAGAAACATAATAAACACTTATGCTCACCATGTCTCCTCTGCTTCGTTGCGACATCCGGTGGTCCCTCGGCATCCTGACTGACACCATGTGCCCTGGGGGACTGCTGAGGCCTGTAATTGGGCATAAATGGTCCTGTGGGGCTTGCCAACGTCATGACGTTGGTGTCCCCACATCAGCCTTGATGCTGGAAGAGTATTTCAAGGGACCGCTGAAATCTGCAATGGAGCTCAGGAGTGGTGAGACAAGGGGTGAGTATAGAGAGTAATATGTTGCCGCATCTCCCCTGGGCCTCCACTTATTATACTGTAGATTCTGAAGAGACCCCAGGGTATAATAATATCACTTCTGGTTTGAGCAGAAAAAGTTTGACCCGAAATGAAATATTCGTCAAAACGAATCTTGTGGGGTTGGTCCATTTCTACTACTGAGTTTCCAAACCGATTACAGGTTGGTGTCCTGAAGGCAGAAGGATTCATAAAAAGGATTTGCCCAAAGTAAGCAACTACGGCAAGCTGCTTTCTATGAAAATTGTCTCTGTTGCGAGTGAAGAAGTTTTATTGTTCTCATTGAGGACAGGAACTGATGCAACAATGGCAATCTCTACAGCCCTACGGAGAGAGAGATTACCAGAACAGACTAAGGATTCCACTTCCTGATGACTTAACTGATGAATAAACTGGTTTAGCAGAACTTGTTGTCCTATTGTTTTGAGCACAATCTGTCCTCAGCAACTCATTCTTGTACCCAGGAAAGGGATACTACATTTTAAAAAAAAAAATGTAATGCAAAAAAATTGTCTATTATCTAATCCTATCTACTAAAACTGGGGTGTGAAGATATTATACCAAAAATATAAAATAAAAAAATAAAATCATATAAATGCAACACAATACTACATGAGTGTTTGTGTTTTTTTTGTGTTTTCTGCCACTTTTTTTTAGCTATTATTGACATCCAGAGATGGGGAGTACAAAAACATAAAAAAAAAAGAATACAGCAAAAGCTCCAAAATTCACACAAAGAGAAATGTTGTCTTAGCAGAATAATTTAGATGAATTTATTTTCATAATGATCTCACAGCTTTTTGCCATAAAACTTTTTTCAAATCGTATTTTTTTTTAACTTCTGAATTTTTTTGTTGTAATAGTCTGACCCTGCGGCCAACCCCACCAGTACTTCATTTCACTTTCATTATGACCGTATACTATAAGTAATGAGGGAAAGTATATTTAAAATATCACAGTTCAGATTTTATTTCCAAATTCTGTTTTTGCATTAAAAGTCAGAATTTTGAAATTCTGTGCTTCAGTAGAATATTGACTTTTCATCCTAGATTTCTAATTTTACAGTATTACCATAAACTTATTATTCTAGAATTCAAAATTTTCATCGTAGAAATTAGAATTTCTTTATGCCACCATTTGAAATTAGAGGCATAAAAATATTGTAATTAGAATTTAGATTTTTCTAATTGCATAATTCTGATACATTTTTTAATCTTAGAATTAGAATTCAGATCTTGAGTTATCGTTCAATGGCCATCAAATTGCCAAGAATGGCAGATTTTTTCTCTCTTCGCACAACATGTCCTGTATCACTTATTACAGTGTTACACCTCTCAGACAGTTTCGTGCAGGTGAATATGGGTGTGTAGACCTCAGATCTGGGTGTGAGACTCTGAGGACTTACCATAATGTTGTATGAGAGTCAGTTTGGATTTGGATGACATAGACACAGGGATTGAATTTCTCAATTTCTCAAGGTCCCTCAATGTGCACAGAATACCTGCTGAACCACAAAAGGAGTCCAGTTTCTTGCTTAGCTCTTATAGATGTCATCCTTTGTGGATGTTAAACTAATGCCATATACTGAAAAGAGAGGTATCGGGAAGTTTTTGGAAGGAATCAATGATTTGACTACAAACCCTAAATCCCCAATTGCCACTGGTAGTAATAAAGTCAGTCATTACCTGCGATTTCGGACTAGGGTTTCTAGAGCCCACCAGTAAAATCCATTCTGGTTGAGTTTAAAGACAGACTGGTTAAGATTACAGACAGCAGTCACACCGCCGTCTTAAAACAAGGTTATTGGTGCGGTCTGTTTTTTAATGGATCATAAATAATGTCCATCCAAAAATAGGACACGTTGATGTTGCTCGTGTTCACGGCCTGAAGGACATAATAAAAGTCAATGGGTCTATTGGATTTCCATCTGAGTAACGTCTGTTAAAAATGGACCAGTGCATTGGATAAAAAATAGGACCTTTGAAGTTCATGTTTTTTAGTGGACGGGTAACAAATGGTCACATGGGTGGGAAATGGATGAATTATATGGGACACAGATAAAAAGCAGTCTTCAAAAGTGAACCATTTTGCACGGCTGTTTTTTATAACGTTCCTACCCTGGATCAGGGGCCCAATTGGGAATTCACCAGTCCAAGGCCGGATACCCATACCTATATACAATGACATACTTACCAGACCTAGATAGATAAAGCAATGTATTGGGTAAAACACTTCAGTTATCCTAACCTACAAGACTGAATAAGATCCATCCTAGACCGACCCTATACTGTACCTTCCACTTTTTGGGTGTTTGTTTTTCTAAGCCACACCCCCTTTCAGATTGGAACATGCCCAAATTTGCCAAAATTGTTTCTAAAAATTTGGGACTGTTAGTAACTATGCAATTATGAACCTCCCCATACCTTTATTTAAAGGCAATGTGTTACAAGAAAATGACCTATTTTTTTTTTCAAAGCAAGTTTTATGTTAAACATATTTTTAATTGTTAGTGAGGTTTTTTTTTTTAATTTTCCATGTTATCTATATTTTTAAAAATTCATAAAAAGCCTGCAGTTTTGACTCTGGCCCTAACTCATGCTGAGACTTCCTGTTTTCTGTAGGAGATTTTTTTGCAGCAGTCACCTCACTTACAGCACACTAATGATCGCAGCGATCATGTATACAGTATGTAGATAAGACACAGAATCCACCAGTCACAATAGGTGATGTCACATCTTATCTCCTCCCCCTCTCTATACAATGACCTCTGCAGAGGTCACAGAGCATGCCTAGAAAATTCCCCCATACAAGCGTATAGAATCTGCTCCAAATCATTGTGTCTAGAGCCCATGGTCCATCTCCAGGAAACAAGAAGTCATAGATTATTTTAGGCTTAGTGGCAAAAATTGTAATTTCAAGATTTTTAGAATTTCTTTTACATATAGATATTTATTTGTCAAATTTAAAAAAATCACCAAAAATTCTTAAAAAATATGTTTAACATAAAAATATGATTTAAACAATAGGTCATGTCCTGGTGACACTTTCCTTTTAATTGAGAAAAGCCACTGTCTGGGGTGGCATTGGCTTATTTCTGTGTGATGTCACGCACCCCAGGGTCACCACTGAGGCCTGTGATTGGCGATGTCATTGGTGCTTTAATGTAAGAGTCATGATGCTGGATGTACACATCAATGCTCAATATAGAAAATTTGTGCAAGGATCTACATTGATACCCAGGACTGTGACTATAACAAGGAGGTATCCGCTATATATAGACAAAGAAGGTTTTCCTTTTAGCATAGAAAGAGATTATTTACGGTAAGAGCATTGTGACTACAGAGTTAGGAAGGTTTCTGTGCCATAATATGAGGATCAAATGTCAACTATATATTTTTTTACCTTCCTCTGGATCAACACAGAAGTATAATAGGTTGAACTGTATAATTGTATATTTATATGTTATGTTATGTGTTATCTATTTAGTTGATATTTATGTGATTTCTTTCCCTTAATTTTCTGATGAAATTCTGTATCATATTTTATCCTATTTGCATTTTCTTCTCGATAGTTTCCTTGCAATTGTTTATGGATTTAGTGCAGGTTGACAACAGATTAGCTGCTATTTGGGGTTTCTTAGAGATCCTAAAACAGGTTTGCTCAGACACCCATCCCTGATGCATTGTGTCTATATTTAGTGGTTTTATATAGTCATCTTCCCATATTACCCATTCTCTCCTAATACACAATAAAGGATACAGTATGACATCTGTTATGGAAAGCGGCAGTCACACCCCAGCACCCACTCCCACTATAGGTATATATGAGGTCCGCACACTATTATCACTCTCATTCTCCATACTGCGCAGTCTGGATTTTATCAACTTAACAAACTTTGAAGTATGATGACTATATCTGGGACTAGCGTGATAATGATCCTAGGCCTAAGCCTATTCACTACTGGTAAGATAACTTACTTTATGTTTATACAGGGTCCTGGGTTCATGTTAAAGCAAATATTAATGGGGTGTGAATTTTACAGTCACTCTGAGAATGTTGGTGTTTTATTTATCCAAATCTGTTCAGCCATTCCAAAGCTATAAGCCCTGTTATTGTTAATGCAAATTAGAATCTACAAGCCAAGAGGTAACTATGTATGACAAACAGAACACAGACACCCCGTTCCTATAGAATACAGTGTTATCGCCCACTTGGCTAGTATGCCCTAATTTGCATCAACCCTAAAAGGGTTTATCTTTGGAATAGCTGAATGGATTTGGATAAACAAAGCACCAAGATACCTCAGGTAACAGCACCGAACAGATGAGGTATGTCACTGTGTATTTATAAAATTGTGCAACTCTGCAAATAGTCCTGATTGATAATCTTCTACTAGTTTTTGTATGTAACTTCTATGCAGATCTATATGTCTCCATGGTTACAGACTACAAGCAATCCCTGTGTGTAGTCAGATTCTGCAGTTCTGTGTAGAGATGGGCAAACCAACTCATACGAAGCCGGGTTCGACCCGAATATTCCAAATTGTTAGTTATCTTTTACAAAGCTGGACAAATGGAGATTTCTCTCGGACAAACTAAAATGGTGACCGCATTATAGTATGGGGCCTCTTCAGACCCCAGAGTATAATAGGTGGAGGCACAGGGAGGTGAAAAAGGTTTCTTTTAGGCCTCCTTGCGGCATCTGGCACTCTCCTAGTGACGTCAAACACCCAGGGTCACTGCTGAGGTGACCCTGGGTGCTTAACGTCACCAAGGAGTCTGAAAGAGAGCTCCAGATGCCACGAGGAGACCTAAAAGAGGTAGCGAAAGGTGAGTATGAATGGGTTTTTTTTGTATTTTTAAAACTCCCCTGGGTCTCCAACTATTATCTTTTGGGGTCTGAAGAGAACCCAGAGTATAAAAATGTCACTTTCACTTCAGCTATGTTTGCCTTAGAGAGCTAGAAATTTGATAGCTAGGAGCCCTGACAGTGTCATACACTATGTTTTATAGATAGGTTCCTAGGAGCCCTGTCAGTGTTCTACACTATGTTTTATAGATAGGTTCCTAGGAGCCCTGACAGTATTCTACACTATGTTTTATAGATCGGTTCCTAGGAGCCCTGACAGTGTTATACACTATGTTTTATAGATAGGTTCCTAGGAGCCCTGACAGTGTTCTACACTATGTTTTATAGATAGGTTCCTAGGAGCCCTGACAGTGTTATACACTATGTTTTATAGATAGGTTCCTAGGAGCCCTGACAGTGTTATACACTATGTTTTATAGATAGGTTCCTAGGAGCCCTGACAGTGTCATACACTGTTTTATAGATAGATTCCTAGGAGCCTATTATGTCTTAAGCCAATTTAAGGTGTGGTTTGTACAAAACTTGTTTGACCCTAAATGAATCTGGGACCCGAGCTACCTGAACCCAAAGCAAAACTAATCTTAAACTAAACTAAAACACTACTTAAGGAGAAAAAGATGGCATTAGGACAAGAGATAAGGAGGGGTTGAGGGAAGTACAAAAGGAGCTGAGGCATCAAATCAGGCAGGGAAAAGCCAGTTATAAAGAAAAATGGAAAAGCAAATGGAAAGAAAAGACATAAGGGGGGTCTGGGAGGGGCTTAAGTCAATTTCGGGTCATAAACAGTCTGTCTGCCAGATTGAGGCAGATGTTAATTGGCTTAATGAACTAAACCTATTCTTCAACAGATTTGATCACACACCAGCTCCTCCCACCCCAGTATGTCCTTCAGCTCCCCCCACCACAATGACTTCACCCCATGCGGCTACTTCCCAACAGACCAGTAAATCCAGAAATCCGTCTTTATCTGGCCACAGTCTGACCTTCACACGGGCCCAGGTGAGGAAGGAGATGAAAAAGATCAAGGCGAGGAAAGCCGCAGGGCCAGATGACATCAGTGCAAGGCTAATTAAGACTTGCGGGGACCAGCTGTGTGGTATAATTACATATATGTATAATATGAGCCTGAGGCAGGAAATAGTCCCTGAATTATGGAAATCTTCTTGTGTGGTACCAGTTCCAAAGAAACCCCACCCTATGGACCTCAACGACTACAGACCTGTAGCACTGACATCCCACCTGATGAAGATCTTGGAGAGATTGGTTCTCACACATCTCCGCCCTCTAGTGAGCCCCGCTATGGACCCCCTCCAGTTTGCTTATCGGCCGGGCATTGGGGTAGATGATGCCATCATCCATCTTCTGCACAGGGATCTGTCTCACCTGGAGAAACCAGGGAACACAGTGAGAATAATGTTCTTTGACTTCTCCAGTTCTTTTAACACCATACAGCCCAGGTTATTGAGGGACAAGCTGGGCCTTGCTGGAGTGGACCACCACCTCTCCAACTGGATCCTAGACTACCTCACAAATCGACCTCAATACGTGAGAGCCCGAGACTGTGTGTCAGGTACCGTGATCTGTAATGGGCACGGGGGCCCTCAGGGTCGGTTCTGCCCCTTTCCTCTTCACACGGTACACTGCAGATTTTGGTGCAACTTATCCGCTGCTACCTACAGAGTATTCTGCGCTCTGCAATAGTGGGTCTCATCACAGATGATGATGACAGGGAGTACAGAGAACTGCCGGATTTTGTGGACTGGTGCCCCGGAACCACCTGAAGATTAACGCGGGGAGACCAAGGAGATGGTGGTGGACTTCCCAAGGCAGATGCCCTCCAAATCCAGTGGACATCCTGGGGACGGGCTCGTTGTGAACACCTATAGTACCTGGGTTTGCCCTTAATAATGCTGGACTGGGCAGATCTTGGAGGCCCTGTACGGAAGGGCCCAGCAGGCTCTACCTGCTTGGAAACTGAGAGCCTTTGAATCCGGGGCCTTCTTGACATTCTTCAACTCGTAGTTGCATCAGCCATCTTCTTTGGAGTGGCCTGCTGGGGGGCTATATCCCAGGGACAGAAATAAACTTGACAAGCTGATTAGAAGGGCCAGCTCTGTCCTGGGGGCCCACTGGACCCAGTGCGGTGGTGGGTGACGAGGATACTGTCTGTGGTGAGCTCCATGCAGAAGAAGGTCCCATCCCATGCATGAGACTGGTCGCGCTGAGCGTACTGTCGTGCCGCTGCCCACCCTAGGTGTGAGAAGGGCCTTCGAGTCTTCCTCCCCACCGCGGTTGGCTGCCCCCCGACCTAGCGGAGATCTTCACACAGGAACTGAAATTCTCTCGCCTGTTCCCCCCCCCCTGCTCGCCTATCTGTCTGTCTGCTATTAATGTAATGCCTCTCCCATGGAACATTCCTGTACATGTTGTATTTGTATTTGTATCTGCTTACTTTGCTGCTGTACACACTGAATTTCCCCATTGTGGGACTATTAAAGGACTATTATTATTATTATTTCCTGAGAGGTTCACTCATCTCTAATCCTGTGTAACTCCCTTTCATTTGCTGTGCCCTGAAACCACACAGACATACTGTATAACTCAGAATAGGAATCGTATACAAAAAATCGATAGGGTATTTTTAGTGAAATAGTTGCTTAATTTATTATCTTAGATGCATCTGAACAAAAACAAAAATTGTTAATTGTTGCAAAATTGTCTCATATTAAATTAATGCAAAGTGGTGTCATGAGTAAATTGTGTAAATCTGATATACAGTGGGTATAGATGTTGCATCAGAGATCAGGATATTTTTGCTTTTAAGTTGATCTTGTTTGGGTATTTTGTCACACACACCTCTGCCCCTTTTGTGTCCTGAGTCATGGGACAATCCTTAAAAAAAGTGACTACTGAGAGGAATGACTATGTAGCAGAGCTCGGCAACATGTGTCTACATCTGTGATAACATTGTGGACTTTCATTGCAATTACCTACAACATTACACATGTTGCAGACCCTAATGTGTCACCTATGGCTCTATTGTGTTGGCCTGGTGACAGCTGAATAAGATAACAAAATGCAATTGATTTAGGATCAGTCTTACTTTCTGTCTACTGTACCACATCAATGAAGGTAGAGTAAGCCTGAAGTTACCAGGACACTATCATATGAGAGCAGATATTGCAGAACTTGGTGTTGTGTATACCATAGAAGAAGACCATGCAGCTGCAAAGGAGCATAGCTATTGGGTTCGGAGAACTTCTGCAGGACTACCTTCTGGGTGGTACAAACTGACTACATAAGGGGGGATCGATTTAAACCTTTCCAGAGGACTCCTATATACACCAGTGTCAGGAACCCAGTGTTTACACTGCAATCTGCAAGAGTCCAGAACTTACACAGATACAGGGGCATCTCAATAAATGAGAATATCTTTGAAACGTTCATTCATTTCAGTAATTCAGTAATACAATCCATAATCAGCGTCTTCCATGATTGTGTGTCCTACTGAACCAGACTGAGGGACCATTTAAAGGCTTAGGAAACCTCGGCAGGTGACACTGAATTTACAAGACTGAACTGAACTTACAATATTCTAATTTTTTTAGATTTGGGTTTTCATTCCCTGTAATCCATAATCAACATTTACAGAAATAGAACACTTGAAGACTCTGTGTGTAAGAATCTAGAAAATATAGGAGGTCACTTTTTTAATTTAATTACTGAAAGAAAGAAACGTTTCAAAGATATTCAAATTTATTGAGATGCACCTGTAGAACCCATGTAGGGTAAAACACCCTTATTATTAGAGATAATAAGAGAGATTCATTTCATGAATAAGTTTCACCCACTGGCCTAGGTCTGGATCAAATTTGAGCTAAAAGTGCTATTATTATATGCTATGATCTCTTCAGACCCCATAGTGTAATAAGCAAAGGGCCAGAGGAGGTGCCGAAACCTAATAAACACTGATACCTTCCCTCTCCTCTCGTGAGCTCCTTCACTGCGACCAGCAGAAGAGGCTGGAAGACGACCAAAAAGGACTGTGATGAACAGACCCCCAGTTACATATCTGCCTTTGAAATGTATCATTCCTGATTCATAGTAGTCATACCTACTTTAGGGAATGCCATGTTTAAGTTGTGCATAACATGGGGGAGGGTCCCTCCTACCTACTATCAGGAATGCCATGGGGGAGGGAGGGTGAGCGACCCCCACCCAGCTCAACCCCAGACACACATCTTCTGCTAGCTAGGCAGTGCCTGGGGGGGAGGTGTGGCTGGACACTCCTATATACTACAAGGGAGGTAAAGACTTTTGTTTTGGAGTAGCCTGGCTGGCATGAAGAAAAAGACATGTTTCTGTAACTAACTAAGGATGCGCCCTAGGCCCAAAACCCTGTTGCGGCCTAGAGAAACGGACTACGAGCCTGTGCTGCTATCTTTTCTATCTTTTATTTCCCTTTTCATTTTGTGTGCTGTATTTTACCTTTATCCGTAATCTGCTTGTTTAGCTATTCATATATTTCTGTATATGTTAATGCTTAGTACCGACCCACTTGGGTTAATAAATATATAAAATTTAAAAAGCTCGTCTTTCGTATTATCCTACGACTCGGTCCGCTCACGGTGTGTGAGTGGGAGGTTGGGAAAGAAGGTTGATCGCAAGTGTGCCAGGCGGCTTGGCGAGGCGAGATCCTTCACAATGAGCATGAGGGAGCCCAATAGAGGTCAAGGAAGGTATCAGTGTTTATTATGTTTCTGCACCCCCCTGGCCCTCTGCTTATTATATTCTGGGGTCTTTGGGTAGCAAAGACCAAAAATTTTGAGTTCGGCCAAACTTTTTTTTGAATTTTTTGGAAAATTCTTTACAAACCTAGCATGTTTGCTTATTCCTATTATGTCATTATTTGGTTGCATGACTAATACAGATCTGCTAACTTTTTATCTATTTTTTATGTTTTTTCTAGTTTACCAGTGGAAGGCCAGACACCCGGCCCTTTCTCCCTTCTTAATGCCCTCAATGATTTCCTAACAAACCTAAGCGATCAATTTTCCTCCTATATAATCAGCATCACAGTGACACTGCCCACGACACCGGCTACCTCAGCAACTACTACCGTCAGTAGCAAAACAAATGCAGTCACTAAAACAGCAACATCTTGGATTACTGGAATCAACTCAGTCTTCACTATTAAGACATCTTCTTCCAGGCCTGGGACCACTATTAATGGTCTATCAACTATCAAAGCTGCGGCTTCTACAAGTCATCCCTCATCATCCAGTAGACCAGTAACAACATTCAGTACCATAAAAAGTAGTCCAACATCAACCACTAAACTAATGTATACTAGTAACTCAATGTCCACAAGTAAGCCTGCCAGTTCATCTACTACTACAACAAGCAAGTCCTCATCCACCAGCAAGATATTGTCCTCAATCACCAGTGGAAGTACCACGAAGATGTCATCTCAGAGTACCTTAAGAGGGCAGTCAACAAGTAACCCTAGTACTATCACGTCATCCACGTCACGTCTCACCAGTACATCATCCTCCTCCAACCCAAATTCAGCACTAAGTACCAGCACTCAAAGCACTACCAGCAGATACACCAGTTCTGGTTCCAGTACGTCCACAGTGTCACCCAAGGCATCTACCACTACTACTATCTCTTCTACTACTAAGCAAAACAGTAAGTCAATCAATGCAAAGAGTGAATGTACAATATGTAATTTTATTTGGAATATACAAATAAGTTTTGTTGATTGAAAAGTGGAAACTCTTCTTCTAGCGCCACCTTTTGGAAAGTAGGGATCTACCTAGATGAACAGTTTCAAGGAAAAGTTCTTTGGATATTTTATTTTTGGATCTTTTCTCAGAATTCTAAGCTGAGCAGTCATGGTCTGTAAGACTCTGCACTGGGGCCATTCTAACACATTGGTGAGCCCTGTGCAAAGTTTTTATAAGGACTCCCGGCCCACCACCACTAAAGGCATACATCCCAACTTTCAGGGAATACAAAATGGACAAGAATAGCAGTGTGCACAGAGTCAAAATTTCTTTGTGTTAAGTCATACCTCTAATCCCACCCATGCCCATTGTGACCACATACAATCCTACTGAGTTCCTTTGTACCCCAACAGATTAATAATGTCCTTCAAAGTATAACACACAGTGATGATGTCTGTGATGATTCCACTTAAATATGGCTATAACTCAAAGATGTATTTTGATCTCTGAGTATCGTATCTCCCTCTTAATTCCATTTACTCAAACTGTGCGTAGCTCTAATCCTAGGTGTATGTTGTCAGTAGTGGCAACAATGTAACAATAGGGCTTTGTATTCATCCCAGAATGGCTCCATTGAATTCCTACATAGCCTGGGTGATCAAATACACATGTATTGTTTAGACTAGGCTATTGATCAGACATGGTTGATAACATATAGACGGCATTTTGTCATTTCACTTAATCCCATCTCCTTACAAAGAATATTGACTTGAGTGCGTTAGTCAATCAGACTTGCCGTCGCCGGTGACCTCATTCTGGGTGGTGTAATCAAGGGTATAAAAGATGAGGTAAGAGGTCAGTGAGGAGAGACTACTGTGATGAGATGCTGGAGATGCTGACTGGAATGCTGTGTTGATGCTGCTGCGAGGAGCCTCCACTGGTTATCCCCACATGCCAGGGCATGTGTGAGTGTTGGATTATAGAGCCACATCAAGGATATGTGTGGTAAAGTAATTATTTCACTTTTATTCCCTTTTTATTTTATGCGCTGTATATTGTAACTAGTAACTGTTAATGCTTGTATATATCTGCATATCTGTTCTGAACTGCATGTGTTAGATGTTAATACCGACCCATCTAGGGGTTAATAAATATACAAAATTTAGAAGGCTTGTCTTGTATTATCTTGTGAACCCAGCACTCACTGGCGGTGAGTGTGGTTTTTATTAAAGAAGTCTCAGGTGTGGGCCAACGTGGTGTTGGCGCACTGAGGATCTTTCACATTGGTGGCAGCGTAGTGGGATCTTAGGATAAACAGTGTGTGTTGGTGACCTTTATCACTCAGACGCTGGGGATTGTGGTAATCCTATGAGACAAGCTCGGTATTAAAGCAAGCATTAAGATACAGTGAAAGTTTGATACAGTGCTGTTCCCCTCCCTTACTCTTTGTATTCTATACTATCTTTTATTTGGCAAATACCAGTGGATGGCTAGTGGGCTCAGAAGCAGATCTCCAGAACTGCAGAACCAGGCTTTTGGAGATCCTGAGCGTATGGATGAAATGGAGGCAGCCACAGCCATGCAGAGAATCGAGCAGAGTCCTGATTTTGGGTCTAGGCCAGGAAGTGCGGCAAGCAGCCCGGTCCCAAGGATTACTTCACCAGGAGGGACCAGTAGCCCCAGCGTTGTCAAGGGAATGGCTTCATACTGGCAAATGGCCCTGCAGCAAGTAGGCACCAGTGACCCTAACATATACCTGGAGGTGATGTGCCGCTTTCAGGAAGCTGCAGAACACGAACGGCAGGCCGCAGAACGGCAGGCTGATCGTGAGGCAGCAGAACGACAGGCAGTATCAGCTTGAGCTCAAAAGGATGGAGCTCTCCCAGCAGGCGCCGTCTGTCACTGCACGCACTCCAGAAGCTCAAGTACCAAGGCTCTGATCCGAGGACTTTCCAATCCTTGAAACAAACGGGGATTTGGACTCGTTCTTGCGGGCCTTTGAGAAAGTGTGTAAGCAGTATCAGCTACCACAGACAGATTGGGTCCGTTACCTGGCTCCCTGGTTGAGGGGAAAAGCCCTGGACACTTACGCCAATTTGCCAGTTGACCAGGACTATGAGTCCGTTAAAGCAGCGCTGATCCGGAGATACCAACTCACGCCGGAGCTGTACCGTCGAAGCTTCCGAGGCCTGCAGAAAAAGCCTTCAGAGAGCCATGAGGATACAGTGGCCCAGCTGCGCGTGTGGTTCCGGGAGTGGACGGAGGGCAAGTCCGTCACCTCGCAAGAAAGCCTTGCAGAACTCATGCTTCTAGAGCAGTTCTTGACCATTTGTACCGAGGAAGTGCAAAAATACCTCCTGGACCGAGAGCCCAAGGACCTTGAAACAGCCGCAGCAATGGCGGATCGTTATGTTGCCAACCAGTTGCCGTGGACACCTGCCAGCGTTGGCTGGAGGAGGGGTAAGACACACTCTGTCCCAGGTGGTTCCTATACATCCCCTGCCCCTCGAGCTCTGGGCTCCCCGGCGACCTCTCTCATACCCCAGGGAGAGATCAGGCGGTGCCACGCCTGTAATCAAACGGGACATTTACAACGAGACTGCCCCAACCGCCCTAGGAACCCCCCTGCTCCCCAAACTACAGCGGCCGGCCCATCTGTGTATCTGGTTGCGAGGGAGGGGCCACGGCCCAATGCTAACCGTCAACAGGTCACTGTGGGGGACAAAGTAGTGATGGGATTCCGGGACACTGGGGCAGATGTTACGCTGATACAACCGGATTTGATCCCCCCAGACAGTATTATTCCCGGGAAAAACTCTGACCCTACGGGGTATTGGATTGGAACATTTTACTGTACCCATGGCTTGTGTTCATTTAGACTGGGGTGCAGGGAAAGGAATGCGGGATGTGGGAGTGATGTCTGAGTTGCCTGCCAATGTACTGTTGGGGACAGATTTGGGGCCTATGATGTGCCAATATGGGGTGGGGGCCACCCCAGCTCCCTGTGATCAGCTGTCTGTCCAGGCTGATATGTCTGATATTGTACCTGTGGGACTACCTGCAGAGGGGGCTGGTAACCCTCCCTCTGAAATGTCTCCTCATACAGTCTGTGATAATGCTAATTTAACTGTACCTGTGAATGTTGTAGATGAACTTGCCATGTCCTTAAGGGAAGGCTAAACCCCTTACTGAGTTATTTCCTCCAGTCTGTGATAATGCTAATTCTACTGTCTCTGGGATTAATGTATGTGTAAAGGAGCTGAGTAAGGACTGGGCTGTAGACCCGCCCACATCTGCAGGGGCCTCATTCCCCCAGTCTGTGTCCCTATGTCCGCAGGCCTCCCTTCAGCTCAGTGTGATAGAACCAATGCTGTTAATGATATTGCAAATGTCTGCCATGAAACTGTGGATGTTGTACCAGGTGGTTCGGTGTCTCTCTGGGCTCTCCGTGATGGTCCAGATGTAGGATGGACTGCTGGTATTGCGGTGGTTACCCGCAGTCAAAGTGCCAAAGGGGTGGAAAGCCTTCCAGCCTCTGCACCGGTCCCTCCGTCACTCTGATGCATTACTGAGACCGCCTTGAGAAATTCCCCCACCCTAGAGCCGGAAGGGTCCGGCAGCTATGTAACATGCACCTCTCTTTTGTCTCACTCCAGCCAAGAGTTCAGAGATGCTGTACAAGCTGACCCTAGTCTGGACATATTGAAGGTGCGTGCCGCTCAACCACCCTCGGATTCTGACAAGGCCCGAGTCTGCTGGGACCCCGGGGGGGGTGGGGGAGCCTTGGGGCCAGAGCCTGAGAAGCTGGAGGCGGAGGTGCTCTCAGAAGAGGGGCATAGGCCCCTACTTCCTGCAAGCCCCGTCTAAAAGGGAGAGGTGTGATAATTCCACTTAAATATGGCTATAACTCAAAGATGTATTTTGATCTCTGAGTATCGTATCTCCCTCTTAATTCCATTTACTCAAACTGTGCGTAGCTCTAATCCTAGGTGTATGTTGTCAGTAGTGGCAACAATGTAACAATAGGGCTTTGTATTCATCCCAGAATGGCTCCATTGAATTCCTACATAGCCTGGGTGATCAAATACACATGTATTGTTTAGACTAGGCTATTGATCAGACATGGTTGATAACATATAGACGGCATTGTGTCATTCCACTTAATCCCATCTCCTTACAAAGAATATTGACTTGAGTGCGTTAGTCAATCAGACTTGCCGTCGCCGGTGACCTCATTCTGGGTGGTGTAATCAAGGGTATAAAAGATGAGGTAAGAGGTCAGTGAGGAGAGACTACTGTGATGAGATGCTGGAGATGCTGACTGGAATGCTGTGTTGATGCTGCTGCGAGGAGCCTCCACTGGTTATCCCCACATGCCAGAGCATGTGTGAGTGTTGGATTATAGAGCCACATCAAAGATATGTGTGGTAAAGTAATTATTTCACTTTTATTCCCTTTTTATTTTATGCGCTGTATATTGTAACTAGTAACTGTTAATGCTTGTATATATCTGCATATCTGTTCTGAACTGCATGCGTTAGATGTTAATACCGACCCATCTAGGAGTTAATAAATATACAAAATTTAGAAGGCTTGTCTTGTATTATCTTGTGAACCCAGCACTCACTGGCGGTGAGTGTGGTTTTTATTAAAGAAGACTCAGGTGTGGGCCAACGTGGTGTTGGCGCACTGAGGATCTTTCACAATGTCCCAAACGCAATATAATAATGCCCCCTCAGTGAGCCCCTTCTGTTCCCACAGAGCTGTCTTCAGGCTTCAGCTCTAGTGTTGTCTCTGGCTTCGCGGACATCAGATAGTAACATCTGCAGTCTAAATGGTGGAGCATGGATCCAATGACTCTGTGCTGCACCATTGTACTCAACATGATCTGCGTCCAGAGTCAATATAGGGACCCACTGACCGAAACAGCGGGATAGAACCTGCAATGCTGGACTGTTTCACTCGGCCCACTCCCCCACTATCATAGGGATTGGTGCAAGTACACTATTTGCCTTGTGGTTCTGCACACCTAAACATGATAGTCTGTAACTCCTTTAAGAGACATGGTACCCTTTTTTCATCTGACTTTCCATTTTTTGGGGAGAAACTCTGCACATCTATGGTCCGCAACCCGATGGGGACAGATACTAATGTGAGTGATGGAGATATCTGTACAGTGCTGTGGAATATGTATTGATGGTAATAAATTAATATCACCAATGGAGGGTGGTGGTGCATCGGAGTGTGCAGGTAGGGGGTAGAAAGACGATCAGTGCCCCATCCTGATCGCTTACAAGCTCTGCTGCTCCCCTGTTGTGCGGGGACTTTGATGATCACGAGTAGTGGCGATTATAAGAAAGTGGGGGACGAGGGGATTTAGCAGTAGCAGTAGATGGCATTGGGGGAGGTGATTCAGCACGCAGAAACCCCCTTAAAAACATCCTGCAAATGCTCCAGGATCTTACAGATGATACAAGTGGACATGTTCTCGTAGATGGAGAGCTGGTCCTCAGATTCATCTCTGATGGGTCCAAGAAACTTGAGTAACACAACAACCAGCCATCCCAATGATCACTTCTTCCTATTTTACAGGTAATTCAGGACTTTCTGTACTGCCAGAACTTTCCATACTTTTCATGTCCATCACATGGATCTTCATAGCAGTCTTGTGAGGCCCATTCTTAATAAGGTAACGTAACCATTCTTAACTAAATTACAATTACAATGGGGGGATTTATCACCTTTATGGAGCACATGTGCCCCAACAGACATGTTATACCTTGCCCTATAATCTATAAAAATGTACAAAAGTATAAAGTATAAAAAATACAATAATGTATAAAAGCTGGTTGTATTGAGCTCTACTTGCAATACCGTGCTTGACCACTCGGACTGCTGTTGAATATACTTACAAGCATCACAGAGCACAAATCACATAGATCAATATTCCAACACCCCACCTAGTGATAGAAAGAGTAAGTGCAGTCATTTACATTTTCTGCTATATAGTAACAATCTACAATCAACTTTTTTGCAAAAATAGTCATAGATTTCATATAGGCTACATCCAAGGGCAAAGTGACTATTTAGTTATTGCACTATTTAGAGGGGGTATTCCAATAATACACACAGGAGTTCTGGTGAGTGAATCCCAACCCCCCTGCAGGTGCAGCTTCCTGGGCTGCATTTGGTCTTGAAATAAGGAGCAGAGATCAGCACAAAATCTTTATTATTCCTTAATAATTTATTCATTAAATGCAATTTATTACCCAACACAGATTTGTATCTCTTTTTACAGATAATTTTATGTCTTTTTGTCATTAGATGGCCACTGAGTATCCTGTATTGCAATTTTACTAGCTGGGACTCACCAGAATATTTCCTCATCTGAGGATTCCTCATAAGGACTTTTCCACTTCATCCTGAGAAGATGCTTAGTACATGAGTGTATATAAGTACATTGGCACCGTTCTGGGTAGAAACCCAGTGACACCTAGTGGTCCAAATGTGTACTGTAGTCAGTAAAGCGCTGCACAGACGCTGCAAAATAAAATATAATATTTGGGTTTTGCCTGAAGAAGAGTGGGGCAACATTTCATTACGTTTCTCTCTAGCCTGTCCGTATCTGGTATGTATCACGCCCTCTCCATCTCTTCCCCATTCTCTATGGCTCCTGTTTTTGTTTTCTAAGCTCCATTTTTGTAGACTGTCCTCGCCATTGAATAGAAATAGCTTTCTATAAATCTATATTTGCATTGTAAATAATAATTCTTATTAAAAGTGGAAAAAAAATTAATCCATCGTGTATACGGTATGTCTATACTGGCTCGTGTATACGGTATATCTATACTGGCTCGTGTATAGGGTAGGTCTATACTGGCTCGTGTATATGGTATGTCTATACTGGCTCTGGAGTACTTTTCATCACCTTTTGGCCCCCTGCAGTATTATCTCCCACATAGTCATCTGCACTCTCCACCAACTCTTACTCTTTGCATCCTTCAATAGGTGGCACTCCACTGATTCCAGTGCAGTTGAAATTTTTTCTCTAGCTTTAACCATTCCCAAGCAATCATTGTTGTTATTTTCAGCACAATCATACACTCTACGATCAGGTGGGCGGAGCAGAAAGACAGGGACCGCCCACCTGACAGCAGAGAGCATAACTGTGCTGAAAATAACAACAATGATTGCTTGGGAACGGTCAAAGCTAGAGAAAAAATTTCAACTGTGTTCGATGTAGTGGAGCAACGTCTATGGAAGGATTTAAAGAGCTAAAAGTGGTGGAGGTGATCAAAGTTTCCCTTTAATGTGTTTCCAGAAAATGTTTATGTTAAACATATTTTATAAGAATTTTTATAATTTATTAAAAAATTTCCATACCGATATATTTTTTAAAAAGTACTGTATTGTGCAATCATCTCTCTGACCACTAAACCTAATAATAGACTGACACTTGCCAGTTCTGTAGAGATTTTGTTTGTAGCATTCACCTCATTTACATCAAAGACAGTATTACAATTTTAGATAACACCTCTATAGATAACACCACTGACCCATCATTGCATCACTACTGACAATAGATGATGTCACACCTTATCTCCTCCCCCTCCCTGCACAGGGCAAGTCTAGAATCAGCTCCTATAGACTTAAGAGAGTTGGCTCTAGACTATTGCTACCTGTGGCCATAACTATGTTGTAAAGCATATCACTAAATGCTGTTAACAGAGCAGAGGAAAAACTCAGGTAAGATGGCCACCCCTATAATCATGTACAGAAAATAGAATTTAAAAAATCTACAATCAGGTAAATAAAAACAGATTAGAACAAAGTAATAGATTTCACTGGTTTTAATAAAAAAAAAATTAAAATAAATGGTGATACATTCCCTTTAAAGCCTACCCATTGATATAATTTCTTACATAAACCAACAGTAAATGGGAATATATGAAACTTTGTCTTAAATTTTATATCTTCCTCACTACCCAGCAGCCTATATATGTCCTTTATCTGCCTGCAGGGTCTTCCTCAGTCACCAAAAATCTGACTAGTGTAAAAGAGTAAATAGGAAACTGAGAAAAGGGGAGAGGAGGGAGATGAAGCTGCAGTATCCCTCTGGTTGTGTCTGTGAGGTTATATGTTGTGAAAGGGGAAGATGAGCAGCCGGGAGAGACAGGGTGAGTATAACGCTTTTTTATTTTTATTGCGGGCACTTATAGCTTTATTACAGGGTAATTTGGGACATTAAATCCCGGGTCCATAAGGGCCTGTGGGTGGTTTTAGTGCCCCAAATGGCCCTGACAGATTCCCTTTAAAGGCATCTCAATTCACGCGTAATTTGAGCTGTCAACCACATTTATTATGTGTTTTAGACACTTTTTATACCTTAGTTCATAAAGGGTGTGGCTTATTGGAAAAGGGGCATGGGTTGGTGGAAAAGGGGTGTGGCTCAAATGAGCCAATGTACATCAAGGTTGTGCAGAATTGTTAAGACGGCTAATATGGTATAAGCATAGACTAGATCATCTAAAGATACACCAGATTTATCAAACACCGTCAACTAATGTGATAAATCAGGAATTTTTTTTAATAAACTAATGGGGAGATTAGACCTAAAAAGTTAGGGGTGTGTTACCATCATTTGCAGCATAGTTATCAAATATGTGATACATTCTGGGCATCTTTAAGTCTAACACTTCTGTCCTGATCTATTTCTCCACTTTCTTCACCACGCCCAATGGACTGAGATTGTGATCATTTTTGTAATTTCGTAAAAATTCCCATGTTGATAAATCTGAAGAAGCACACCTTACTTTACTGCCTACTTTACCGCCTACTTTACCACCCACTTTACCACCCATTTTACCAAAATGTCACAAATTCTTTAAGCAAATGAGTTTAACCCTTTCAGGTCGTCTTGCCTTCCAAAAGTTATACATTTTTTTTATTTTTCTGTCCACATTGCCCTTTGAAAGCTTATTTTTTGCGTGACGAGTTGTACTTTTAATTGGCACCATTTTAGGACATGTATAATATTTTTATTAGCTTTTATTAACGTTTTGGGGATGTTCGTGTAAAAAACCCTAGAATTCTATCATTAGATTTTGCATTTTGTTACATTAAAAATGACACAGCAACTTTGTTGCCGCCAATAACTTTTTTGCTGTTTGGTTCATGGAGCTATGTGAGGGCGCTTTTTTGCTGGGCAAGTTGTAGTTTTTATCGGTTCCTATTTTTGGTATGTACAACTTTCGGATGACTTATTATTGCTATTTTTGGGGAAGGCGAGGTGGCCAAAACACATTAATTTGCACATTGTTGTATTTTTTTTTTTCTTACAGAATGCACTATACAGGATAAATAACGCTACTTTGAATAATGAAACTTATATGCACATGGAGGTAGTTAATATTTTTTTTTTTTATTTCAAAATTCTAAAGGGTTTTTTTTTACTTTTTATTATTTATTTATTTTTTTTATATTTTTTTTAACACTTTTATATTATTTTTTTAATTTATATTTTTATTGTCCTACAAGGGGAAGGCAACTTCAGATCTCTTGATATCAAGTGCAATGTAGTGCAAAACTTCTGCTATGCTATCAATCACAGCATCTGAGGGGCTAAGCCGCCGAAGTTTGAGTATTTATATTTAGTGTGTAATACAGCCAACAACCCGGGAAGTCAAACCGCACACGCAGCCCTTGTGCCTGCAGCACAACATCATGATATACGGTAGTACTATGTGCTGAGCAAGACGGGGATAAAGGTGATATACATGTGATTGTTCCTTGTAAAAAAAAATGTGATTTGTAAATTACAATAGTGCAAACTGGTTAATAAAATTAAAAAAAGGAGACTTCACAAAAACAAAACTAAACAGCTACATTATACAGTGCAATTCATTACATGTAAGGGAAACTTATGCCACCTCAAAACCCGAAAAAAGGGGAGCGCAAGTAGGTGCAGCTATGCAATTTTTTTTCCTTAATGTGTCTATATACTGGTTCTGGTGACACTAACCTATCTATCTGCAGGGCTGGGGTGATATGCTGGTTATGGCGACACTAACCTATCTATCTGCAGGGCTGGTTCTGGTGACACTAACCTATCTATCTGCAGGGCTGGGTGATATGCTGATTCCGGTGACACTAACCTATCTATCTGCAGGACTGGGGTGATATGCTGGTTCTGGTGACACTAACCTATCTATCTGCAGGGCTGGGGTGATATGCTGGTTCTGGTGACACTAGCCTATCTATCTGCAGGGCTGGGGTGATATGCTGGATCTGGGGACACTAACCTATCTATCTGCAGGGCTGGGGTGATATCCTGGTTCTGGTGACACTAACCTATCTATCTGCAGGGCTGGGGCGATATGCTGGTTCTGGTGACACTAACCTATCTATCTGCAGGGCTGGGGTGATATGCTGGTTCTGGTGACACTAGCCTATCTATCTGCAGGGCTGGGGTGATATGCTGGATCTGGGGACACTAACCTATCTATCTGCAGGGCTGGGGTGATATCCTGGTTCTGGTGACACTAACCTATCTATCTGCAGGGCTGGGGCGATATGCTGGTTCTGGTGACACTAACCTATCTATCTGCAGGGCTGGGGTGATATGCTGGTTCTGGTGACACTAACCTATCTATCTGCAGGGCTGGGGTGATATGCTGGATCTGGGGACACTAACCTATCTATCTGCAGGGCTGGGGTGATATCCTGGTTCTGGTAACACTAACCTATCTATCTGCAGGGCTGGGGTGATATGCTGGTTCTGGTGACAGACTGTCTTTAAGTCAGTATAGACAGGTGAGCTCTGGTTATGGGTATGGACTTGGTTACATTACTATTTTGGGGATTGGGGATTGTATCTACCAAATTCCCAGACATATAGGTGTCAGTCACTGGTATTTTGCATCCTGCTGAGGTCTAGTTAATGATAAAGGAAATTTAATATAGCATAAAAGACATTTCAGGCTGAGGTTATTTTTAATACCGCGCAGAATGAATGCGTGTGAGCGGTGAATGGGGCATGAGGAAGGTACATTACCGATAAGGATGAAGTGGTCAAGACACAAAGGAAAAGTGATTGATGGCAGAGCAGGGGTCACACTGAATCAATACGAGGGCGTGTTTACTTGTGATAATACACATAATACACACCATATCATCAAAATAAGGACTGATAAGGCAAACAAGCTTAGAAAAGAGCGGACGCATGATACCAACATTACTCACCTTTGTGTATTGGTTACCACAACCGTGTGGTGCAAGCAACATCAGAGATCCACCCTCCCAATAGTTCTAATGCAGCGCTATCCAAAGAATATATAGCGCAGTATTAGATCATGTCTGATCCCCTTCCGTAATCTTTTATAAATAGAAGGAAACCATTGACATTTGTGAATACACCCACAAGGTTCGTATCGCAGAAATAAGGGCATAATAAATCTTAGGTTGTTATCAAAAGAACATTATATGGGCACATTGTTGTGCCTATAATATGGCTTAAAAGTCTCTTCCGATGGCAAGTTAAATGATTTTATGTCAACATTAAAGCGATGGGCACCAAACTGCTTGCATTGTGTCCGTGTGAAACCAGTCTTAACCAATTCAAACAGACTTTGTCATCTACTAGAAAGACATGCCAGGATGTTCTCTCTGCACGTTCACAACCGAACAGAATAGGAGACAAAATCTGGTTTCATGGACACAGCAAAACCATATGCATGGAGATCTTGTGTAGTGCACACACCTGGTTGTCTAATGTTGGGACCTTGTGTATTGCACACACCTGGTTATGTAACATGGAGATCTTGTGTAGTGCACACGCCTGGTTGTCTAATGTGGAGACCTTGTATACTGCACACGCCTGGTTGTGTTACATGGAGATCTTGTGTAGTGCACACGCCTGATTGTCTAATCTGGAGACCTTGTATAGTGCACACGCCTGGTTGTGTTACATGGAGACCTTCTATAGTGCACACGCCTGGTTGTGTTACATGGAGATCTTGTGTAGTGCACACGCCTGGTTGTCTAATGTGGAGACCTTGTATAGTGCACACGCCTGGTTGTGTTACATGGAGACCTTGTATAGTGCACACGCCTGGTTGTGTTACATGGAGACCTTGTGTAGTGCACACGCCTGGTTGTGTTACATGGAGACCTTGTATAGTGCACACGCCTGGTTGTGTTACATGGAGACCTTGTATAGTGCACACGCCTGGTTGTGTTACATGGAGACCTTGTATAGTGCACACGCCTGGTTGTGTTACATGGAGACCTTGTATAGTGCACACGCCTGGTTGTGTTACATGGAGATCTTGTGTAGTGCACACGCCTGATTGTCTAATCTGGAGACCTTGTATAGTGCACACGCCTGGTTGTGTTACATGGAGACCTTGTGTAGTGCACACGCCTGGTTATGTAACATGGAGATCTTGTGTAGTGCACACGCCTGGTTGTCTAATCTGGAGACCTTGTATAGTGCACACGCCTGGTTGTGTTACGTGGAGACCTTGTGTAGTGTACACGCCTGGTTGTCTAATGTGCAGACCTTGTGTAGTGCACACGCCTGGTTATGTAACATCGAGATCTTGTGTAGTGCACACGCCTGATTGTCTAATCTGGAGACCTTGTATAGTGCACACGCCTGGTTGTGTTACATGGAGACCTTGTATAGTGCACATGCCTGGTTGTGTTACATGGAGATCTTGTGTAGTGCACATGCCTGATTGTCTAATCTGGAGACCTTGTATAGTGCACACGGCTGGTTGTGTTACATGGAGACCTTGTATAGTGCACACGCCTGGTTGTGTTACATGGAGATCTTGTGTAGTGCACACGCCTGATTGTCTAATCTGGAGACCTTGTATAGTGCACACGCCTGGTTATGTAACATGGAGATCTTGTGTAGTGCATTCGCCAGGTTGTCTAATATGGAGACCTTGTGGATTACACATGTCTGGTCGATGAAGTCCACCTTACACCGACCTATTCAAGGACAGAGCTGACCAGTGTTGGGCTGGTCCACCCAAATACCGGAGAATCCTCAGATTTTAGGGTTGGAAAAACCATTTAAATGATCTTCAGTTTGGTTAAGAGGAGCAATTTATCAGGAAATCAAGTCAACACAATATGACATGATCAATGTTGGAGTTGCCCACCAAAGTACCAAATGATTCATTAGACCCAGATTCTCACACAATAATGGTTCAGCAGAAGGCTGAAGGGTACTAAATCTGAAGTGTACTAAGGTTTATTTCCCAGGGGATGTTGGAGGGTGGGCCCCCAGAATCAATTTATCTGGAGAACCCAGGGAACCTCAGTTTGACACTAGAGCAACTAGATCCCCATTCTCTGTGCTTCTGAAGTTTCTCTGATAAAAACACATTTCTGCTCAGCACAAAAAGGGGTTAACAGCAGTTGCTCAGTCTCACAGTCTCATTGGAATGCTAGACAACCTCTTCAGTGATTTTCTGCACAGAGTTTGTCTAGTTCTTACAGGGGCTTGTGCTGAGCTCCAATGGTGTCCACTTCTCAGGTGTAAGCTAGGCTCACTACAATTGCTTTCAGGAAAAGTCAAGCCCTGGTCCAAGATGGAAATACACCACACTTCCTTAGTTGTCACCTGAAGGTTATCCAGGTCTAGAAAAAAAAATTGCATTTGATATCAACTGTGCTTGTATAGGACTGAGCTGCAAACATGAGACTGAAGAACATGACATCATAGTCCGGGGAAATGGAAGTCCCCTAAACATTTGGGACAAAAGTGAATGCTTAGATACCTTTCTATCTACAGTGATCATTGAGAAAGATAGATGCAGACAACTAATACAGAGCGGAGTACGGGGTCAGGTTTATCTGGGTAGGGTTGGCGATATAAATTCCCACCTCCAGTTACCATTTCCAGTAGGTTTGCAGTACAGTATATTGTCTAAGAGTACGTTCACATGAAGAGGAATTCGCCCAAATGAATGGGCCCAATCAGCAGGGAGTCTCGAGCTCCGGAATCCACAGCAAGATCGAATAGAATGCTAATTTTTTGAGCATCCTGTTTTGGTTTCTGCCTTCCATTGTTTGATTCGGGGTGCAAACTGCCATGGATTCGAGGGCGGAATACACCCCCAGTGTGGGGAGCAATTCCATAAAGGACTGCGTCAAGGAAGTAAATTCTATAGGATAAAAGATACATAAAGTAAAAGTAAAAGAAGAGTCAGCCACCCCACCTGGTGGACAGATGGTTGTCCCAAAGGTTGGTCTTTCCTTATGAGACATTTATGGGAAATGCTGTCAATATTTATGATGGGAAAATGTCTTGAAATGAATTACAGAAAGTCTTCACAAGTCTCCTTTAATAATTAACTAGGTGATATTTTGAGAAGGTGTTAGTGATAAATCTAATCTTTTCAGAACGTTCCTCTTATCACGGACACTCCTACAGCGGAATGAGATAAAAAACTCTGTTTGCCGTAACTGCCCCGGCTCACTTTCTATCATGCTGTTATAGTTCATGTATCAGCGTCTGATTTTTCAGATTTTCAGGTATATAGAGATGGGCACTTTTTGGGAACCCCATTAGTTAGCCAGACAGATAAAGCAGCTACAATGGGCATCTTTCTTTTTGGAAGACCCGGCATGTTCTGCATTACACAAACATTCCAAAAATTCAATGAACACCATGTAACATTTCTTTACCCATATGGTGTTGTTGTAGGGAAATTGAGTAGATGCTATGAGGGTCTTCTACATATTAGAACTGATAACTGAGGTTTCTAGAAGACGGACAACTTGGGATCAACTTCTAACAAATAAGGAGAGTCCAAGAAGGAAGTCCTGGACATAAAATTACGTTATTATTAACATTTGTTTTTTTGTTGATATTTTTGCTGTTGCTGTTTTGGATATTTTAAGCCGACCTGTCGATCATCTCTTCTTGAAGTTGTGAGACTAGTTATAAGATCAGGAAGTTGTTGGTAGAAATTTGGTTATGCAAGGACACTTTTCACATTCCTCTGCTATTTCTGTTATGCTACAAGCCCCAAAAAATGACACAATAGCTCTCGAGACTCCAGAAGTGGCAACATCAAACAACTGACTCATTCATCTAATACCCGAAATATTACTGACATTTATCACCTGGATACATCCATTTCAAAAACTTTTAAAACTTTAGTACAAATCTATACAGTGTCAATACCGATCAAAGCTATTCCTATATAGTCGGAATTTACAATACTGTAAACTTCAGAAAGCAAAAAGGCGCATGTTAGGAGTAGAGGTGGGAGAATCACTTTGATATGACCCAGATTCCACCCAAATATTTTCAACCAAACTGACTATCTATTTGGACTATCTATAATGGCGCCGCCACATGTATTGCGGTAAATTATTATACTCTGGGGTCTCTTCAGACTACGGTGAAGGCTAAGGGGAGGTTAAAAAAAAAAAACTAAAAAACATTTATACTCACTTCCCTTACATCTTTTGGCCTCCTTGCGTTGTCTGAAACTCCCTGGTGACGTCATGTGGCCGGGGTCACTGCTGAACCCTGTGATTGGGCCCCAGTGGTCACATGGGTACGCCAAGCATCATGATGCCCAATCATGGGCTTCAGCAGTGACCCAGGGCACAAGACGCCACCAATGAGAAAGAGCGAGAGAATGATAATAGGGCTCAATACTGCCCCTTGTGGTACCCCACTAGTAAAGGTGACCCGATCTGAGTATTTGCCACTAATATCCACCCTCTGCTTTCTACTACTATGCCAGAATTCACTATTTTCATGGAAGTCACGTACAACAGTTGTTCCTCGTGTATCTTATGGACAGATTCTATATTTATTGCTAGTCTTGGTTGCCCGTCTTGTTTTTTCGCTATTTTCAGTAAGTCGTTGCCTAAGGGCCCTGTTTATCAGAAAGGAAATTATGATTTACCTTGAAAGAACAGCAAAGGAATGATTCTATGTGCAAAAACATGTACGAGAGACATCTTATACTCTAAGGAAGGTCAAGATGTCTTTAAAGGGGGTGTCCGACTTTTTATATTGATGGCCAATGTTGGACAGAGGTTCCATGGGCCAACCAGGTAAAATGATTTTCCGGGCCCTACAATAACCCATAGGAAGTAGTACTCTTCAACTATGGGTGTCTTCTGCTGGATCATTACTGTGTTAGAGTCTGGGCCCACCGGGGTATCTTTTGGTATTCTGGTGGACCAGTCCAACACTGGCTTAGGAGACTTCTAGGACTAATATTGTCATGGCTTCCAAAGCTGCAGCAAGAAATCATCCCTGATCCAGCAACACACAGTCATATCTAGGGCTGTAAAAAAAAGTATTTGCCCCTTCTTAATTTATTTTATTTTTGCACTTAATTGGTTTATATCCACAGATAGAAAGTAATAGGAGACCAAAATATCCCGAGAAAACACAAAATACAGTTTATAACGACTTGTTACATTTATTGAAGGTCTCACAACACCTAAATCATCCCTATTAAAAAGTTAGAGCCCCCATTACTCCTAATACCTGGATCATAGGTCTTCCTTAGTGAGACTTGCAGTACTGCACAAAAGTTTTAGGCTGGTGTGGAAAAATTGTTGCACAAAGAATGCTTTCAGAAATAGAAGGATTAATAGTTTACTTTTGTAAATGTAAACTCCATCCATATTTGGTGTGACCTTTGCCCTTTGCCCTCCATCAGTTTTTCTCGGTACTTGCAGACAGTTTTTGACAGAACTGGTCAGAGAGGTTGTTCCTGCCGCCATCTTGGAGAACTAAGCACAGATCTTCTGTGGATGTGGGCTTGTTCCAGGCCATCTGTCTCTTCGTGTCACCCCAGCGGCCTAAGGAAAGGACACAATATGTCACAGGTAGAGGTCATGTACGGCGGGGAAATTCCGCCGGAAGAAAATACCGGAGCAGCAGGACCGGACTGCGCTGGGAGACACCAGAGCAGCATGAACAGGTGAGTATGTTTTTTAAAAAAGTTTTTTTTCCTTCCCTGGCCTAATATAAAAAATATATATATATATATCCTGGACAACCCCTTTAATTTAGTAGGTATGCTCATCCTGCAACAGGAAATGTGCGGGGCCTGGGGACACTTGGGGGACAATATAAGAATTGACCTCTGATCGCAGGCATTAGCTCCAGGTCTTTGCAGTGCAAAACAGTAGAGACCCGTGGCTATGGCCGCCGTCCTGCTTCAGAGCAGCCTCCATCTTTAAAGACCCAGCATTCTCCGCACTATTATCACGGATGTCAGGAAAGGGTTAATAAACTTGACTTTGATTGCCCAGGAATGGTGGGGGATACAGAGAATATTCCAAAAGTGTCAAAATCAGTGGCGTGTCACATACTGAAGGAGGTGAAGAGCTGTAGTTTTTGGAGGTGGTGAAAGGTCCTCTTTAAAGGGGTTGTCCAGGTAATAATGGACAACCCCTTTAACTTCTAAATCAGCCGGGGGCAGTGAAAAAAATAAAAAAAAAATTATACTCACTTGTCCCCGATGCTCCGGTGTCCTCCCGACGTTAAGAAGCGGTTACCCGTGGAAACCCGCAGACCCCAAACCCACAGACCACAAAGACTCTAAGCGCAGCTTGCAGGACTCCAGGCGTTTTTCAAGCAGAATACAAAACGGAATTCCCGAACGGAAACCAGGCGCAGGTGTGAAACCACCCTGAATCTGTAAATATTTACAGGTGCATTTGAAGAAAGAAATAAAAATTTCTGAATTGCATCAAAAATTACAGAACTTTGTCCCTGACTAAGAGTATTTTTTTATTTCTAACTTATATTTAGTATTACAAGAAACGTCCCTACTGGCAGGATAGGGATTGGAAGGTGGACAAGATTGCCTGCTGCATACACAGAGGACACAAAGGTTTGATAGCTGGGATGCAGGTTTTCCAGTTCCATCTTCTGCAATGTACACAACGGTGCAAAACTTTTAGGCAGGTGCGGGAATAATGCTGCTCAGCAAGAATACTTTCAGAAATAATAATAATAATAATAATAATAATAATAGTCCTTTAATAGTCCCACAATGGGGAAATTCAGTGTGTTACAGCAGCAAAGATAAGCAGATACAAATACAAATACAACATGTACAGGAATATTCCAAGGTGAGAGGCATTACATTGATAGCAGACAGACAGATAGGGCGTAGCAGGGGGGGGGGGGGGATTTAACAGGCAGAGAGATATTTCAGTTCTCTGTGTGTAATGATCTCCGCTTAGGTCGGTGTTGGTTGTACAGCCTAACCGCGGTGGGGAGGAAAGACTTCCGATAGCGCTCCTTCTCACACCTAGGGTGGAGCAGTCGGTCACTGACAGTACTGCTCAGCGCGATCACAGTCTCATGCATGGGATGGGACTTCTTCTCCTGCATGGAGCTCACCACGGACAGTATCCTTCTGTCACCCACCACCTGCACTGGGTCCAGTGGGCTCCCCAGGACAGAGCTGGCCCTTCTAATCAGCTTGTCAAGTTTATTTCTGTCCCTGGTTGATATACTGCTCCCCCAGCAGGCCACTCCAAAGAAGATGGCTGATGCCACTACCGAGTTGAAGAAAGTTCTAAGAAGTGCCCCCCGGATTCCAAAGGCTCTCAGCTTCCTAAGCAGGTAGAGCCTGCTGTGGCCCTTCCTGTACAGGGCCTCCATATGATCTACCCAATCCAGCTTATTATTAAGGAGCAAACCCAGGTACTTATAGGTGTTCACAATCTCGATGCCCGTCCCCAGGATGTCCACTGGTTTAGGAGGGCTTCTGCCTTTGCGGAAGTCCACCACCATCTCCTTGGTCTTCCCCGCGTTAATCTTCAGGTGGTTCCGGTGGCACCAGTCCACAAAATCCCGGTTCAGTTCTCTGTACTCCCTGTCATCATCATCTGTGATGAGACCCACTATTGCAGAGTCGTCAGAATACTTCTGTAGGTAGCAGCTGGATGAGTTGCACCTAAAATCTGCAGTGTACAGTGTGAAGAGGAAAGGGGCGAGAACCGTACCCTGAGGTGCCCCCGTATTACAGATCACTGTACCTGACACACAGTCTCGGGCTCTCACGTATTGAGGTCGATTTGTGAGGTAGTCTAGGATCCAGTTGGAGAGGTGGTGGTCCACTCCAGCAAGGCCCAGCTTGTCCCTCAATAACCTGGGCTGTATGGTGTTAAAAGCACTGGAGAAGTCAAAGAACATTATTCTCACTGTGTTCCCTGGTTTCTCCAGGTGAGACAGAGCCCTGTGCAGAAGATGGATGATGGCATCATCTACCCCAATGCCCGGCCGAAATAGACGGGTCAATAGTTTATTTCTGTCAAGTAACCAAATAAAGTAAATGAAGAAAAGTGAAATCAATTTGGTGTGACCTTTGCCCTTTGGAGGAGGAGTCCTGGAAGTGATGATCCGGCCCCACAGATATAGTCCTGATCTCATCATCATCCAGTCTGTCTGGGATGACATGAAGAGACAGAAGGATTGGAGCAAGCAACATCCACAGAAGATCTGTGCTTAGTTCTCCAAGATGGCGGCAGGAACAACCTCCCTGTCCAGTTCTGCCAAAACCTGTCTGCAAGTACTGAGAAGAACTGATGGGAGGCAAAGGACAAAAGTCATTTAAGAGAGACAAGGAGGGCAACTCTCTCTACCTGGAGACACAGAAGGCCAGTCTGTGTGAGAGACATTTGTAAGCAAGGAGTTGTTGGACGTTGTTGTGTTTATGAGCTGATAGGGAGAAGCTCTCCAGCTACTAGCTAGGGTTGTTTAATGTTTAGTAAGTGCTGGACAGGCCAGGATTTTCTTTTGTTGGTTTTGTTTTATTTTTTGTAAATTTCTACCTATCTTCTGCTGTTTGGTCTGATTTTGATGAAACTGACACATGTCCATAGACCCCAGCAAAGGTGTAATATAATCTCAATATAATCTTTGACAAAAAATAGACTATTAACCCTTCTATTTCTGAAAGCATTCTTTCTTTGTAGTATTTTTTAAAAATGGGTTTTCAACCTAGGATTGCACTGTGAGGACAGTAGGCAAAACCATTGACTCCGACCCCTGTGTCACAGCCCAACTCTGACTTCACTTCAGGGAAACTACATGGTCATTACCTCTTACGGTGGTCCCGATGTTGATGACAGCTGGCCTAGGACCAAGAGACACTTGTGTTCAGGCAAGAGAATAGTTTAGGTACTATTTGTAAATTTTAGGTACAGGCCACAAGTTGCAGGTGGAATTTGTGTGTGGTCAGAAACAAGCAGATTGTCAGGGTGGGCAGCACAGGTGCAATGATCAAGGACAAGCCGAGGTCAGACACAGAAATCAGGCAGAGTAGAGATCAGCAGAAAGAGACATAGAACAGGCCAAGGGTTAATACACAGGTCACAAAACGAGTCTCTCTGTAAGCAGGATAGGACAGTGGTCCATGTAGAATTTATGCTAAACGATGCTGAAACAAGGTAGATACGGTCAGCCACCAGGTATAGATATGGCGCGGAAGTCATTGAAGAAGCTCCTGCAAGAAATGCTGGAATTGGAAAGAATCGGCCACAGAATTTCTACTGACGTTGGGAATGTTCATCGAAAGTGATGCCAGAGGATTAGAATTAGTTTATTTTCCATTTTCTACTGCTCAGCATTACAGTTTCAACATCTAATGAAACGCTGCTTCCAGAAATGTTACATAAATGAATAATACAGAAGATTATAAGAAACTTTGTATGGACAATCTCCAGCTACAGCAAGGGCAGAATACAAGTCAAATACTAGAAATATTGTTACTCCCCATGTACACACAAAAGCTTATGCACCACAATTGGCAATGAGTCTGTATGTTGTGCCGCAGTCTTTACGAGGTGCAGATAACATGGAATGCTGGCAGGCTGGTTTGTAAAGAGATGAAACATAATTATTTTCAGGAAAGAACCAAATTAAAGGATTTGCCTACAAGCACAGAAATATCTGCCATTTACCAGAAACAGCCCCATTACTGTCACGTTCAGGTCTGGTGTGCAGCTCATCTTACTCATTCTTTGCAGAGTCAATTTATTATTAAAATGAGCTTCATAACCCCTAAAAAACTGCAAGTAATTCAATTCAGTAACATAAAAAAAAATTCCAAGGTCCAATTATCATATTATACTTTATGTCACACATCAATATGACCAAAACTGCTGGTCACAGATGAGATGTGTCAATGATTATCTATCTATCTATCTATCTATCTATCTATCTATCTATCTATCTCCTATCTATCTATCTATCTCATATCTATCTATCTATCTATCTATCTATCTCATATCTATCTATCTATCTATCTCTTTTTTTTTTTTTTTTTTTTATTGTTTATTTATATAGCACCATTAATTCCATGGTGCTTTACATATGAAGATTTACATACGGTACACCAGATATACAAAACAGATAATACAAACATTGACCAACTGGCACAGTGGGATAGAGGGTCCTGCCCGCAAGGGCTTACAATCCATCTATCTATCTATCTATCTGTGATGAACCGACCCTCAGTTTTATATCTTTCTTGGAAGTGTGTTTTACTTGCTTAGGTCAGTCCTTCCCCCACTTGGAATGCGGTGCTTTAGTGGAGTCCACATTGCTGGACGATACACTTCACTGGTTTTATGTGTGTTCATTGGAGATGGCTTGCTATAGCCAGGCACTTTTATTATCCCTGGCCAGATGGGATGGGGGATAGCAAGCCTTAACTTCACCCTTCTCTCCGAGGGTTCTGCAAAGGTGGGAGAAGGGGGGCTGCCTGGGTGCAAGGGGTGGGTGGAGCACTAGCCATATGCTGTGGGCAGACCTGGATTCTGGGGTCATTCAGCAAAGAGGCAGTAAGGAGCTCTGATCTGGGAGAAGATGAGAGGGCCTGCCCTACTGAGGTGAGAGTGAGTTTTTAGTATTCATTGTGCTGAGCATGGAAGAGAGACAGCTAGGACAAAGCTGTGTGCTCAGGTATCTTTTCTAAACTTTTATTTCCCTTTTACTTTGTTTTGTATGGTATCATCGCCCCTTTGCTTGTATGTTTATGCTTGATCGTATTAATATTGTATATTTCTGTATATGCTATTAATCCATACCGACCCACTTGGGTTATTAAACATATAAAATTTATATCGCTCATTTCGTTTTATCCTATGACCCGGTCTACTCACGGTGTGTGAGTGGGAGGTTAAGAAAGAAGTTTGATCGCAGGCGTGCCAGGCGGCTGGGCGAGGTGATATTCTTCACACTATCTATATATCTATCTATCCCATATCTATCTATCTATCTATCTATCTCATATCTATCTATCTATCTATCTATCTATCTCATATCTATCTATCTATCTATCTATCTCATATCTATCTATCTCATATCTATCTATCTATCTATCTATCTCATATCTATCTATCTCATATCTATCTATCTATCTATCTCATATCTATCTATCTATCTATCTCATATCTATCTATCTCATATCTATCTATCTATCTATCTATCTATCCCATATCTATCTATCTATCTCATTTCTATCTATCCCATATCTATCTATCTATCTATCTATCTATCTATCCATCCATCTCATATCTATCTATCTATCTATCTATCTATCTCATATCTATCTATCTATCTATCTCATATCTATCTATCTAAATATAGAAAATGCAGGAGCACCCTGCACACAGCACAGAGGTATAAGAAATAGAAAACATTACTACTATTGTTACTATCAAATAATATAAACTATACATATAAATTAGAGGTTCTTTGATATACACATTTGATCAAACAGTAAGAAGCCTGTACCTGCCCCTGTACCTGCCCCTGTACCTGCCATGACAAGGCGACCTCATTCAGATGGGACCCTACACTAAATAAACAGACCTCTCTTGGACCCAGAACAAGTCTACAAATTTCAGGGCAAGCAGGATCCAGAGTTTACTCCATATAAAATAGCCTAAGGCAGATGGGGAGATGAGAACTATATATACTCTATTCCAATTAAATAAACCTGTGCAATAGGATGGGAGTGCTAGTCCAACTATGGAGGGAGCCTCACCGTCCTAGTAATACACAAAATAAAATTTGGACTGCACATCCCAATGTGAACAGGTGCTTTTCTATTTCTTATACCTTTTTGCTCCTGCATTTTATATATTTATATATTACCACAGTAGTTAAGCACCTGTTCACATTGGGATGTGCAGTCCAAATTTTATTGTGCCTATCTATCTATCTATCTATCTATCTATCTATCTATCTATCTCATATCTAAATATCTATCTATCTATCTATCTATCTATCTCATATCTATCTATCTATCTCATATCTATCTATCTATCTCATATCTATCCATCTATCTATCTCATATCTATCTCATATCTATCTATCTCATATCTATCTATCTATCTATCTATCTATCTCATATCTATCTATCTGTCTATCTATCTCATATCTATCTATTTATCTATCTATCTATCTATCTATCTCATATCTATCTCACACCTATCTAATATAATATCCCTCTATCTATCTATTCTAATATATCTATCTATCTCATATATATCTAATCTAATCTATCTAATCTATCTATCTTCTATCTAATATAAAAATTATAATATTTATTTATCAATCTCATATCTATCAATCAATTATATAAATATATATATATATATATATATATATATATATATATATAAGACATGACAGATAACTCATCATGTCTCTTCTTGTAATATCTCCCTGAGCCTGTTTGTCCCACTAAAGTGAAATTGTGTAATATAAGACATTATGACATATCTGAAATTCCTCTGTGTTGACATAAAATAGTACAATAAATACAAGGGCCTGGCATTATTCAATAAAAGGTGTGCCCCTTCCCAAAATACCAAAAATACTAATAATATTCATCACTGGCTGTGTATCTCTATCTATCCATCTATCTCTCAATCTATCTATCTATCTCATATCTATCTATCTATCTATCTATCTCATATCTATGTATCTATCTATCTATGTATCTATCTATCTCATATCTATCTATCTATCTCATATCTATCTATCTATCTATCTATCTCATATCTATCTATCTATCTATCTATCTCATATCTATCTATCTATCTATCTCATATCTATCTATCCATATCTATCTCATATCTATGTATCTATCTATCTATGTATCTATCTATCTCATATCTATCTATCTATCTCATATCTATCTATCTATCTATCTATCTATCTATCTCATATCTATCTATCTATCTATCTATCTCATATCTATCTATCTATCTATCTCATATCTATCTATCTCTATCTATCTTCTATCCACCTATAATTTATTTATCATTATCTATTATCTATCTATCATCTATATATTTATCTATCTAAGTAGAAGAAATACCAGCTGTATTATCATAAAAATTAGCTTAGATAGATAGAGATGATGGATAGATAGATAGATAGATAGATAGATAGATAGATAGATAGATATAGATAGATAGATAGATAGATAGATAGAGATAGATAGATAGATAGATAGATAGATAGATAGATATGAGATAGATATGGATAGATAGATAGATTGAGAGATAGACATTATTCCTTTTCTCTTTCCAAGGCAAAATATAGAGCCCCCTGAGCCTCACTATGTGAGAGACACTATCAGCCAAGTACAATAATACAGCAGTTATTACATCATAAGATATGTGACATATTGATGTAAGATACCCCCACAGATATAGAAGACACAGCTATGTATATCTGCACAGGACGGAAGTTTGAAGACCAAGATAATAAAATAGTAGCCATATATAACAACTAAAGTTCTCTCTCCTGCTAAGTCAAGTCAGTAGGACAAAAATAGTGTAAAATCCAGTGTGGTGGAAATCAATGATGGTTGTTTCCCTATTTCGACCAGTCACCGCGCTTGTCATCGCTGTTTCCATGTAAACCGTTTCCATTTATTTACAGTTGGGGTGGATGATGAGGGTCACAGGTTACGAACTGACACATTTCTATTTTTCTTTTTGAGAACATGGATATTTTTACCTTGAATATCTTATAATAGAATGAAACACTTATCTGACACTAAATAACAGGTTGTGAAGGGGTAGTTTACAACCCCCTGTGATGGTAGATGTATGGTGTATTACTGGGTGTGTCTATACGCTACAGCATGGAGATACAGTATACAGAGAAGTCACATAACTGTGGACCATGGAGTAAACCTTGACTTTATACAAAGTGTCACTTGAAAATTGACCATGTTGAACCATATGGATCCAATAAAGGGGGCAGTAGTAAGCACTATGCCATAACATATTGTTACCAACCGTGGTTCTCGGAAATCGTAGTGCTTCTTGAAACCTGGTTGAAGGGGTGGCACAAAAAAATCGGCAAACTATGTATATTACACAATAGGAATGGGGTATTTTTAGATTTTCCCAGGAGGGGAATCACTGGTCTAGCCCATAAAAGTGATTGAAAGTTTTAAGGGATTTTTGTAGTGCTTGGCTTTCAAGATTGGTGAAAAACAATAGTTGGGGTAGGAGAGAACTTATTGTCTTCCTTCCTAAGTAGTGGTGTGACCCTATCCTTTAATTTCTGCTCCCTACAGAGAAATAGCATGGATATTTAACATTAGATAACAATGGTTTGTTCAATATGTCCTTACTCTAATTTCCTGGTTGTTGCCTTCTTTTCAGTGCCTGGTCCCCTTCTGCTTCGGATGCGGGTTCGGGTGGCTCATTTTGTGGTCGAACAAGTTCGGTACGAACTAGAAGTAAAGTTATTATAGGGGGCTCCTCAGACCTCAGCCTATAATAGATGGAGAGCCAGGGGAGGTGACTAAAATAAAAAACATTTATACTCACCTTTCCTTACCTTTTTTGGGTCTCCTCGTGGCATCTGACACTCTCTCTCTCTCCCTCGGTGACGTCACGACACTCGGCGTGACCATGTCATCACTGTGACCCAATCACAGGCTTCCATCACGTCGCAAGGAGACCACAATGCATGTTGCGGTGGCCATTTTAGTTAATCCAAGACGAATCTCCAATTGTTCAGTTTCCTTTAAAAAGAACAATTTGGGATATTCGGGTCCATCTTTAATAGCCATACTCGATGATCTCTTTAACTTCTAGTGACTACCACTATGAGTAAAGATGGCCATAGACATTTGACTTATGTCAGCCAAACCTGTGGGACTAGCTAACCATCTAATGTGTGTTAGAAGTTGCCGATGTTACGTGTGATACATGTGATGTAGGGTGAAAAAGGATGGGGCATGCAGAGTTCCAACATACTTGATCCTTAGTTCTCAAGGGAGATATGCCACCAATAGAGATGACTGAACCCAGTTTGGGCTAAACCAGATTTGACCAAAATTTTACAAGCTTTCTGATTCAACCCCAGCCTGAAACTTTTGGGTTCGCCCTCCACAAATTAATATTATACTCTGGGACCATAGTGTATAATAAGCAGAGACCAAGGGGAGGTGCGGAAACATAATAAACTAATATACTCACCTTCCCTCACTTCTACTGGTCTCTTTCTCGGGGTCTAGTGCTCCCTCTGAATCTTCTACCTACCCCTTGGGTAACACGAGAGGCTTGTGATTGGGCCTCAGTAGCCACATGGGCACACTGATGTCTTCTCTAACCACAACCAGTCTGTTGTACTCTCCCTATTGAGAACACGGCAACCCTTGGCCAAACCAACTGTGCATGTGTTTGGGGGTTTGAGAGCAGGGATGTAACTTGAGGGGGTGCAGAGGGTGCAGTCGCACCGGGGCCCAGGATCCTTAGGGGGCCCATAAGCACTGGCATCAGTATTGAGATTGCAGCTTCCATCTAGCCCATTAGCCAAGGAGAGCAATAGATTACCCTAAGTACACTAAGGTTGATTAAACTCCTTATCACCCGTAACCATCACTATCAAGAATTCACTGTAGGGATGAGGTAGGGGGCCCCGGACATAAGATTGCACCGGAGCCCACAAGACTTTAGTTACGCCACTGTTTGGGAGGTATAGTCAGACAAACACGTGCTTGGTGGTGTTTGACACTGAAAGTTCGTGGCCACCTTAACACTTTTTTTCAGTGATCAATCGACTTTTAATTCTGTAAAGTCAAATTGTTGGGTAGTCTACAGCTAGAAGTTTCTCTAATGCCCAGAATTAGAACTGGGGCTACCTTGTCCTCTGAAGGTCTCACCAGCTTTTCCCCCAATTTGTCTGATGGTAAATGTAATAAATCCTAATTCTTCACCCTATTGACCTATCACTGTACCCCTACACCACCCTACAAGACTACCCTACAAGAGCCCAATGGCAGCTTCAGCTCTGATACATCTTAACAGTCTATACAATGTCTCAAACCAAAAGTGTGTACAAGACAAGTGTAAAGCAACTCTGAGACTAAGCCCCCCCACCAACAATCTAGCTTGCTGTAGGCTTATAATACTTTCATTTCCCATAGACTCAAATCTCTCTAACCTGTTAATTCCAGTCTATTTTTAGAAACTCCACCCTCACCTAGCACCCAGATATGTGACCCAAAGGAACACATTAGTTTTTGATTGTCATGTATGAGGTCACTGGTCACACACCCTGCTGCACTCCCTACTTCCTATATGGCTGTATAAATATGTGTGCACTTTGTTACTTATATACATACATAGGGGACAGGGACATTATATTGCAGACATTTCATCTCCAGGAGGACTTTTCTGGACTTTTATATTCTTGTGCCAAAGTGACTTCTTTGCTGTCTTATCATTTGGCTGAATATCTTATTTAATATTTATTCATTATGTATACTGAGGGGACCACACGAGTGATTATTCTGGGGATTGTACTCTTACTATCTGGTAAGAAAACTCTACATTTTATTATTATATGTTATTATATTATATTGTATTTTATTTTATGTTACTGTATTATATTATATATTATATTATATTAGTTATTATTATATTGATTTTTATTTAACTATTTTGTGTTTCATTTTTTAATCTTTTATTATATATTATATTGTATATTTTATATTTTTCATTTTGATAAATTTTTTAACATGACATTTTTTTAAAACTTTTATTATATTTTTATATTACACTGTATTTTTTATATTTTTTTCAATTAATTTAATTATTTTAATATTTTTTATTCTATTTTATTTAATTTAGTTTATTTTATGTTACTAAATGTTATTTTATATTGTATTTAGTTTTGTTATACTTTATATTTTTTTAGATTTTTGTTATAAATTGTAAATGATTATATATTATATTAAACACTACTATATTATATAGTATTTTACAATTTTAATTTATATTATACTTATACATTTATTATAGTATTATATTATATTATTGTTTGTTATTATTTTCAAACTTTAGTTATCACATATCTTTATAGAGCTATGTCATGTTTTACATTATATTTGTATACATTATTCTACTATATAGTCTGACATAGATAGCCATCATACTTCAGATTCTTTACTGAATGACTTATTGGTTTTCTAAGCGGTTCTTCAGATACGTTGTCTAGTAACCTATACAGTAGAGTAGAGGTTACTCTGACCTCACTATACTAAAATCCTGGGGGCTTATATTGACCCTGGCCCCTTGCAACCCATAGAGGATGATGGCATCTGTGGCTGGAGCTGATAATTGATGTTTCTTCCTTTCACAGTTTTTGGTAGATTAAATCTTTTCCCGTGTTTCTTCAGTATACATTTGTTACATTCTGTATACACTTGACAAGTGCAGAGCACATAGAATAATATTTGCCCACGTGCCTGACTATGAGCAGATACTATCTCCAGCACAGCGAGATGGATATGGCTTTTCAATGTATGTCTTAAAGGGACCCTGTGACTTTGAAAATGCATCCTATACAGCAGGAGGAGCTGATCAAATTGATATATAGATTTGGTGTATACTATTCAGTACAACTACTTCATTTAAATGGGTTATAACATAAAAAATATTGATCCTCTCCCCATAGGATAGAGCAGGGGTCCCCAACCACCGATCCACGGATTGGGACTGGGCTGTTGGGGGTCTTCTGCCGGTCCGCGGGGCAGCGGGCTGGCCTCGGTAAAGGCGGCTCCCAGCACATTATGTGGGACGGGTCGGCGATCTGGCCACAGTGTTGTCGCTCCTAGCATAGCTAATGGTGCGGGACCTCGGTGTACAGCGCTGTAGACTAGGTCCACGCCATTAGCTATGCTAGGAGCCACAACACTATGGCCAGATCGCCGACCCATCTCGTCTAAAGCGCCGTTTAATGTATAACCCCGCCCCCATATGACCAAGGCCCCGCCCCTAAATTACCCACTTTTCTGACTTTTTTTATCCAACTCCATCCTGAAATGTCCCAAGTTCAAAAGTGATCAATATAAATGTATTACTTATGTTCTTAATATACTGCTATATATCCTGTTACATGATTTCGAGTGGGATTTCCCCATTCAGGACCCTCATCCATTAGACAGAGCAGCTACAAAAACTGGAGGACCTGACACTTCGGTGCATTACATAGACATTCCATTGATTTTAATGAACTTGTGTAATACTCCATTTCTCCAGAGGGGGCACTCTAAGCACTCTAAGAGAATTAAACACTTGCCAAGTTTCTTTACTAATTAGAACTATTGTTTTTTTTGGGGGGGGGAGGGGTAAATGCCGTACATTTTCCAATCAGCTCATCATTCGAGGACTCCTTTAGCATAAAGAGATTCTCCAAAATGGAGAACCCCTTCGAGTAATGTTTCTGTGACCGTGCTTTAAGATATGGTGTATTATCAAATAGTGTATCAAGAAGTTCCCAAGAAGAATAGATATTACTGATTGAAAAGAGGTTTCCATTATTAATAGGAGAGCATAACTAAAGTGCAGTACACATCTAGTGCCTATAGGGGGTGCTATTAAATCAAATATACGTGTCTGGGATCTGAGCCAGAACAGCTGCACAGTTAAGTGGCAATGTTTATTCTTGCAAAAGAAAGAGCTTTTAATAGTGTCTTAGTGTTCAGTCTTCTTTCCTGGCATCTTCTGGCCTCCTGGGAGATGTCATCGAGTTGCTTATTTCACCTAAGAAGCTGGAAGAGGCCAGAAGACACTGGGAAAGAAGACTGGACACTACGGCACAGCTCCAAAGAGGCGAGAAACCAAAAGATGTGGGTTAACCTGATCTAGTGATCTCTATGAAAGGAGCAAATGAGGTACAAAGTGGATTTGGCTCCTCCGATCCTGCACTTCAGTAGCACCAGTTTCATTGTTTGAGGATAACAACATTCCTCTGCCATTCATCTGGTATCATATACTGTCAGCTACCACACACTGCAAATATTACAGGCTGTGCAATAAGTGTATGAGGGAGCGACACGCCTGATTTACATCAATATATACCGACACACTTCGGTTAACCGCCTTGTTTACATACATTGTCACCTTGTTGGTTAATGGTTATATGTATGTGACTATAATCTATTACTTACACAGTGCAAACAAGTGTACAGAATGACTAACATATGTAGTAATTTCGCCCTTGTTCACATTGGCATCAGTTTTCTAATACCGCTAATACAGTACGCTCTGCTACTCCACCCAGCAGAAAATCAAATCCAATAAATCATTTTATAGGGAACCATGAGGCTTAAAACAGGAAATGAATATTTTGGTGCAAATGCTTAAAGGGGTTGTCCAGAAATAATAGCAAACCCAAGAGCAATTGGGGAGGGTGTTAAAAAGAAATAAAGTCATACTGCCCGATACTGGTGCTCCTTTATACAGTCCCGCTTGTTGAGAAGCTCACATGACCAACGAGACCAATCACTAACCTCAGCGGTCTTTGGAGAGGGAACCTGTGACATCACTCACGTAGTCACCAGTTCCTTACCAATGACCAATGAGGCTACTGATTGGTCTCATTGGTCATGTGAGCCTCTCCACTTCTGGCCCAGTGAGTCCTGGAACACGAGGGGAATTGTACCAGGATAAGTGACTCTTTTTTTTTTTTTGATTACACCCAACCTGGCTGCCCCTGAATTTGCTGGAATTCATAGACAACCCCTTTAATGTAGAGCGTTAGGTCAACTAAGCAGGAAGGAACATAAACTTGCATTGTCATGACTAAGGCTGACCATACACTTGAGATAGTTGCCTGCCGAATGCTTGCCATATGTAGCAGAGCTAAATTAGCTGTGTGTAGTACATACTATGTATAATAAACTCATTTCTTTTTTTCTTGTAGCGTCCCCTGTCGAGGCACAGTCTTCAATAGCTACAAGTTTACAAAGTATTCTTAAAGCAATTGCTAATGCTATAGCAAATTTAGTGAACCAGATATCCAATATATTGAATCCAACCCCTACACCAAGTACTACAACCACAAGCACCACGACCAGTACCAGTCATTCTTCAGTTATATCCACCACTGTGCCTACTTCCTCAAGCAACACTGTGACTACTGCCACCACTACTGGGACAAGTAGTACACCCCCTCACTCATCAGTCTCTTCTGATACAGTTACTCCTGCAAGTTCTTCAGCAACCCAGATAGTATTCACATCATCAAACACTGCAAAGACTTTTGATACCGGGACAACTAGCCAGTTCATATCGACGCCTGCCACAACACAGCATTCATCCACTGGGGAAACCAGTTCAGGATCCACTTTGCCGTCAAGCACAGAAACAAGTAGTCACCTGTCCTCAAGTAACACTCCAACCTCTTTGAGTGGCCAAACTACATCCAGCAGTGCAAGTGTTACTGCCACAAGTAGTAGCCAGTCATCGTCCAGTAATGTGTTTACTTCAAGTGCAGGAACTCAAGTGCACTCATCAGTAACAAGCACTGAGGCTCAAACTAGTGGATCTAGTAGCCAGCCTTCCTCCAGTAACATCTTCACTTCCTCAAGTGTCGGAACATCTGCAACTGGCAGCCCATCAACAGCAAGTACTGAAACCAATAGTCATCTATCAACAACCAACCCAACGACATTGTCTAGTGGCCAAACCTCATTCAGTACTAGCGGATCTAGTAGCCAACCTTCCTCTAGTAACATCTTCACTTCCTCAAGTGTCGAAACATCAGTACAATCAACTGCAACTGGCAGCTCAGCAACAGCAAGTACTGAAACCAGTAGTCATCCATCAACAACCAACCCTATAACATTGTCTAGTGGCCAAACCTCATTCAGTACAAGTGGATCGAGTAGCCATCCTTCCTCTAGTAACATCTTCACTTCCTCAAGTGTCGGAACATCTGCAAATGGCAGCCCATCAACAGCAAGTACTGAAACCAGTAGTCATCTACCAACAACCAACCCAACAACATTGTCTAGTGGCCAAACCTCATTCAGTACTGGTGGATTTACTAGCCATCCATCTTCTAGTAACATCTTCACTTCCTCAAGTTTCACAACATCAGTACAATCAACTGCAACTGGCAGCCCAGCAACAGCAAGTACTGAAATCAGTAGTCATCTATCAACAAGCAACTCTATAACATTGTCTAGTGGCCAAACCTCATTCAGTACTAGTGGATCTAGTAGCCAGCCTTCCTCTAGTAACATCTTCACTTCCTCAAGTTTCGGAACATCAGTACAATCAACTGCAACTGGCAGCCCAGCAACAGCAAGTACTGAAACCAGTAGTCATCTACCAACAACCAACTCTATACCATTGTCTAGTGGCCAATCCTCATTCAGTACAAGCGGATCTAGTAGCCAGTCATCTTCTAGTAACATCTTCACTTCCTCAAGTTTCGGAACATCAGTACAATCAACTGCATCTGGCAGCCCAGCAACAGCAAGTACTGAAACCAGTAGTCATTCACCAACAAGCAACTCTATAACATTGTCTAGTGGCCAAACCTCATTCAGTACTAGCGGATCTAGTAGCCAGCCATCTACCAGTAATGGGTCCACTTCCTCAAGTTTCGGAACATCAGTACAATCAACTGCATCTGGCAGCCCAGCAACATCAAGTACTGAAACCAGTAGTCATTCACCAACAAGCAACTCTATACCATTGTCTAGTGGCCAATCCTCATTCAGTACAAGCGGATCTAGTAGCCAGTCATCTTCTAGTAACATCTTCACTTCCTCAAGTTTTGGAACATCAGTACAATCAACTGCAACTGGCAGCCCAGCAACAGCAAGTACTGAAACCAGTAGTCATTCACCAACAAGCAACTCTATAACATTGTCTAGTGGCCAAACCTCATTCAGTACTAGTGGATCTAGTAGCCAGCCATCTACCAGTAATGGGTCCACTTCCTCAAGTTTCGGAACATCAGTACAATCAACTGCATCTGGCAGCCCAGCAACAGCAAGTACTGAAACCAGTAGTCATTCACCAACAAGCAACTCTATAACATTGTCTAGTGGCCAAACCTCATTCAGTACTAGTGGATCTAGTAGCCAGCCATCTACCAGTAATGGGTCCACTTCCTCAAGTTTCGGAACATCAGTACAATCAACTGCATCTGGCAGCCCAGCAACAGCAAGTACTGAAACCAGTAGTCATCTACCAACAACCAACTCTATACCATTGTCTAGTGGCCAATCCTCATTCAGTACTAGCGGATCTAGTAGCCAGTCATCTTCTAGTAACATCTTCACTTCCTCAAGTGTTGGAACATCAGTACAATCAACTGCAACTGGCAGCCCAGTAACAGCAAGTACTGAAACCAGTAGTCATCTACCAACAAGTAACTCTATAACATTGTCTAGTGGCCAAACCTCATTCAGTACAAGTGGATCTAGTAGCCAGTCATCAACCAGTAATGGATCCACTTCCTCAAGTGTCGGAACATCAGTACAATCAACTACAACTGGCAGCCCAGCAACAGCAAGTACTGAAACCAGTAGTCATTCACCAACAAGCAATTCTATAACATTGTCTAGTGGCCAAACCTCATTCAGTACAAGCGGATCTAGTAGCCAGCCATCTACCAGTAATGAATTCACTTCCTCAAGTGTTGGAACATCAGTACATTCAACTGCAACTGGCAGCCCAGCAACAGCAAGTACTGAAACCAATAGTCATCTATCAACAACCAACCCACAGACATTTTCTAGTGCTCAAACATCACTTAATACTGCAGCTTCTAGCCAGTCATCTTCAAGCAATGCCATTACTTCTTCAACTGGCATCACCAATAGCCTGCCAGTGACCAACATAACATTGGCTATTAGTAGCCAAAACCCAAGCACTACTAACAACTCATCACCTCCATTAACAAGTACAGTCCCAACCTCAACAAATGTACTGATATCTTCTACAAACAAGACTTCTGTTCCTTCAACTGCATTATTAGGTACCACACAAACATCAACCAGCCAATTGTCATCAAGTTCAGTATCCAGTTCAACGACAAACAGCAGACTTTCTTCAACTACCTTCCCTAATACTGCATCAACAGCCACCAGCCTAGTGACAGCTACTTCAATGGCAACCAGTTCCCAGCATCTAACCTCCACATCATCTACCCAGAATTCTTCTGTTAACCATAGTTCCCTGTTTATCAGCACTTTAATGCCTTCATCCAGTACATCATCTCCTTCTACTGCCTCTAATAGTACTCTACTGTCTACTACACCAACCAGCACAAATTCAAGCAGTGCAACATCACAAAGTACTGCGAATATCACAACTAAACCTTCTGCTAATTCTACAACTACTGTAACCAGTGCAAACACAACTTCATACAATATTGTGGTGTCTTCTACAACAGCAGCCAGTACCCAAAATCCTACCACTAATAGTACTGTAGCTACTTTGACTACTGCAAAGTCAACTTCACAGGGGACTGCAACATCTCCATCTACTGCATCCAATACAATAACAAACTTATCCAATGCAACAACATCTCATAGTAATGTAAGCGCCATCACAACTACACCAACTAATTCTGCTGCGTCCACCACTATAACCAGTACACACTCAACCTCATCTTCTTCAGTAGCAACCAGTAGCCATAATTTCACCACTAATAATATTGTAACTAACTTGACATCTACACAATCATCTTCACCGAAAACAGCAATATCTCCTTTTACTCCATCCAATACTCAGAACTCAACCTTTACTAGTACAATACCAAGCTCAACTAGTGGAACATCTCATAATACTGCAACTACCTCAACGACAAATCCTTCCTCGAATTCTACAGTGTTATCTACTACAACCACTACGAATGCAACTTCAAACAATCCTGTAGTATCCTCTACAGTCACTAGCCAGAATCCTACCACTAATAATACCATAGCTACTTCAACTACTTTGACTACTACAAAGTCAACTTCAACAGGGACAACAACATCTCCGTCTACTGCATTGAATATTCAGAATTCTACATTTACCAGTACAATACCAAGCTCAACCAGTACAACATCCAATACTACTGTAACAACCACAACAAAACCTTCTACTAATTCTACAGCTTCAACCACTGTAACCAATCCAAACTCAACCTTGCAAAGTACTGTGGCATCTTCTACATCAACAGCCAGTACCCAGAACCCAACCTCAACTACTACACCCAAAACAGTGACATCTACTTCTACTGCATCCACTATTCAAAACTCTTCAACTATAAGCCCAGTAGTATCCTCTACAAGACCAACTAATGCTACAACAGCTTATAGTACTGAAACTACCACAGTGAAACCTTCTACACCTTCAACTATTGTGCCATCTTCTACCACTGTTAATACTGGAACTTCCTCAACTACTTCAATCTTTACCACTAATACCACTTCCACTTCTTCCAGCACTTTGACTACTACAAAGTCAACTCCATCCAGCACTGTGACAATCCACCCTACTAGTATTAGTCAAAATCCATCCAATACTACTACTTTAACCACTACGAAGTCAACCCTGTCCAACACTGTGACAACCCCCCTCACAGGTAGTAGTCATATTACCTCTAATACTACTACTTCAGCCACTTCAAAACCTACCTCAGTCAACACAGTGACCACAACTACCACAGCCACCAGCAGCAAGGCATCTTCCACCAGTAATTCAACAACTTCTGCTACTACTTCAACCACTTCCACATCTTCATCAACAACTCCGACTACCAACCATAGTACTAATAGTCTATCAACTGTAACGACAACTACTCAGTCTTCCACATCTGCCTCTGCTATCACCCCTCCAACAAGTAAATCAACAGCAACATCTACTACAGCAACTACTTCAAACTCAACATCAACACTTACAACAGTTACACCTACCTCTGTCAGTAGCACTAGCAGTACAACAACAACTACGGCAACCAGTGCACAACCAAAAACATCCAGTACACTAGTGTCTTCAATTGGTACTACCAATTCCACAAGTAAGTACTAATGTACCCAAAGGAGCAACTTCTGGTGTGCAGCAGAAACTGTTAACTAGCAATCATATATCAACATGTTTCTTTTCGTCTTCGTTACAGCTTCTGCCTCAACTGGTATTCCTGACTGGGGCATCATCCTTATATCTCTTGCTGTTATCCTTGGCACAGCTGCAATCATGGGTGCTATCTTTGGGGTAAGTTCAGATCCTCCTGTTTATTGTAGCCTGTGGTCCACCCCACCCTAACTGCAAACTCTCTGTACCATTTCAGAAATCTTCTCAGTTCCCCAAAAGTTTTGAGAAAATAATTGGGATGGAGGGAGATACAGCTATAGCTTGAGGGACTGCATGTAGTAAGTGGGGTGGGGTGAATAAGTGTGAAGAAGTCTTGGCTCGGAGAGTGATGATCTTGCAGAGGGATAACTTGAGGGGGCCCACACACAGATCAGCTGTTCTGATGCTCGTGCTATTCACAAAACAAGGCCAGAAACAGTTGACTCTTCCCCTGTAAGTTGATTTCAATGGGAACTGAGTTGCAGCATTGACGGCCGTGGGCTAGCCCCTCACCAATTAGATATTTATGGTCTATCCTTAGAATTGGCCATAAAAACCTAAACCAACCCATTTAAGAAAACTATAGGATAGCCACATTTCTGGATTCACTACACCTGATGAGTGATTATGATGGCGTCTGCAGCATTTTCATTGCGATGGGTTCCTCTTAATGGGCCAGTCGATACAAATAGTATAGTAAAGGAAGGACTAAGGGAAAACATCGGACAACACTAATGCGATTTTTTTCCTTTCTTTAAACAGGTTGTGTACTGCATAACAAAAGCCTTCCGAACAACCTACAACGTCAATGTCTAACCAGGAGGACATCTCATACTTCTCTTAACTCAGCATCAAAAATGTATAAAATGCAGTATTCATAAAGTAGTTCAATGTTTTGGACTATGGTAACATCCTGTGATGGTGTATTCCAATGACTGGCATTCAATGATGGGGACTCCAGAGGTTCCTGGGTATACAAGAAGTCCATCATTGTGGGTTTGAGGCTCCTCAGATGGCACCTTGGTGTGTAGGTCTCTACTCACAAGACACAAGGGATGTAGACTTCTATATGCTTGGGGGGACAAGGCTTGGTCAGAGTGACCCTTGTTGGTTACCACATCCATTGTATTATTGCTCATAGCACCCAGTAATGATCATATGGAGACACTGGCCAGCTCTGGAATAATATGTAAACCGAGGAGCTTGGCCAGATGGTGGGGATGCAATGAATAATGAGACACAGTGTGAAGGTAGATCCTGGTGATCACTGTAGGGTATGTTATAATTATATGTTACATGGTATTTACGTTAAATATTACTTGATTAAAATACGCCTCTGATGGTCAAGAGTGGTATTGCTGGCAACACCATAACCAGTCAGGGTGTGGTTTGTATGATGTGAAATACTTTTTCTAAATAAACTATATATTTATTGTATATGTATTATATGCCCTATAGGCAGCAATGCGAAATAAATAAAGATGTGCCATATATTATATTATATGATGGATAAACAAACTGCGTATTCTGTATTTTATGGTGTAAATAATATGAAGCGCCAACATGATCAAAAGAAAGAGCCAAAAGGGTCCGATAGCAAAAATAAAATCCCCCCTTCTCCCTTTATACTGATTCCAGATTGCAGTCGGGAAGGAATTTTCTCCCCTGACATGGGGTAATTGGCATCAGCCTCATGGGGTCTTTTTTTGCCTTTCTCTGGATCAACACTGTAGGAGACTGTAGGGTTATAGGTTGGACTTGATAGACTGGGGTCTTCATCCAACCTCAACTACTATGTAACCATGTAACTATGGTCAGATTCTAATTCCTGAATGCAAAGTGGTCCCCATTCCCCAGCAGTCTGGTCTGCCCTTCTTTATCTGTATTCTAAGTTGTGTGTTATAAGATTACCAAAACAACATAATTTTGCGTTATTCTGTCACAAGATGTTTTTCCTGTATGTTTTTTCCTCTATGTGAGGCCTCTCTGTGGTTGTGTTGTGCCTTGCAGCCTGCCGAGGGATTTCTTGCCATGATTTTATGTTGTATTGAACTGGTTTTAGGTGAAATTGGAGTCCCCTAAATAATTTCGAAATAAGATAAGGGCGGAGCATCTTAATTTACAGATCTGCCCATCCCTAAATAGGTTGTCCAGGAAACTCAGAGTTGGCTGGGGTGGGTGTAAAACACACACAAAAAAAAATCATACACGCCTATCCTCTATTGTACAGTCCTGATCCCCTTTTCCCTCCCATGCTAGGACTCACCGCAAGTGGAAAGAGACTCACATGACCATTGAGACAACTCAATGGCCCCAGGAACCAGTGATATATGTGCTTGGTCAATGGTCAATGGTCCCTCTCCAGCAACCACTGAAGCCAGTGATGGGTCTCATCGGTCATGTGAACCTCTCCAGCAAGGGAGGGAAGGGGATCGGGACTGAACAAGAGAGCCAACCTTCTTACGCCAAACATCTCAGAATAAGTAGTGCCAAGAGGGAAGGTAAGGAAGGAAACTTCTGAAGATCTTTGAGCAGTAGATTATGTGATTATTCCATCTATCAGTTGGCTATATTTTTGCTTTGGTACTCCTATGACATTCTACAATATATTGCCTGTTCAGATACAATTCAATAGAGAGGTCACAGCCCCCTATCGAGTCATCACACTCTTCTCCTGCTGCTATACATTTTGTCCTATGGTTGTCCTATCTCCTCCAACTCCAAAAAAATGAAAAAGTTTGAAGAGACCGTAGGGAATAAAAAATTGCTGAGATCTCAAATTTAGATTAGATTTTTTTTTCCTAAGTGAATCCTTCAGATGTCTTTAGAACAATTCATAGTCAACATTTTTTTGCGGTTCCTCACATAAAATTATAAGAAAAACAAGCAAAGTCTTGGTGGAACGGGGCTAAGATAGTTTTCCTATCATAGGTTAAGTATACAAAATAGATCTCAATGTTTAGGCGTCAACAATAGGTTATTCTATAGAGGTTACGAAGTAAACAAATGTAGAGTAACTAATCGTGCTCACCTTTAGGTTTCACACTCTGAAATTGAAAGTCTCTGACCTTTCAAGGTATAGAACGAGTATGTCCCCCAATGAGAGGTGGTAACTGGGATCAGTTGATCCTACAACATGAGACCAGGCGTATTTTTCAATTTCAGAGTGTGAAACCTAAAGACCTGAATGATTCACTCTCTTTTGCATCATTTATATAATTATGGTTTCATCTGCATTTTACATCTATTTAGTCTGTTTATATAGCAATATTAGTTTTCATTCATTTTTATGGTTTATTATTATGCTTTACCCAAATATCTTTTGTTTATTTTACTGATGTTTTACATCCTTGGGTATTTCTCTATATGGATGGGATATAACAATTAAAGCAGTACATAATTTTATGCACTGCCGGGGTGGCTGGTTTATCTTTGCCACTCTAGTACATATTAGTGTACATATCAATGTTTCCCTAGTCCAGTCATTTACCCGTTCTTACAGACTTATACTTGTATTTTGCATTTGTTATCTTAAGTAAATCTGATTGTGATCTTGAAAGGTTCTTTTCTATTTACTTTATTGCAGTCTTGTTTTCATTCACCATTTTCTCTTTTTTACATTTGTTGTTCAGCGTCTCCTCTCCATGGAAACCTGTTTTCCCCTGCATGACAAACCTCCGGACGAGGTGGGCGGAGCCTCGGTCCGATGACGCCATGAGGGGGAGTGTCATGGGGGCGGGGCTACGGGTTTATTAACCCGGCGGGACACAGTGAATGGCGTCGGCTCTCTTAGTACCAGTGTCCACTATCAGAACACTGGGAACTGCAGTTATTACTGCAAATTATCTCAGTAAGCTTGATATTATCTTTATCTTTACCTTCTCCTGATGAACCCTGCTTATCTCTGGGGGAAACGTGTTGAGGATAGTTTTATACAAATAGGGGCTCTGTTTACATTGTTATAAGCCTCTTAGAGGATAGCTTTATACAAACAGGGGCTGTGTTGATATTGAGATAAGCCTCTTAGAGGATAGCTTTATACAAACGGGCTGTGTTTACATTTTGATAAGCCTCTTAGGATAGATCTATTCAAACAGGGGCTCTATTGACATTGTGATAAAGCCTCTCACATGTTGCTGATTATTGAGCACTTAGTTTAGCTGTTTTTTCAAACAGAGTCTTTATGGACATTGTGAAAGCTACTTATGTGCTGTTGTCTGCTTAATGCCATATGCAGCAACACTACAGACGTCATTTTTTTTGTAGTGCATTGTACACTTTTTAATCAGATTATTAAAGGTTATAGAGGTTACGAGTAGCATATGAAGCCACCACATGGTTGAGGCTTAGTCAGACCACTTGGTCACTTCCTCTCCCACATTGTCAAAAAAACTTACCGTAAAACTATGAGTAGGTTTTTTTTATGCTCCATTGGAACACTGGATACAACAAAGAGATGAAATTATAAATCTAGATGGGTAATTTAACCAAAATGCATAAGACTCCTATGGCCAACACATAATTTGTCATTTACGACAGGTGGTGTCCTCTGTGTTCAACCAAAACAGTCTGGGTGTTTATCACAATCCTGGTAGTATCATTGAGGTCAGACTGGCCCACCAAAATACCAGAGGATTCTGTAATACTATAATGGCCCCCAAACACCCAGAAAAAGACAGCCCCACTTGGAGATGACTTAAAGGCACCATGTTATAGCGCAGGAGGAGCTGAGCAAATTGATATATAGTTTTGGGGAAAAAGATTCAGTATAACTTTTATCCATTTATTTCTCTGTTCTTTCTATGCTTAGGAGTAATTGAGTCCAGTGGGCGGTCCGAACAGTGATTGTCCAACCCACTGGACTCAACTACTCATTCTAAACATAGAAAGAACTTGAACAGAAAAATTAATGAATACCTTCCAGGTTATAGAGAAACTTTTCCAATAAAACTATATATCAGTCTGTTCATCTCTTTCTGCTCTATAACTTGATGGCTGCAGATTAGGCTCCATTTTTATGAAGACAGGATCCTTTTAAGTGCCTATTACTTACCTTTCACCTCCCCCAAGCATATTCAGCTGTCACCACCACATGCCAGTACTAAACACCATACCCCTGTTATGAATGTCATTTCCGTTGATTTGGAAAAAAAGAACTTTGAAGACTTACACAAATGAGGCAATTGGTGCACTGGGGGCGGACCTTTAGACCTTTAGCTCTTGTCACTCAGTCTCTTACCATCTCCTACCTACACTATTCCATGCAGTGAGAGTTAATCCTCCCACTCTTATGACAACACTCATCCTACTTTAGCAGCACAAGCAGTGCTCCCAGGTCTGAAGGGCCGCCCCCAGTGCACCAGCCTCAATGAGCACTGTGTATACAGCTATGGGAGCCGCCATGATGCGGATTCCTCCTTACATAGTGGATATGTGATCCGCTGGGTTGGGAGCTGCATGAGCTGCTGAGCCCTAGAGGATACAGATCGGCTCTGTACCAAATACCAGAAGGTTGTTCCACCTGTAACTGGGGCTAAAGCCCTAGTTACAAGGGAAATCAGCTAAAAAAAAATTGTTAAAATGCTCGCCAAAGGTCTATGAATGGTTATCATAGACCTTTGGGGAGCATTTTAACAATTTTTGGGGGAATATTATGAAAAAAAAAAAAAATATATATATATATATATATATATATATATATATATATATATATCAAGGGTAAAACTATTTTAAAAAAATTCTATTAGCATTTGTGCTATTAAATAAAAAAACATGAAAAATATGAAAAACGGACAAGTTTCCCTTCCTTTTCTTCTTTATGTTTTCTTGGACATTAAAAAAAAAAAAAAAAAATACAAAATAAAATAAAATCCCTCTGTGTCCCAAAAAAATGCAAAAATTATTTGAATAACCCAAACGAAAAAAAAAAAATTGTTATAGCCCTCATAATAACATGCAGCCAAAAAAATGAAAATGTGTCCAGTCACGAGCACTAGGGAAAATGGCCGGGTCCTGAAGGGGTTAAAAGACCTTTGTCACATACGGAGATGTCACGAGGTCGTCTATCTAGAACCTATCATAGATGATGTATCTACCATGGAGAAGTCCTGCCCTTGTTTCCATCACAGTTTTTGGCCAGGGGCATTTACGTTACATATCCAGTGTTTTTGACTGTCTGTCGGAGTCCGGATACTCTGTAGTTATGTCTTTATGACATTCCTGGCATCACTCGGTGCTGTCACATATGAGGAAGGATCACACCCAGTTTATAAATGCAGTGGTGACATTTGTCATCCCTCTGACAGGTTCTTCCATCATGAGGACAGCGATAGGTGTAGATCACGTAAATACTGAACCGTCCATTGTTCCAGTAAATAGATTGTGATATCATAGAAGAATGCGGAGATTTGGCGCGGTTCTCCCTCTCTCTATGGTCGCATCTCCCTCCTAGCCTACTGCAAGAAGATTAAAAGAACTTTGAAAGAAGAATACAAGAAGACAATAGAGGTGAGAACACCCAAAAAGCACAACGGAGAGCGTCAATGAAAGCAATACTGCTATCTATGACACCGTGACATTGCTATGGCAGGTGTGTATATGGAGAGGAGCAAGGCATAGATAAACTATGGACTCTCTTCCTGGCTGCAGCGTACACATAACTGGGGCAGGAGCCTAGGAATGGGCAGAAAAGCCGCAGTTTGCAATGGTAAATTTTGGTTGCGCTAGGTTCACACCTGTATTCGGGTTTCCATGGGGTACGCCGGGTTTCCGCCAGGTTTCTGCCCGAAAAGGGCAGAAAAATACGGAGAGAAAACCGCAGCTTGCAGGACTTTTCTCTCCACATTTTTAAAGCGGAATGGGGAACGGAATCCCCAGGCGGAGACCAGCGCAAGTGTGAACTGAGCCTTATTTGGTCAGACCCTTCACCACTACCTGAAATATGTGAACTAGACATGAGCAAGCTGGCTCGTAACAAAACAACTATAAATTTTCCAAAAATCCCAAATTTTTGGAGTTCACCATTCATGAATCACTACAATATGAGGAGTTTTCAGACCCCAGAGTATAATAGTCAAAGGACATGGGGAGGTGAGGTCAAATAATTTACACTGATACTTACCTTCCCTCCCTGGTCAAATGTGACCGAGCCATGGGCACCGCCATCTTTACTCGATCGCCGCCCTCCAGAATGTCATTGGAGGGCAGCGATTGTTTGCTATGACAGCCGGGAATCTATTGAAGGTTTCCAGGCTCTATTACACGCTGTCATAGTATTGCAGTGAATAGTATAATCGATCAGACGCCTTAGGGTTCAAGGTCCAACGGGGGGGTCTGAACATAAAAGTAAAAGAAAAAGAAAAAAAGTTTTTTAAAGTATTAAAAAACACAAAAGATATAAAAGTTCTTATCCCCCCCCCCCCTCTTCCCTTTCCCTAGATCACATATAAAAATAAACAGTAATAAACATAAACCCTTTAGGTCTCCGGTGCTCAAAAATATCCAAACTATTAAAATATAAAAATATTTATCCCATACAGTGAACAGCGTAGCGAGGAAAAAATCAAAATAGCTAAATGGCTGTTTTTTCAACTTTTTGCATCCTATAAAAAATGGAATAAAAAGATCAAACCATCAGACCTTCCCCAAAATGGTATCAATAAAAACTCCATCTTGTCCCGCATAAAAATACGCCTTACCCTGCTCCAAACACATAAATATAAAAAAGTTACTGGTGTCACAATATGGCGACACCAAATTTTTTTTTCTATTTTGCAAAGTATTTAATTTTTTAAAGGGTATCAAAACATTACAAATACTATATCATTTTGGTATTGCCGTGTTTATACTGACCCGCAGAATACAGGTAACATGTCATTGTTACCATATAGTGAATGCCATAAAAATTAAACCCTTAAGAAATTGGCGCAAATGCGTTTTTTTTTCCAATTCCATTTCATTCTGAATTTTTTTCCAGCTTCCCAGTACATTGCACAGGATATTGCATGGAGCCATTACAAAGTACAATTTGTTTCGCAAACAATAAGCCATTGTGTGACTCTGTGAACTGAAAAATGAAAAACTGATGGCTCTTGGAAGGTGGGGAGGGAAAAACGGAAATGCAAAAACAAAAATTGGCTGTGGCATGAAGGGGTTGCACCAACTTTAGCAGTTATTCCCAACTGATCAGATGGGGGATAATTTCATGATCCACATAAAGTCAGACCGTTATTCATTCATTTCCAGAAGAAATAATAGAAAAAAATAACAACATCGTAACACAGAGAAGATATTCTAGAACTGTTATTTCATGGGTAATTCAAGAATTTACCACAACAGGAGGGGTGACAGAACCTTCATAAATCCAGTGACTCCTCGATATCGTCTTCTCGGACTCTAGGAATTCTCTTTCCTTTTCTTCTCTATCTGGCTCAGACCGCCATGATGATTTCTCCTGACTACTGCAGTCATCTCCAGCCCAACACTCAGACCTCAAACAAGAACCATCAATTTAGACCCTAAATTATAGTGGCTACATTTAGCACGGTTACACATTCCCGTGTAAGTACCTAGCAGTCTGTTATGTTGCTGAAGATAAGTTCACCTCCGTATTTCATTATAAAAGTGAATATCACCAGTTATTACAATACTGTCACCAATGTCAACAATCTCCTTAGCGTCCACTATCTTTTGACCCAGGTGATGCATGTCGCTGTAGTAAATAATGGAAGAACCGTCTATTAGACCCAATGATCACCGGGTGCCCCCTAACATGGCTGGGTCTTAGGAGACCCACATCAGAGCGGGTGGTGTCTACGGTCATTACAGGGGCCTGTTACTTTATCCATTGGAGCCTACAAAATGGATTGTTTTTGTAAAAGCGATTGTCCTAGTACAGCCTGCAAAAACAATTTGCAGAGTGGAAAAAATTTGCAACGTTGAGAAGGGGCATGTTCATTCTTCTAGTAGGATTGGCATGGAATAGCCCCATTGGTTAGGACTAAGACTTGTGCGGATCTGGCACATCTGCAGGAGATGTGCCAGCCTATAGGATGGGTTTCCCATAGCCAAATCCAACACTTGTGAGCAGACAGTACGCTTAGTGTTTCTGCCATATAGTATAATATAGTATAGTAAAGGCTCGCCCAGTTTCCATGCTATGGGAACAATATGCAGGACACATCCCCATAGCACAGACCTGTTACTTTTGCAATAAGGAAGGTGAACTGATTTCAGCTGCTGTGCAAAACATAATAAAACATACCTGCATAAAATTTTAGCCCACGAAGGGTCACCAGGAGCGGACATTTTTCAAGTTTAAGGCTTAGGATGTCTATAGTGGTGTCATAATTGTACTATACATCCTGTTTCAGAGACTTTGTAGGTTATTATATAGTGGAAGAGTGAAGAAATCAGGCGATACCTTTTAGAGGCTGAGTATATTTATAAGTAAGCTTTCAGGAGTGCTCGCTCCCTTCATCAGACATGGTGTGATACAAGAACTGAAAATTCACAGATTTTTATACACATGGTTTTCAAAGCATTTTAGAGTCCTTAAAAAAATTGCAATCTAAGTAGAGAAGTTATTTACAACAGGTCAAAAAAACAGTCTGGAAACTTGTGGTGCGTGACGGAGGGATCAGTAATTCTTGCTGTTATCTGTTTGCTATCAGGAGGTGATTTGTGTCCCTCACAGGTCATACATAGTGTGATTTGAAGCTGGCATGAATATTGAGTTCAGTTCATGGTTCAAACATAGTGTGACATGAAGCTGGCATGAATATTAAGTCCAAATTGCAGAGTTTGAAATTTTTGCATAAATTTGTACTCCATTTCTTTTCTTTTCTCCTGTGTCTTAAAATGTCCCATTAAAACCACAACCCGCAAATCTTCAATAGAGTGGTTTTCTCCGGAGAAATGTGCGGCCACTGGGAGATCGGTTCTGCTGTTATTAATGGTGGATCTGTGTGAGTTCATTCGTTGACTGAGTCTCTGCCCTGTTTCCCCCACATAGAGGCCTGTGGTGGGACATTGCACTCACATTATGAGGTACACCACATTGGAAGACCTGCAGGAAAATGTCCCCCTAATTCTGTGCACCTGTTGTGACTGTGGGATAGGTACACTGTCAGCGGTGTGGATGTGCTTGCAGGTCATGCACCTTTTATGTAGGCAAGGTGAGGTGCCATTTTCAGTTGGGGCCTTCAGGGCACTCCGGACAATAATGCGCCTCAGGTTTGGTGGTTGTCGAAAGGAGAGGAGAGGGGGGACTGGAAATATGTCCTTGAGTCTGTTGTCCCTATGTAGCACAGGTTGGAGCTCCTTGGCAATCCTTCGTAGGATCTCCAGCTGTGGGTTGTAGGTGACAACTAGGGGCACTCGGGCATCTTTCTGGGTCTCTCTATATGTGGGCAGACTGTCTCTGTTAATGGCTGCCGCTTTGTTTAATTGGTTGTCTGTCACTTTTGGTTTGTATCCCAATCTGAGAAATTTCATCCTCAGATCCAGGAGGTGCTTGTCCAGGTCTGTTTTGTCGGAGCAAATACGATTGTATCGTATAGCCTGGCTGTAGATTATAGATTGTCTTGTGTGCTTGGGGTGGAAGCTGTCGTTTCTCAGGTAGGCCGTTCTGTCTGTGGGTTTGTGGTATATTGATGTGAGTAGCCGGTGGTCTTTAATGTATATTGTGGTATCCACAATATTAGGTTATTATATAGGTAGGTTATTATATAGACAGCAGGTACAACAGTGACACCAAAAAGGTAATAAAGGGTATAACAATATCCCGAAAAATAATACTAGTGAAAAAGTCTCAGGAAAGTCAGAGCTGTATAGAGAATTATCAGTGTATTAATGTCAGTTGTAGGTGGTAAATAAATGTATTGAACAATACGGTGTCCAGAATGAAAAGCCGCCATATTTATAAAGTAACAGTTCCACTTTCTGGCACAGAAGTCAGAAAAAGTGAATTTAGAGATTCTTTGTTATTTAAAAATTCCTTGACTTACAGTAATAAAAAAACACTGGGGGGATAGAAAGTTTTACAATGTGCCCTGTGATATCTGTGAACACCCCTGGCAGAAAATATCAGTCATTACACTGTAACAAAATAATTAACATATCAAACAATAGCAACTTGGTCACAAGAGCTTACAATCTATGAGGAAATAATGGAGGTGCAAGAGGTCAGAGGGCTTGTTTGGGACAATGTATGAGCCGTCACCAGCCGAATATACAGATACTAAGTGCATGGAGTGCACTTAGAACTTCTAGATGGAGGGACCAGGATCTGAGGAATACAGGAGGAAGGATAGATAAGTCTGAGGAAATGAAGACAAGTGTGACAGGTTCCTGTCCATTTTTTGACCCGGGCACACTACATGAAATGACTGGGTCTGTGGAGGGCACAGAGGGGACACAGATATTATCCATGTGGCATCTGTGCCGTTCTCTCACATACATTATCTTTAGGATAGGTGATCCATATCAGATCAGTCGGATGTGACTTCCATCATCCCCCTCCAATCTGTATGAAAATGCCTCTATATACCTGGTATCGAAGCTGCTCAGTCACATTCAGGTTAATGCGAGTGAGCTGCAATACTAGGCACAGCCACTACCAAATAGATGGCGCCGTACCAGATAAACAATGTATGGATTGACGAGGTCTCTTTAGTCAGCTGATGGATGAAGGTGACAGGAGCCGGACCCAACCAATCTGTACTGATGGCCGATCTTTAGAATACGCAATCAATATTATATACCCAAAAAACCTTTCAAGGGTGTGTGTGGAATAAAAAGAAATATAGATTCTTAAAATATTCTCTAAATGCTTTTAATTATTTATTCCTGCTCATTTTTGCTATAACTTAAATGGCAGCCGTCCTCCAGAGCCGGCAGGCCGGCTTGTATCAGGTCAGGGGGCTCGAGACATAACCCTCTCTGCTGCCGTGTCTGCTTGAACACAATATACATCACAGCCGAGGTAACATTTTAGGTGTGTATGTGTATTTCTGATGGACACTAACACAGAGGGAGCCCTCTGCCCCTCCGACCTGACGAAAGCCGTCCTGCTGGCTCTGGAGGCCAAACATCTATTTGGGTTATAGCAGCGATTGTCCCCTAAAGAAAATGTGCACAAATAATTAAAGGGCTTGTCCAGGCTGTAAGATTTTAGGGCCTATCCTTAGAATAGGCCAGAAATAACTGTTATTGTGTATAGTACGGGGGTCGGAAGCAGCCCCATACGGACAATGTTCCCGGGGCCTGGCCGTCAGATCCCCATGGATCGTATGTTTATCCCATCCTAAGGATAGGCCATAAAATCCTAAAGCTCAGATAATCCATTTAACAGGATGTTATATTATGAGATGTTTATTATGTATTTAATTTACTTTTTATTCCCACACAACCCCTTTAAACAATTCCCAATTATATACTTCATAACACTTATAAAGGAGGAGTTTCCCCTTAAACATGCACTTACCTGTCATGTGTAAATGTTTGATAACATAAAATCAATATATTACTTCTATTTGCATCCCAGGAAGGTTGACATACGGCATTCTATGACCTTTAAAAATCTATTTAGAAGCATGGTCCATGCCGCACCTCACCTATATCTATGGGGGAAAGTTTACTCATTCTGTGCAATAATAAATCTATGTCATTGTGCACACTTATTGTTCCAGATGAGTCGCTTCTTGCCAACCACGGTCCATCAGCGCCCATCGACCTCCACAGAACGAAGACGAAAGAGGTGAGAGGTGAAATGAAATCATATACACAGTCGCTTCACAAGGAAACTGCTTTATTCACAAGGGTTGTTTTCAAAAATACATGGCAAATACATGCAGCCAAGCAGATAAAACACAAGAAAATTCAATCTATGAGCACAGTCAGTAAAACCGCTTGCTTTTTTGAATAATATCCCATCTGTAACCAGACAAGCAGTCAGAAGTAGATACAAGTACAGTACATGGAGGACCTTTCTTACATTGTAAGCTGTGAGATTTGCAGAATCCTTAGTCTTTACAGACATGTCTGTGCAGGCTGTGAGGAGAATCAACCCTTCCCCTCTCCATTTACTGTGTGAATAGAGAAAAGGGTGCCCCTACACTCACTGAGATTGACAAGATGGAATGGAGTGTATCTAGGGACAGACTTCCTTGGTAACAAAAGAGTGAACTGCAAATTAGCTAGAAGGGAGACACCTAGTGGCAGGAACTTTATAGAGGTTTTTCAGGGAGAAAGCAGCCACATTTTTAATTAAAGTGTATTACATTTTGGTCCAGAATCACATGATCTATGAAATATTGTCATGACTATGTTGTCTGAAAAGCTAGTGACCATTTAACGAATCTGTGAAAACTGGGTGCTCTACTCAACGGACCTGCTGGGAGAGGGGAGTTGGAGCGGCTGCAGGGGAGACAGAGTGACAAAAGTTTCGGCCTCTTCAGCTGCCCTCCACACAGGTAATAAGCAGGGCTGCGGGCACTGGGGTATATATTAGTAGTAGAACCAAACCAGTGCAGGGAATGTCCTGGAAAACTTTATTACTCCCCAGATAACTTTCTTTAGGCTAAGGCCACACGTAACAAAACAAAGCTAAAAAACGCTGCAGAAAAAAAAAAATCAGAACGGAAATGTAGTAGAAAAAAACATTGCACAAACACACACGTTTTTCACTGCTTTTCCACTGTGCTTTTCATTTTCATTTTTGCCTTCCCCTGTATAAGTTTATTTGGAAATCCACGGGCGAAAATGCAGGCGGCGGAAAATGAAGAGGATTTCCTTGTCATTTTCCACGGTGTGAACATACCCTTAGCGTGCTTGGGCTATGGCGTTTTTTATTGTTTGCTTACATTGCTTTTTTTTCTCTTTCTTACAAAATCAAAAACGCCCCCAAAAACACCACAGACACAGTGAAAAACATAAGAGTGTAAAAACTGTAATATGAGTGTGTAGAAGGCGGCCATATAAACACTTATTGTATCTTCCTCATAACGTAGATAATAATAAACATTCTCACATCAAAAAATAGGAAATCAGGACGGACAACATATTATGTAAATGTGTCTAATCCCGGATTACTTATAGGGTGTCGCAGGGGCGTAACTACCGGGGTAGCAGTGGTAGCAGCTGCCACAGGGCCCGGAACATTACGGGGCCCCGCGGGGCCCCGATGCGTTTTTTGTTTTTTTTTGTTTTTTTTTATAGTCCGTTATCTGCTGGAGTAACCCCAGCAGGTAACGGGCCCTATATACTTACCGTTCCCCGAGGTCCCGCTAACGGCTGCCTGCGCTTCCGATTCTGCGGAGGCGGCTGTGAGCAGGAGCGGGGATCAGTATGTGAGGCCGCGGCCCGAACACCACAATCTCTGCTATCATTATACTTCGGGGTCTTTTCAGACCCCGGAGTATAATAATCGGAGGCCCAGAGTTGGTGAGGGAACATAAAAAACAATGTACTTACCTGTCCTGTGCTTCTCCAGGCTTCGGGCCTGTTTGGTGACGTCCCAGACGTCAGCTAACGTCATTTTGCATCGCGACGCTGGCCCGCATCACGTGACACCGGCCTGGTCCAACATTGAAGAAGGCCGGAGTAGCGCACGGGCATGCACCGGAGCAAGAAACAGGTAAGCAACGTTGTTTTTTTATGTTTCTATCTCCCCCTGGGTCTCCAATAATTATACTCTGGGGTCTGAAAAGACCCCAGAGTATAATAATTGTTCATGGGTGGTCCACAATGGGGCATAATACTGTGTGCAGGGGCCACTATGGGGCAAAATACTCAGTGCAGGGGCCACTATGGGGAATAATAGTGTGTGCAGGGGCCACTATGAGGCATGATACTGTGTGCAGGGGCCACTATGGGGCATGATACTGTGTGCAGGGGCCCCTATGGGACATGATACTGTGTGCAGGGGCCACTATGGGGCATGATACTGTGTGCAGGGGCCCCTATGGGACATAATACCGTGTGCAGGGGCCCCTATGGGACATGATACTGTGTGCAGGGGCCACTATGGAACATGATACTGTGTGCAGGGGCCACTATGGGACATGATACTGTGTGCAGGGGCCACTATGGGACATGATACTGTGTGCAGGGGCCACTATGGGACATGATACTGTGTGCAGGAGCCACTATGGCACATAATAGTGTGTGCAGGAATGCGTTTGTTTTTTTTTGGGGTGGGGTTGGAGGGGGCGGTCCGGGGGGAGGGGTCGGGGGCGGCGGTTCGGGGGGGGCCCCATGTCAAATGTTCGCCTTGGGGCCCAGCCATTCCTAGTTACGCCACTGGGGTGTCGTCTCTTTTATGCTCAGCATCTCTCACTTACTGTAACGGATAATCGATGATCTCACCATCATGTGCAACCGGAACAAGCCGCAGCGCCCCTGGGGCTCCGAAAAACCTGATCACGTCTGACTTCTCCAGCGCTGTATCTGCCTGTTCACCAGCACAAACAGGGCTCATTCACACCATGTAGATACAGGTAAAATTGCACGGAAAACACAGGTTTGATGTTGTTTTTGAAGCAGTTTTTGATTTTACATCAAAATTTTATCACTGCAAAATTAGGCAGATGGTTTTCAGGTAACTGAGAAAGCTGGGTGACAATTAGAATAAAGTCCATGAAGCTATAAGACCTCACTGTTTCAAGGGTAAATTCCCCTTTGGACTTAATATTGTTTACTTCCTGATATGATCTATCTATGATACACGTCAATAGACATTTCACATTGACGTGTATACGAAAAATATTTGTATCACGAGACAGTGTGCAGGAAGCATAGTGACTGGTTTGATGTAGTTCGTATAAGGGCACATTGTGCATGACACTGTATGGGGAGGGGGTTGTGCATGACACTGGCATAACTGCAGGAGTTGCAGTGGTCATAGCTGCCACCGGGCCCAAGAACCAGAGGGCCCCACTGATCACACTCACCACACAAGGGCTGGATAGTCTTCTTTGATCTTCTCTCTGATTTCCTTTGATGGCTAAATTTATATATATTGTATATTTATTCCCCCTGCCCTCTGGTGCACTGTAGTAAGAAGATTTATGATACACAGCCTGACACTGTCAGAAAGGAGAATTTTCGCTGATGGGTGACAGGGTATGTTGAACAGGGGGCCCATCCAGAGCTTTTCCATCAGGGCCTTTGAGCCTTTAGTGACGACATGGGGGGGGGCACTGACTTATGACATCCCTGCTATTTCAGAAGAGATTTTACGAGTCCAAAAGTGCATAAAAAACTATTCATTAGTTTTAATGTTGTAAGTACAAGAATGTGTTACTAGACCAGGCTAATCCCTTCCTCAGGATAATGCACCATAAAGAAATTTACAAGCGGATAAGAATGCTGTATATCTACATAAAAAGCACCAGAAAGTGGTCAAAATAGGTGTGAAGTGACGTTACTAATGGATCCTGAACAAGGAAACATCACATAATAAGAACACAATAAGAGGGCCAATACCTCACACGAAAAGAATGCCTAAGCCTCTGTTCAGACTGCGTCACCACAAACAGATCCATATGGGCCCATTATTTGTAATGGAGACCAAAAAAGTGTCCTTTTTGCCCCCAGGAACATAATAAGGACACATGATACCTCTCTTTTTTTTTAACTTACTCCTGGTTTTGGCTTTAAAAACTTCATCAAAAAACCTGAATGTGTAAACACAACCTAAGACCACTGATGGGTAAAGTGATTAACATGGATTATCTGGTGACAATAGTACTTGTCATGGGGTGGGATATATTAGGCAGCAGGTGACATTCATTCCTTAGGCTGATGTGCTGGAAGAAGAAACAAAGGGGCAAGCGTAAGGATCTAGACAACTTTGGAAAGAGTGGACGACTGAGTGAGAGCATCTCCAAAACTGCAGGTCTTGTGGAGTGTTCCCAGTGCACGGTGGTTAGTACCTACCAAAAGTGGTCCAAGGAAGGACAACTGGTGACAGGGTCATAGGCACCCAAGGCTCATTGATGCATGTGGGGCGTGTAGGCTAGCCTGTCCGATCCCATAGAAGAGCTACTGAAGGACAAATACCTGAATCACCCAGGGCTTTACAGCTTGCTGTGTACCCGTAGACTAGTAAGAGTTTCCATTCTGACTCCTTTTCACCTCTGTAAGCCATTACGATTGGAACAGACCTGGTCCGTAGAGAAATGGAAGAAGGTGGTCTGGTCTACATCACGTAGACACCTGGCACAGATATGGCACTAGGATGTACTAGGAAGAAGAATATTAGAAGAATGTTACTGTGATAACACCACCTACCTAAACATTGTATAGGTCAAGTACAGACCTTCATGGCAGAGGTATTATGTAATGGCAGCGGCCTCTTTCACCAGAATATTGCGTCCTGCCACACTGAAAAAATTGTTCAAGAATGGTTTGAAGATCATGACAAAGAGATAAAAGTGACATCATGGCCTCCTAATACCCCAGATCTCAATCTGATCGAGCATCTGTGGGATGTGCTGGAAAAACCATCAATGGAGGCCGCACCTCACAACAGATAGGACTTAAAGGGGATGTCTGGATTCACTGAATTAGATCAGTTGCACACGACCATGTGCTAGCTGCCGGCCGTGATTGAATGGCACGGCCAACGCATGGGTGACATATGGAAATTTGGCTTAAGAAGCCCTGTTTTTGTGACATGAACCAGGCTCCTTTACCCCTTCCAGAAGACGTCCATGGCCATGTTGAGTCTTGCCGCAGGCTCACAGGCCTGGGTATGATACACCAGTCTGTATATGGGGCCATTACCATGAAGAACACGCCTAGCACACTGACAATGCACATGTTCATCTACAAGGAGCCTAAAGCTTTCTGTTCTGGATCCAAGTTGCTGACATCAACTACTCCGATCACTTTGACAAGTTTTCTTTGCTTTTGATGTACATTTATATACTTACCTGCTTGTAACTTCTTTTATGGGTCATTATCCCCAGAATTGGACTGGTCCAAGCCAGTAATAGGTCGATGTGACTATCTGTTTTATAGTAATAAATAGTTTTATAGTTTATAGTTTTTCTTATAAACTTTGGACTCATCTTCAGCACTGTCAAACGAAAAACCCTCCTTTTCTGCCTTCTTTAATTGTTAGGGCATGTTCACACTGCAGTATTCTGCTCAGTATTTTGTACTACTATTTGCAAGCCAAAACCAGGATTGGGGTTAAAATTCGGCGGAGGAACAAAGCTTCCCATTATACGTTCTCTCTGTAGGTTCCATTCCTTATTTCGACATAGAATACTGGTGTAAAATTCTGAGAATGTTCTATATATGGACCCGATACAAATCAATGGGTCCGTTTTTAACATACGTAAAAGTGTATTGATGTCTGAGCTATGTCTGCTAAAAATGGATCAGAGGGTTGTGTAAAAAAAAAAGATCAATAAAATTAATCTGTTTCGGTCTGTTAAAAACGGATGACAGTCAAAAAAAAACCAAGAGAAATGGACACAGGACAGATGCAAAAGATGAACCAATTTATCAGCTGAGAAACTGACACTGTAGTGTGAATATAGCCTTAGGCTGGGTTTTCCACTACCGTTGTTAATGTCCGTTGCTGTCTTCCATCTTAGGTGACAGCAACGGACATTAAACTGTTGCAGTGAGGGGACACAGACTGATTCTGTGTCCTTTTCCATTAACACTAATGTAAACAACATGATGGACACTATCTTCTGCCATGTTTGTTTAATTTTGTAACGGAAGATAAAGTTGTGCATACAGGAAGATAGAGTACATCATGTTGTTTACATTAGTTTCAATGGGAATAGACACAGAATAAGTCTGTGTCCCCTCACTGCAACAGTTTAATGTCTGTTGCTGTCATCCTATGACGGAAGACTGCAACGGACATTAACAACGGTAGTATGAACCCAGCCTTAGGCTTTGTACAATGCACAAACACTTCATCTTCAACAATGTGCTACATTATTGCATTTTTCTATGGACCAGCAGGGGCAGAGATGAGATTTGAACCTTAAACCAGTAGAGTTCTGACCGCAGCTCTAGATGTGACTGCTGCATTAGAAAGAATGTAAGAAAAGCGAAGTATCTGCCCACTTAGGGACTTTTTTTCTCTCGCACAGTAAACCTGCAGTTGCTCACTATTCTGGTGGTACAGGACTCTAGTCTGACGTATCTGAAGGGAAGTGTCGGGTGTGATCGGGACACTTTATGGCGCGCTCCATCTACTCTCTATACAGACAGGTCACTGGCTTGGACCTGTTTGACTCCTGCTGAAATCCTGTGACTTGAGGCTGGGTCTGTATCTACAGCAAACACACTAATGAAACAGTCAATATCTGTCACTCTCTCTGCATTATATTTAGCAACTTACTGACTGTCACCTTTCCTGCTGCGGTCTTTTATAGATTTAGACGTGTAAAACAGCAGATAACGGACTGCACCATATTCTTATTGAGTTACTGCTCCTATACATGGACTGTTTACTCTGCGGGGTGACTGCTCAGATCTGTTCATGTGCACTGTGAATATCCATGTAAATGTTGGGCTGCACTATATACACTACCTATGTCTTCTGTTTACAGGTCGGCTGACGACAAGCCATGGTGCGGTATGCTGTGAGGCTGTTTGGACCCACAAAAGTTCTTGAAGTCACTGGACTGGCGAGGCTCAATAAGATCCTGGTACTAGGCAGCCAAAGAAGGCGTGAAGGAAAGCTAGTAATGTGGTTAGTCCTTACCAGGGAAGGGGCAACTTTGGCAGAAATGGAAAAGGAAGTTGAGGTGGACTTCTGCCTCTAGTTCTTCTTCAATTTCTGCCCCGCCGGCTTTCCGCCATTGCTTTCACCGACTCATTAGGCTCAGATGAAAGGGACTCATCAGCAAAATAACTCACACCGAGGGATCTGCTGAATCAGCCAGAAATCTGTGGCAAGATCGAGCAGGAAGTTTATTTTTTCAGTGTACCTCTTCAATCCACAGATTCAGGGCAGAATTTAGCGCTTATTTGGTCATGGGATCAGTACAGGATAAGTAATGTAATGTATGTACACAGTGACTGCACCAGCAGAATAGTGAGTGTAGCTCTGGAGTATAATACAGGATGTAACTCAGGATCAGTACAGGATAAGTAATGTAATGTATGTACACAGTGACTGCACCAGCAGAATAGTGAGTGCAGCTCTGGAGTATAATACAGGATCAGTACAGGATAAGTAATGTAATGTATGTACACGGTGACTGTACCAGCAGAATAGTGAGCATAGCTCTGGAGTGTAATACAGGATGTAACTCAGGATCAGGGGGGGGGGGGGGGGGTTACAGGAAAAGCAATGTAACATAACCTTCCAGAAAATGACCTTATGTGGGTGACTGTCCTTTAAGTCCTTACCCAAGATTGTCCTGAGTATAATAATGTCTTATTGCACTGTATGATGTTACACTGTGACTTTATCTGTCTTCTGGTTAATCACGGTGTCCACCTCGGTCTGGTGTTATCTGGAAAGGGCAGTGCAATGATTCTCCATATGGTTGAAACCTAGTTTTACCCATTTGGCTGTGCAGCAGGCGGCCTCCCTTTGGCACTGCTTGACATTGTCTTAGTGCACTTTGGGCTGACGTCCTGTAGTCACATTGGGTGGGAAGTCTTTCATATACTGTAGAAGGAAGTTTTTCCTGTGCTTTCAGGTCTTCTATCCAGATCTCCATTGCTACTGATTTGGTGTTCCATCCATGTAAAGCAATTCTGGTGCCGAACCTCTAGAAAGGCCATAACGGGGGGCGCAGCCCTAAGGGGAGGCCGCCATGACAGGGCCCTGAAGGTGGAGGCAGATGGTCGCTAGGGGAGGGAGCGGTGCAAGGCAGGAGTTGCTAGGGGGAAGGGATTTAAGGGCCAGTCTCTCCTTCCTGCGGTCATTCAACGGCGGGAAGGAGACAAGTAAGGTAGACGGCATCCCCCTACCTTCATGGCTGAGCTGGACGTCCTCCTGGGGCAGCTGCGGGCTGCTGCCGGCTCCAGTGACGCTGCATGGGTAGTGCAGCAACTGCGGGGTATAGTAGAGGCGGTCCCCGTGGGTCCTGGTCCGGGCTCTGCGCAGTCTTCACCGCCAGCGGCGGCTTCTCTCCCTCCGTCTCCCTCCCATGCTACGGTGGGCATGGCCTCGTTCCATTGGCAGCAGCGGGCGAGGCCTCCGGAGCGCTTGAGCCCTGAAACTACCCCGCGGTCCCGGCGTCGGCTCAGGAGCCCCTCTGGGGTCCCTCCGGGCCGGGGGGCACGCCCTACAGCTCATGGCAGCGGCCCCAGGCCCAGGAGGCATCCGCAGCAGCGGTCAGGACCGGCGGAGGCGAGGGGGCAGGGCTTGCAGCCTGTGCGGCCCCTCCCATTTTCTTCCATGACTCCACCTCCTACCTATCCGGGTGACACGGTGGCCCCGCCTGGCGATGCTCCGGTCGGGGGGGGCCACTAGCCGCAGCGGAAGATGTCAGGAAAATCCAGGATCTACACGCCGGCCTGCTGGAGCGGCTGGGCATAGTGCGGCTTCCGCAGGTCGGCGGGCAGCCTCCGGCAGACGGTCGCCTGGCTGGTCTTCAACTGGTCTGTCATCTTCAGGTGGACGGGAGTATCCTTCCTGCGCTGGCTGTTCCGTGGCTGCAGCTGCTGGTGGCGACCTACATGACTCTGACAGTGACGATCACCAGGCTTCTTCTCTGCGTCTGGATTCCGGATTGGCGGCTGGCGGGATCACAGCTTCTGCGCAGCCAGGTGAGTGTTTGTCCATGTCTGGTTCTGTCCCAGCGTTGTTTAGATCTCAGGTGTCTGAGCGGGGGCCGGCGGGGGGAGTCAGTGATAGTGAGGGGATTCGAGGTTTGGCAGGCGGTTTAGGTGAGGAATTGCGATCGCTGTTGGGAGGATTGCGTGAGATGTTGGTGCGTTTCGGCGGGGGTGCATGGGTGGCGGGATCCCCAGTTCCTGCATGCGTGGGGAGTCCTGCTCCCCCTCCAGTGATAGTGTTGCTGTTCGAGTCTTTGGTTCGCAAGGAAGCAGGGGTGGCGGTCTCTGTACAAACTGAAAAGGAAGGGGATGGTATTCGGTTGGATGATAGAGCGCGGGGGGAGGTTTATGTTTGTTTTGAGGGTCCCTTGGGTGCTCACTTGAAGAAGGAGGTGAAGGACAAGATTTGGCGTGATGAATACATCGAAATCTTTTCCTTGCTTCCGCTAGAGAAGTTTAATTTGGATAAAGGGAAGCGGGACGAGAATAAAAAGGAGGAGGAGGAGAAACGGCTGTGGCGCTTGATCCCGCAGACCTTTACTAACTGGCTGCAGGCCTTCGCAATATTAGCTAGTGTTATTGGGGAAAAGACTCCCGAACACTGTTCGGGACTGTTTTGCTATTTGGACGCTATCGGCGAGGCATACCGCATGTATGGGGGACAGACATGGCTGCGCTATGATGAGCAGTTCCGTCAGCGGAGGGCGGTCCACCCGTCTATACGGTGGGACCAGAAGGACATTGGGTTGTGGCTCAGGGATATGGCGCCGTCGCGGTTCGGGCATCCCTTTCAGGGGATGGCCGGATCTTCATGTCTCCCTACCCAATCCTCCTCTGGACAGGGTGCGGGGAGTAAAGCGGGATTTTGCTGGCAGTTCAGTGTGGGTCAGTGTAAGTTCGGGGCGACCTGCAAGTTTCAACATGCCTGTTCGGGGTGCAGGGGGGGTCTCCCATGGCGCGGACAGGTGTTTTCGGAGGGGAAAGGGAAAATCGGCAGGAGGTACAGCTGGCCAAGGGTCGGACACCCGTGAATCTGCTCGCAATGGAGCCGTACCTAAATCGGTATCCTGACCGTAGTAAGGCTCAGCTGTTGTATAATGGGTTTGCAGAGGGTTTTCGTATCCTGTCTGCTCTTCAGGGTGCTTCCTTGTCTACTAAGAATTTGGTCTCGGCTCATCAGCATCCTGGTGTGGTGCGCGAGAAGTTGGACAAGGAGGTTTCTTTGGGGCGCATGTCGGGCCCCTATAGTTCCCCGCAGTTCGCGGATATCATAGTTTCACCGTTAGGGGTGGTTCCTAAGAAGGAGCCCAATAAGTTTCGGTTGATACATCATTTGTCGTACCCAAAGGGGGGGTCAGTTAATGATGGAATTAACCCGGAGTTAAGTTCTGTAGTTTATACTTGTACGGGCGCGGGGCGCTGATGGCAAAGACAGATGTGGAGTTGGCGTTTCGCCTCCTCCCGGTTCATCCTGAGAGCCAGAGGCTCCTGGGGTGCTACTGGGATGGGGAGTATTTTGTGGATCATTGCCTTCCTATGGGTTGCTTGATCTCTTGTGCCTATTTTGAGGCCTTTAGTTCATTCCTGGAGTGGGTTGTGAGGGACCTGGTGGGGGTAGGGTCCATAATCCACTACTTGGATGATTTTTTGTGCTGACTCCTCTGTTTGTCTGGCTTTGCTTCGAACGATGGAGTGGGTGGCAGAACGTTTCAGGGTCCCCTTGGCGCCGGAAAAGACAGAAGGGCCGTGTGCGTGTTTGAGTTTTCTGGGTATTACTATTGATACCATGCGGATGGAGTGTCGGTTGCCAGATGACAAGCTGGTTTCCCTTCTTCAGGAGGTGGGGAGGGCCTACAAGTTGCGTAAGATCAGGCTTAGGGACTTACAGTCGTTGTCGGGTAAGCTCAACTTCGCCTGCAGAATCATGCCCATGGGGCGTGTCTTCTGCCGACGGTTGGCTGGGGCAACAGCTGGGGTGTCATCACCGAGGCACTTTATCTGTTTGAATAAAGACCACAGGGATAACTTAAAGGTGTGGGCCAGATTTTTGAATCAGTATAACGGCCGCTCCTTGGTTATGTCACCAGTGGTTGACGTTTTTGACTGGGATTAATACACGGACGCGTCGGGGGCGGTTGGTTTTGGGGCTTTTTGTAACGATCAGTGGTGTGCTGAACGTTGGCCGGCAGACTGGGTGTCACAGGGGTTGGTTCGTAATCTGTGTCTTCTGGAGCTCTTCCCTATTGTGGTGGCATTGGAGATTTGGGTGTAACGTTTTGGTAATAGGAAGGTCCGCTTCCACTGTGATAATCAGTCCGTGGTCAGCGCCATCAATTCTTTGACAGTTTCCTCGCCTCTGGTGGTGCGTTTGTTGCGACATTTGGTATTGCACTACTTAGCTATTAATGCTTGGCTGGTGGCAGTCCATGTCCCAGGTGTTACTAATGGCATTGCCGTCTCTCTCTCTCGGTTTCAGTGGGAGCGATTTCGCCGATTGGCCCCGGAGGCAGACATGAATGGGATCACGTGTCCGGAACATCTGTGGGGCGTGGTCTCGCAGCGGCCGGTGAGCTGATTAAGGCTTCTTTAGTTGTTAGTACTAGGGCGGCTTATGAGGCAGCATGGCGGGAATTTGAGTCAGTGGTGTCTGAGTTGGGGGTGGGGTTTTGGAGTGCGACCGGCGTACTGCGGTTTTAGTGATGGTGGGGCGCGGAGCACTAGCTGGGTGGTCGGTGTCCAGACTGAATCGGGTGATGGCGGGTATTGCATTTGGTTTTCGTTTTCGGGGTTGGTCGGATGTGACCAAGGATTTTTTGGTAGTTCAAGCGCTTCGTGGTTTTCGTAGGGGCTGGTCACACCCGGATGGGCACCGCCAAGTTTCTTTCCAGTTGCTCGAGTGTTTGGTGGAGTCATTGATGGGAGTTTGTTCCTCGCAGTTTGAAGTAGCTCTGTTTCGCTTGGCCTTCTCTTGGGCGTTCTTTGGGGCTTTGCGGTTGGGGGGAATTAGTGTCCCCCTGCAAGGCGAGAGCTGGGGGGGTTTTGTTTCAGGATGTGTTGCTGGGGGGGTCGGGGGTCGAGTTCGTTATCCGGCGTTCTAAGATGGACCAGGCGGGTAGGGGCAGGCGTGTGTACCTTTATCCCGTATCTGGGTCGGCCATGTGCCCAGTACAGTGTTTTGACAGTTTTAGGGTTGTTCGGCAGGGCCATGCCGGCCCGTTGTTGTGTCATCAGGATGGGCCCTTTCTGTCGCGTAACCAATTTACTTGGGTGTTTCGGAGTTGTTTGGTGTCTTTGGGCCTTGATCCGGCTGTGTTTGCTCTGCATTCATTTAGGATTGGTGCGGCCACCGAGGCGTCAGTGTGGGGTTTGGGTCCGGACGTGGTGCGTCGCATCGGGAGGTGGGCGTCTCGGCGTTTTGTATCTTATGTGCGCCCTCACTTGTTGTAATGAGTGTTATGGGAGAGGGTACTGTCTCTTTGCGGATATTTTGCTTGAGTAGGGGGGTGTTTGGCTGTTTGATTCGCAAATGTGGTTGTTTTTCTTGCAGGTCCACTTCCCCGACTGGTGTGGATTTCGCTGCATTCATATGTCTATTGGGGTGCGGAACGGGCGGATATGCGCCCTGATGGACGTCAGCTCGGTTTCCCTTGGTCGACGGCGGTTGTCCGGTGGTTGGGCTGTCGTGGCATGCGATGGGGCCGCATGTTAACGGAGTTCACCAGGTACGCTCGATTAGAACGCTACCCGGATGTGCTAGTGTTGCATTTGGGTGGTAATGATTTGGGGGCCCATCCCTTTAGGGAGTTGGTGCGGGATGTTAAGCACGACCTGCTTCGTTTGTGGGTGGAATGCCCGGAGGTTGTTGTTGTGTGGTCGGATATCGTTCCACGTAGTGCCTGGAGGGGGGCTCGGTCTGTACAGGGGATTAACAAGGCCTGGGCTAAGGTTAACAGGGCGGTTGGTTCCTTTGTGGTACGCCATGGGGGAATTCAGTTTGGCATCATGAGCTGGAGGACCTGCAAGGGGGTTTCTGGTTGGCGGATGGTGTGCACCTTAATGCGGTGGGGATTGATTTGTGGGCGTTGGGTCTGCAGGGCGGCATCGAACATGCATTGGTTGGGGGTGCGCATACTTGAGGTGGTCAAGGGATGCTTACTGTGGTGGGGTGGGGGTCCTTGGAGTTGGTGGAAATTAAAGGGGTGGGGAAACATGGTGGTTAGTTTCCCCAATAATTAACTACAGTTTTGGTCTGGCTGCTTTTTGGGCTCCCACTGGGTGGTGTCCCGGGGAGTGTTTTTTTGGTGATTATGTGATAATCTGCCATATGGTTTTTACGGTGCCCCTGAGCCTGTGGTTTTGCGGCTGGGGGTAATTGGTTTTGGTGGAAAATGGGTGGCCAGATTTATGTAGCTCCAAGGACCTCCCCCTCAAGTAACAATTTTTTGGTCTCAGGAAAATTGGGTGATTGTTGGTTAAAGTGGAGGTTATTTATTATATATTGTGGTATATGTTTAAGGTTATTTATTTAAGTTGTTGTTTTTTTTGTAAATAATGGTTAACTATATATTTGTATTGTATTATGTAATAAAATGGCTGCTGTGGCCAATTTATCCAACCCTTGTGTTGTCTTTTCTTTTAGGGTACGGAGTAAGGGGTGGGGGTTAGGGTGGAAGATAGGCTACAGTATTGGTAAGTACAGTTATTAAAGGCCAGCATCCTCAGTGCCAATGTCATGGTTTTCTAGGCTAAAAGTATTGATGGGACCTCAATATTAGGTTGTTGGGGTCTGGTGCTCAACATCCCTATCGATCAGCAGTTCTCAGCAGCTGATACACAGAGAATGGAGCAGGGAGCAGACACCGCTGTCCTCTGTGTAGTGACCAGACCTTAGGATACGTGATCAATACTTCAAGCCCTTTAAGCAATTTTTGGGGACATAAACCTTTATCGGTCTATTGATTCACAGCAATGCTGCTCCAGTGTTACCATCATACAATCGTCTGCCAGAGTTCTGTTTGCTCCTCTTTGGTATAACATGCTCTCTAGTAACCTTATCTGTACTTGATCCTGAATTTGCTGTCATGTCCAGGGTAAGGACTCTCTTCTATGGAGTACGGTACTTTAGTTGGTTGCAACAGATGAAGTATCACTAAGAGTCTCCATTACTGCGGCTGAATCCAGGAACTTGTCTCGGAAATCAAATTCCATTCCCCTCTCCATAGTCTAGAAATAACGTACAACATAAAAGGGGTTTCCAGAATTATGTACATTAAGTTAAATTGCAACTTTTTATATTATAACTTACAGTGCTGGCCAAAAGTATTGGCACCCCTGCAATTCTGTCAGATAATACTCAATTTCTTCCAGAAAATGATTGCAATCACAAATGCTTTGGTAATAATATCTTCATTTATTTTGCTTGCAATGAAAAAACACAAAAGAGAATGAAAAAAAAGTCAAATCATTGATCATTTTACACAAAACTCCAAAAATGGGCCGGACAAAAGTATTGGCACCCTCAGCCTAATACTTGGTAGCACAACCTTTAGACAAAATAACTGCGAACAACCGCTTCCGGTAACCATCAATGAGTTTCTTACAATGCTCTGCTGGAATTTTAGACCATTCTTCTTTGGCCAATTTCTCCAGGTCCCTGAGATTTGAAGGGTGCCTTCTCCAAACTGCCATTTTGAGATCTCTCCACAGGTGTTCTATGGGATTCAGGTCTGGACTCATTGCTGGCCACTTTAGAAGTCTCCAGTGCTTTCTCTCAAACCATTTTCTAGTGCTTTTTGAAGTGTGTTTTGGGTCATTGTCCTGCTGGAAGACCCATGACCTCTGAGGGAGACCCAGCTTTCTCACACTGGGCCCTACATTATGCTGCAAAATTTGTTGGTAGTCTTCAGACTTCATAATGCCATGCACACGGTCAAGCAGTCCAGTGCCAGAGGCAGCAAAGCAACCCCAAAACATCAGGGAACCTCCGCCATGTTTGACTGTAGGGACCGTGTTCTTTTCTTTGAAGGCCTCTTTTTTTTTTCCTGTAAACTCTATGTTGATTCCTTTTCCCAAAAAGCTCTACTTTTGTCTCATCTGACCAGAGAACATTCTTCCAAAATGTTTTTGGCTTTCTGAGGTAAGTTTTGGCAAACTCCAGCCTGGCTTTTTTATGTCTCTGGGTCAGAAGTGGGGTCTTCCTGGGTATCCTACCATAGAGTCCCTTTTCATTCAGACGCCGACGGATAGTACGGGTTGACACTGTTGTACCCTCGGACTGCAGGGCAGCTAGAACTTGTTTGGATGTTAGTCGAGGTTCTTTAGCCACCATCCGCACAATCTTTCGTTGAAATCTCTCGTCAATTTTTCTTTTCCGTCCACATCCTAGGGAGGTTAGCCACAGTGCCATGGGCTTTAAACTTCTTGATGACACTGCGCACGGTAGACACAGGAACATTCAGGTCTTTGTTGATGGTCTTGTAGCCTTGAGATTGCTCATGCTTCCTCACAATTTTGCTTCTCAAGTCCTCAGACAGTTCTTTGGTCTTCTTTCTTTTCTCTATGCTCAATGTGGTACACACAAGGACACGGGACAGAGGTTGAGTCAACTTTAATCCATTTCAACTGGCTGCAAGTGTGATTTAGTTATTGCCACCACCTGTTATGTGCCACAGGTAAGTAACAGGCGCTGTTAATTACACAAATTAGAGAAGCATCACCTGATTTTTCAAAGGGTGCCAATACTTTTGTCCACCCCCTTTTTTATGTTTGGTGTGGAATTATATCCAATTTGGCTTTTTGACAATTCTTTTTGTTGTTTTCCATTGAAGACAAATTAAATGAAGATATTATTACCAAAGCATTTGTGATTGCAATCATTTTCTGGAAGAAATTGAGTATTATCTGACAGAATTGCAGGGGTGCCAATACTTTTGGCCAGCACTATATGTTCTAATTTTTTACCATTTTCAAGATCTCTGCTTTCTGTCAGTGAACTGAACATAGTTGTTTACTCCGAGAGACTGGGCAAGTGGGCATGCCTAAGATTATTTCACAGCGCTGTATATGTGTGTGATGCTGGCTACAGTGTGGAAAGTGTATAGAGAGAGACTGCAGGGGCCGCCGAGGGGTACCGCCCCCTGTAAGTCCCGGAGCAAGGAAGGGACGGGGAGTCCTGGCTGTTACCAAGGCAATGAGCGCTATGTGTATTGATGTGGGGGCTTTTAGCATATGATAACTCAGTAACATGGCATTCAATGGGAGATGACATACATTTTTGCTATGCATCGCTTTATGATGTTACAGGCATGCGTACCTTATAACCCAATATACATGTTTGGGCGCCATATTACTGCTCCACACAACTCGGAGGTTGCACATCTGACGTATGAGGTTTACTGATACAAGAAAAAAAAGTAAAAATATCATTTCTTGAAACAAATATTTGCTTTAGATAAGTCTCGTATTCTGTTTCCTGACCAATCTTCTCTAGTTTCATCAGGTTCCTATTGTGTCGCCATTCGATAAATCACTTTCACCTATATGAGAACAAACAACTGTTATAAAGGAGAGCAGTCAGGCGGTCGCCTATTTATCCTACACAAAGGCAGCCAGCGCTATACCGTGCTAAATACTAACGTATCTGTGCTGCTACAGACTGTACAAACACATCTCTGCATTTCCAGGTGTGATGAACGTGTCGCTTACAGCTGCTGCTATCTCACGGAGCGATATAGGTAATGATCAAAGCGTCCATTGTGTCTCCTCTATGTACTGAGCCTTCCCACGTTCAACAGCAAGACAGTTCCATTCCCATCAGTGACACCATTTATATGGCAACAAGGTGGGATTTTCTGGGGAGGGGTATTGCCAAAAGCCTGACCACAATGGAAACCCAGAATATTAACCCAGCCCAGCAGATAGATAGGTTACGGTCACCTGAATCAGTGTTTTGCCCTTGTGAATCGTTGCCTCCATTGCTGAGATATCGCTGTTTTTTTCAATAAGCAAATGAGCTCTTTGGGGCATTGAGTGTGCTGCCATTGCTCCAAAGAGGTAAACATTAACACCCTCATTGATCCAGATAATGATATCCTGGCAACAAGGCAAAGATTCACAAGGAGAAAAACTATTTGATTTTGGTTCTGGTGACACTAACCTATCTATCTGCAGGGCTGGGGTGATATGCTGGTTCTGGTGACTCTAACCTATCTTCTGCAGGGCTGGGGTGATATGCTGGTTGTGGTAACACTAACCTATCTATCTGCAGGACTGGGGTGATATGCTGGTTCTGGTGACAGTAACCTATCTATCTGCAGGGCCGGGGTGATATGCTGGTTCTGGTGACATTAACCTATCTATCTGCAGAGCTGGGGTGATATGCTGGTTCTGGTGACACTAACCTATCTATCTGCAGGACTGGGGTGATATGCTGGTTTTGGTGACAGTAACCTATCTATCTGCAGGACTAGGGTGATATGCTGGTTCTGGTGACACTAACCTATCTATCTGCAGGGCTGGGGTGATATGCTGGTTCTGGTGACACTAACCTATCTATCTGCGGGCTGGGGTGATATGCTGGTGACACTAACCTATCTATCTGCAGGGCTGGGGTGATATGCTGGTTCTGGTAACACTAACCTATCTATCTGCAGGGCTGGGGTGATATGCTGGTGACACTAACCTATCTATCTACAGGGCTGGGGTGATATGCTGGTTCTGGTGACACTAACCTATCTATCTGCAGGGCTGGGGTGATATGCTGGTGACACTAACCTATCTATATGCAGGGCTGGGGTGATATGCTGGTTCTGGTAACACTAACCTATCTATCTGCAGGGCTGGGGTGATATGCTGGTGACACTAACCTATCTATCTGCAGGGCTGGGGTGATATACTGGTTCTGGTGACAGTAACCTATCTATCTGCAGGGCTGGGGTGATATGCTGGCTCTGGTGAACTAACCTATCTATCTGCAGGGCTGGGGTGACATGCTGGGTCTGGTGACACTAACCTATCTATCTGCAGGGCTGGAGTGATATGCTGGGGTCTGGTGACACTAACCTATCTATCTGCGGGCTGGAGTGTATGCTGGGGCTGGTGACCTAACCTATCTATCTGCCGGGCTGGGGTGATATGCTGGGTCTGGTGACAGTAACCTATCTGCAGGGCTGGGGTGATATGCTGGCTCTGGTGAACTAACCTATCTATCTGCAGGGCTGGGTTGATATGCTGTCTTTTCTCCACATGTGGAAGACTTCAGATGACTTGCAGAGGTCGGTGTCTGGGCTGTGGCTCCTAGCGGTGCTTCGGCCAAGGTAGAAGTGCAGTGCCAGTCGTGTTGAACTCCATATTGCCATCGACCCTGTGCCATTGAAGAAAATAACAGCATTTTTTACATAATCTTTGGGTCCACCATTGTAGAAGGTTCTTCGATTACATTGGTGGCTAAGGGTATAAATGGGTACAATACTATGTAGACATTATTGTGCGATGAATGTTGGAGATCTCACTCTATCACTGTTGGAATATATTGGGATATATCCATAAATCAAAGCCCTACATGATGAATAAAACCAACTAATACAGGCACCATCCAGCTTTGTACATATGGTACTATAAGATGAAACCCATGTGGCTACTATGGGGCCCTTGAAGAGGGCCCATCCACATTGCTACTAGCTGATGCAAACCTATGGAGCACTACATTGTTAGAATACAAGGGAATGGTGGTCTGTTGCAAAGGTCATGGAGAAAGGGTGGAGGTGGAATCAAACACGAAGCCCTTCTGTCCTGGTTAGAAAACATTATATACAACACTGGCACCATGTCAGATTTTCCAAATTCCATAAATGTTCAAGGGGTCCCAATGATTAAAGGATGACCTTCTTCAGTCTGGAGTCAGGTTCTCAAGAGAAAGACCAGGAAGTCAATTTTTTTTTTCTCAAGATAGATTTTTTTTTTAGCCGCCCCTCCCTGATTTTCCTGACCTGAATATTTCACCTGTATATAAAGGACCCATCATGTTTGACTGGCAGGTGTGATATCACGGCTGTGTCACATGGCCCCACACTCCTCACTTCAAAAGTATATTTGCACAAGCGAGAGGATCGTTGTATTTTCTCTCTGCGGTGCTTATGATAAGCGGCTACTGGAATACTCAGCACCATGATTTCTAGGGGAGGATTTAGCAAAATATGGACCTTGGGATTTCTGCTGCTCACAACAGGTAAGAAAGCAACAGAAAAATTACTAATAGACAGTGTGCAAAATAGAAAGATGATAAGGGATAGAATATTTTACTGAACTAGATATATTGGTGTAGATAGACGGACAGATATCAGATAGATATGGTCATTTATGGTCAGTAATTGTCACAATATATGGGACATTATATCGGCACTAAGAAACAATAGTATTGGGTATAGTCACATTTGTACTCTCCCGGGCATGCGATTGCCATGATTGTATTGATCTACCAAGAAGAGGAAGTACATGTGACTGCAATGGGGCCCCAGAGAGAAGGACCCAGCACAGGGTAGAGACTGTGCAAGATACACCTATCTATAGACCCTAAAATGTTAGTATATAAGGTTGTGGAGAATTTACGAAAAGACTATAGTAATGAAATGGGGGGGGGTAGAAAGTTAGATATTTAGATAGAGATAGATAGATAGATAGATAGATAGATAGATAGATAGATAGATATGAGATAGATAGATAGATAGATAGATAGATATGGATAGATAGATAGATAGATAGATAGATAAAAATGAGATAGATAGATAGAAATGAGATAGATAGATAAGATAGATAGATAGATAGATAGATATGAGATAGATAGATAGATAGATAGATAGATAGATAGATAGATAGATAGATAGATAGATAGAGAAGATAGATAGATAGATAGATAGATAGATATGAGATAGATAGATAGATAGATAGATAGGAGAAGATAGATAGATAGAGATAGATAGATAGATAGATAGATAGATATGAGATAGATAGATAGATAGATAGAAATGAGATAGATAGATAGATAGATAGATAGATATGAGATAGATAGATAGATAGATAGATAGATAGGGAGAGATAGATAGATAGATAGATAGATATGAGATAGATAGATATGAGAGATATGAGATAGATAGATAGATCGATAGATAGATAGATATGAAAAAGATATGTCAATAGATAGATATTAAACATGCTTACAGGTATATTAATTTATAGATAGATACATAGACAGAGTTATAGATAGATTAGTAAGAATATTCTAATCTCCTATCTATCTATCTATCTATCTATCTATCTAAAAAGTCCAAAATCAGGCCCCACAATTATATGTACCAGGGTGCTCACCTCTGGGAATCGACTCTATCCCACTTGATAAAGAGCAAAAAAGTAGGGAGCACTCCAAAGTAATGTGAAAAAAAAGTGAAGGAAGTTTATTGCCCCATGTGATGTTTCAGCTCAGACATGAGCCTTTTTCTATTTATAGATAAATACATAGACAGAGTTATAGACAGATTAGTAAGAATAATATCTAAATATAGATAGGAGATTAGATTATTCTTACTTATCACATGTAGATAGAGGATATACAGATAGATGCGTATTTTATATGCGTATGTTTGTGCTAACAATGTAGAATCTGTGGGGGGGTTTTTGATAAAGGTCTATCTAGAACTCTGTTTATGTATCTATCTATAAATAAATATATCTGAAAATATCTGTAAAATCTTTTTCAAATCTATCTGTATATCATCTATCTACACAAGATTACTAAAATTAATCTATCTATCTATCTATCTTATTTATCTATCTATCTATCTCTCTATCTCATATCTATCTATCTATCTATCTCATATCTATATATTATCTATGTCATATCTATCTATCTATTATCTATCTACACACAATTACTAAAATTAATTTAATCTTCTATCTATCTATTTATCTATCTATGTATCTATGTTTCTTTTACATACGTTTATAATAGAAGAATCTACACTAAAAGAATTTTCCGGTCCCAGTATTTGATGGTCTGTTCTTAGGATAGCAAAGCAAACAGTGTTTGGATCGGGTCACCTAGAACTCCTTGTAAAATCTTCCTGGTACTCAAACAGGCTTGGCAACCAGGTACAAAGTCACCTGGAAGATGTTCAGCCCCTAGGGATGAAACTGAATCCTTCTTTGTGAATCTATTCTTTGCCTCCCTAACTTATAATAATGCAGTGTAATAAGAACACAAACATTCCTTTGTGGCCACAAACTTAAGTAACAATGCAGAGATAATCCACACTTTAGTGCTCCTAATATTTCCGTATTGCCTCATTAGTTTGTGGTCACAATCGTAAGTTTTTCTCCTATAAAAGGCTCCTACATGACACTATTATTGGTTTGGGAGGCGTTTTGGACATGGCAGACTCCCTTTAAGGAAATGTAGAAAAATTAAAATCCAGTTGTCTAGATGTTTTGCACATGGTGCATGTTTTTAGTCACGGGCAAGAGTCTGCTGCACTCTAGAAACATGTAGGCAATTCAGATTTTAATTTTTGTATGTCTCTTTGAGAATATTATCCATTTTTATCCCTGGTAGGATAGACCATCAATATCAGATCATGTGAACGCTGCAGACTCTTCATTGTTTGCCTCAGTCTGTCTACTTAGCGAAAAAGCAAGGTACTGAAGCTTTGGTACTGATCAGAAATATCTACACACGTGGACAAAATTGCTGGTACCCCTCATTTAATGAAAGAAAAACCCACAATGGTCACAGAAATAACTTGAATCTGACAAAAGTAATAATATATAAAAACTACATGTTGACAAGCCACAAAGCTTCTGGGAGAATGTTCTATGGACAGATGAGACAAAAATCAAACTTTTTGGCAAGGCACATCAGATCTATGTTCACAGATGGAAAAATGAAGCATATCTTGAAAAGAACACTGTCCCTACTGTGACACATGGAGGAGGCTCTGTTATGTTTTGGGGCTGCTTTGCTACATCTGGCACAGGGTGTCTTGAATCTGTGCAGGGTACAATGAAATCTCAAGACTATCAAGGGACTCTAGAGAGAAATGTGCTGCCCAGTGTCAGAAAGCTTTGTCTCAGTCGCAGGTCATGGGTCTTGCACCAGGATAATGACTCAAAACACACAACTAAAAACACCCAAGAATGGCTAAGAGGAAAACATTGGACTATTCTGAAGTGGCCTTCTGTGAGCCCTGACCTAAATCCTATTGAGCATCTTTGGAAGGAGCTGAAACATGCCGTCTGGAAAAGGCACCCTTCACACCCGAGACAACTGGAGCAGTTTGCTCATGAGGAGCGGCCAAAATACCTGCTGAGAGGTGCAGAAGTCTCATTGGCAGTTACAGGAATCGTTTGATTGCAGGGATTGCCTCAAAAGGTTGTGCAACAAAATATTAAGTTAAGGGAACCATCATTTCTGTCCAGGCCTGTTTCATGAGTTTTCTTTTTTAAAAAAATTCTGTTGAAGCCTGGTTGAAAAGCAATGTCTGACTTTCATTTGTTCATTTTCATAGAATTTTTATACATTATTACTTTTGTCAGATTCAAGTTATTTCTGTGACCATTATGGGGTTTTCTTTCATTAAACGAGGGGTACCAACAATTGTCCATGTGTGTATGCATGTATCTATCTATCTATGTACCTAGAAGACCATTCCACTTTTCAATGACCGCTCACAGAATAATATCTAGAAGGGAAGAAATTTCAGGAAGGGACTTGTAGCAGTGGTGACTCCTACGACAGGACCAGGCTGGGATTTAGTGAGCTCCAGAAAATCGGCCATTATATCAGTAATGTTTATAAAGACGACTGAATAGCAATGGAATGGTTTTATAGCCAGTGGAAATGGAACTGAATGAAATCCCCGAATTCAATGTTTAAGAGTTGGTGGTAACCAGTACTTTTCTCCATATAGTATATTTGCATTTTATGCCATAATTATATCATTTTATTTTCTCCACAGTTCCTACAGCTGAATGTCAGATAAGCAGCTCATCATTCGCATCCATAACCAGCCTTATCACAAAGTTACTCAATGACCTGTCAAATTTAATAAAACAAGTGGTTAGTCAAATACTGCCGACTGCTGCCCCAACCAGTACCACGCCAACCACTGCTTCTACTACTACAATGACTACTACATCAACCACTGTTTCTACTACTTCGAGAACGTCTACCACACCAACCACTGCCTCCACTACTTCACCGACGTCTACTATATCAACCACTGCTTCTATCACATCAACCATGACTTCCACCCCACCAATTGGAACTAACACACTTATTTCAGCAAGCACTGTAACAAACCAGCCAATAACTACTACAACAACCCAAACAAGTCCCTCTTCCACAGCAGTACTACGTTCCAATCCAGTTACCACAAATAACACAACTGATTTACCCACTATTTCAGGTGGTGCATTTTCTACATCACTCACTGGTGGAACTGTATCTACAAGTAACCCCCAAACAGGTAATGTTACTAACAGTGAGACAGTAACCACCTCAGTTGGGCTTTCTAGTACTGGGATGAGTACCCAACCAGGATCAATACCTCCATCAACAACATATGGGACCAGTGAACAAGGTACTAGAACGCTAGTACCATCTTCTGCTTCATTAACCACCAGCTCAGTTACAACTTCCTCAAGCAACACCACAGTATTTACCAATATGGAACCCAATTACTCCTCAATATCTCCTTCCTCTATACAAGTTACCAGTCAACAGCTGCTATCCTCTACTACAACTTTACCAAACATTGAACAAAGCACACAATCACCATCCACTGATAACCTAACTTCACTTTCCACTACCAGTGTCACCACTGTAGGACCAACTTCCATTACTTTCAGTGTTGGTACCACCATTCAGAACTCAACAACCACAGCAGATTTTTCTGGGTCAAGCATCCAGTCTTCAACCAGCTCTGCTATAACATCATCCTATAGTACTAGTACCGCCAGTCAGCAGTCATCTACTAACACATCAGTTTCCAGTCTACAACCCACTTCCATCAGTCAGAATCTAATGACAAGTACACCATTGTTTCCAAATACTGGGTCAGACAACAAATCTACAACCACTTCAACTATAATATCTTCAAGTGTCAGTATCAGTAGTGATCAGCCATCGTCCATCACAACAACCTCAACAACGTCAGCACCAACCTTGTCAACATCTTCTATCAGTCAGCATCCTTCATCAACCACAGGAGCTTCTACCATTTCTATCACAACCCAATCATCACTAACATCTACTACTAGGCCCAGTAGTCAAGGTCCATCAACCGCCACCCCCACACCATCATCTTCTAATACCAACAACCAAACAACCACCAGCAGTACTCCATCAACATCTTCTATCAGTCAGCAACCTTCACCAACCAGAGGAGCTTCTACCATGGCTACCACAACCCAATCATCACTAACATCTACTACTAGGCTCAGTAGTCAAGGTCCATCAACCGCCACCCCCACAACATCATCTTCTAATACCAACAACCAAACAACCACCAGCAGTACTCCATCAACATCTTCAGCCACAGGTCATCAACAATCAACTGCTGCATCAAGTTCTTCAAGTACTGTAACAAAAAGTCCATCGACAACCAGTAGTACTAGCACATATTCCACAAGTAATGCCAGTGGTACAAAGACTAGTACACAGACCAGTACCCGGTCAACAGTTTCTACGAGTACATCTTCCACAAGTAAGACCTCTCAATCCAATGGTTACAGCAATAGTTCATCTTCGAGCACTGCAACAACTGCAAAGACAAAAGAAACAAAAGTCACCTGTGAGTATATTGAATGTTTAACACTGGGGGCGCTATTGAGCACTATACATTTATATAATAGCTTTATATTCACAAGTCAGCTGGTTGTCACTAGATTCAGACACCCTCATCATGGCTTACCTGAACTCCTATAATTCAGTCCTTAGATCTTCATTGTAAATTGGAAATAGTTAAAGAAGGTGTTCCATGTGGATCTCCTATTCTTAGAATAAGTCATCAATATATGATCGGTGGGGGTCCGATTTCAAGAACCCAATGCTCAGGTGAGCGCTGCAGCCTCTTCACTGAATACCAAGCACAGTGGCATACGTTGAATAGGGGCTGTGCGTAGCAGTGCAGGTGAGGCACATGTACTTGAGTGAGACTTAGTTGAAGTTCTACCATGTTACCAATGAACATAACGTCTTCGGCACAGAAAAGAGGCCACATCGTTTGTGAGCACCATGACCTCTTCAAACAGCTGATGACGGACCCCTTACTGTCACATGAATATGTAACTCTTCTAAAACCCCTTTAAGTGCTTGTTGTACTGACTCTGGTTCCCAAATTACTGACCTGACAAACACTGAACAAGCAGGGGATGCCGGTAGATGTGAGCTCAGTAGCCTATTCAGAAAGATGATGAACTTGTATATACATCTATTAGAAAGCTAAAAAGTTATAGTTAAAGTAGAAATAAAGTAAAATAATGGCAAATATAATCTCTATTTATCAATCTTTCCGTTTCTTTGTAGCATCCTCTTCTGCCATCCACCCAAGCTGGTTTATCACATTCTTGGTCTTCGTCTTCATGGTGAGTGCATTCTCAATTCTTGTGAATTAAAGGGATTCCTTTGAATGGGGCTGAGCTGCAGCACGGCCATGTGACCAATGGACATAAGGTCACTTCTTGAGAAGAGGAAGGGGAGTTCAATATCATAGTCCTGGATAACCCCTTTTATTCATTATCTATCTGTCACATCTTAAAATTGCAATGTCCACTGCATATTAAGATTCTAACAATTACTATAAGTGTTTTGTTGTTGGATTCCATCTGCTGAGACCACCCAAAATCTTGAGGAGGTGATTATTTCCATAAAGTTCCATAGACTATAATAGAGTCATGAGAGACTCTCTGAGCAATGAATCCAGTGATCTTTATGGTCATCTCGCCCCTGCACTCCTCCTCTATAAGACTGTTCTCCATAGGGCAACTACTGTACAGTCATGGCCAAAAGTTTTGAGAATGATACAAATATTAATTTTTACAAAGTCTACTGCTTCAGTTTTTCTAATGGCAATTTGCATATACTCCAGAATGTTATAAAGAGTGATCAGCTTAACAGCAATTACTTGCAAAGTCAATATTTGCCTAGAAAATGAACTTTATCCCCCAAAACACATTTCAACATCATTGCAGCCCTGCCTTAAAAGGACCACCTAACATCGTTTCAGTGATTGCTCCATTAACACAGGTGTGGGTGTTGATGAGGACAGGGCTGGAGATCAATCTGTCATGATTAAGTAAGAATGACACCACTGGACACTTTAAAAGGAGGCTGGTGCTTGCCATCATTGTTTCTCTTCTGTTAACCATGGTTATCTCTAAAGAAACACGTGCAGTCATCATTGCACTGCACAAAAATGGCCTAACTGGGAAGAGTATTGCAGCTAGAAAGATTGCACCTCAGTCAACAATCTATCGCATCATCAAGAACTTCAAGGAGAGAGGTTCCATTGGTGCCAAAAAGGCTCCAGGGCGCCCAAGAAAGACCAGCAAGCGGCAGGACCGTCTCTTAAAAGTGTTTCAGCTGCGGGATTGGGCTACCAGCAGTGCAGAGCTTGCTGAGGAATGGCAGCAGGCAGGTGTGAGTGCATCTGCACGCACTGTGAGGTGGAGACTCTTGGAGCAAGGCCTGGTCTCAAGGAGGGCAGCAAAGAAGCCACTTCTCTCCAGAAAAAACATCAGGGACAGACTGATATTCTGCAAAAGGTACAGGGAGTGGACTGCTGAGGACTGGGGTAAAGTCATTTTCTCTGATGAATCCCCTTTTCGATTGTTTGGAACATCTGGAAAACAGCTTATTCGGAGAAGAAGAGGTGAGCGCTACCACCAGTCTTGTCTCATGCCAACTGTAAAGCATCCTGAAACCATTCATGTGTGGGGTTGCTTCTCAGCCAAGGGAATCGGCTCTCTCACAGTCTTGCCTAAAAACACAGCCATGAATAAAGAATGGTACCAGAATGTCCTCCAAGAGCAACTTCTCCCAACCGTCCAAGAGCAGTTTGGCGCTCAACAATGCCTTCTTTTCCAGCATGATGGAGCACCTTGCCATAAAGCAAAGGTGATAACTAAATGGCTCAGGGAACAAAACATAGAGATTTTGGGTCCATGGCCTGGAAACTCCCCAGATCTTAATCCCATTGAGAACTTGTGGTCAATCATCAAGAGACGGGTGGACAAACAAAAACCAACAAATTCAGACAAAATTAAAGCATTGATTCTGCAAGAATGGACTGCTATCAGTCAGGATTTGGTCCAGAAGTTGATTGAGAGCATGCCAGGGAGAATTGCAGAGGTCCTGAAGAAGAAGGGTCAACACTGCAAATATTGACTTGCTGCATTAACTCATTCTAACTGTCAATATAAGCTTCTGTTACTCATAATATGAATGCAATTCTATTTCTGTATGTGATAAAAACATCTGACAAACACACATAAAAACCAGAGGGCAGCAGATCATGTGAAAATATAATATTTGTGTCATTCTCAAAACTTTTGGCCATGACTGTAGAGTCCAGAAATCCAACTCCTAGGGGGTCGATGGCAGGAGGGGGCCCAGCCCAAGTGTTTTATTGCTTGTTCTACCCTTTTCCATAAAGATCAAGTAAAAACAAGTTACCACAGAAGTTACTGACCGCCGATACATTCAGTAAGCCCCTCAGATTCTCCTTTTCGGTAATGGAACGGCTCTCCGGTGGGAAGGTTGCTGGAGCTATTCCATTGCCTTGGCAGTTGGGATCCTTCTGAAGACCCCCAGACCCGCTAATGCTATATTGCGATTGAGACCTGCTGTGGCCGGGCCCAAATGTAACATAGGATTTTTTTTTTTAGCATTAAGAATTTTATTGAAGTTTTACAGGAATAGTAAACAAATCAAACAAAGTAATATTATAGGCGGCACACAAGAGAGAACAGGGAAGGAAAACAGGAAAAACTGGAACGACAAATGAGATTAGGGGGACAACATGAGGAAAAAGCTGGAGGGGGGAGGGAGGAGAAGTAAACAATGCTCTGTCACAGCAAGTCACACAAAAAAAAAATCAAACAACAAAAACAGAGGTAAATATATATCAACATTACAAAAAAAAGGGTGAGGGAAGCGAGGGGGGGGCATGGGAATTTTACCATAGACTGCAATATTGTAATATACTGTAATACTGCAATCTAATGATTACTTATTGAATTTTAAAAATATATTTAAAACATAAAAATATCAAAATTTAATTCACCCGACTTTCCCCAGATCACATGCTATATAAAAGTAAACAAACAAAAAGAAACACATGAGGTATCCCCACATCCAAAAATGGGCTAACTATTAAGATATAAAAATATTTGTCCCATACAGTGAACGTTTTACAAGGAAAAACAATCAAAATGACTCAATCACCAATTTTTCTCATTTTGCCGCCCCACAAATATTTAATAAAAAGTGATCCAAAGGTCAGATTGATATCAATAAAAACATCTTGTCCTGCAAAAAACACCGTAAAAACAAAACCCGTCAGAGAATGGGCAACTGTGTTTTTTCCCAATATCACTGCATTCTGAATTTGTTTCATCGTACAGAACATTAAATGGTGCCAATAGGAAGTACAATTTGTCCCATAAAAAATAAGCCCTCATAGGATTCTGTAAGTGCAAAAATAGTTATGGCTTTTTGAAAAAAAAAATACAAAAGGGAATTTTTGTGATCATTAAGATGTTAAAGAGACAAATGAGACGGTGGCGGAAATACAGAAACATAACACAGCGGCTTACAATACTAATGGTTACTGCGTTATCTCTGGCAGATTGATTGTCGCCCTCCATCTAGGTGAATACTGAACGTCTCACATTCTGACACCATTTTTTGCCACGTTTCAGTGTTTAATGAATTTATTTTGGAGACAAGGGGCTGCCAGACACATCATGCACCACTCATCATCAGACTGAGGTGGACACTGATAGCAGGGGCGCCTGTAAGCAGAGTATATGGGCCCAAATCCCTCCTATATCTCTTAATGAGGTGTCATATGTACAGTATGTCATAGCAATAAAGTTTGCCATAGTTTGAGGGCCCCTCATCTGACTTGTCATAAGACACGGTTTGTTTGCTCTGCTCTCCTGCTCGGAGTGCTCGGTGTTTTCATTCCACTCATGTGATACAGCTTATACAGTAGACAAAATGCATCTTGTATTCAAACATGTTCAAAATCCATAGTGTAGACACTGACCAAGTGAGCCTCGAAGCGTTCCTGTCCCATCATTATTACTGTACAGCGCAGTAGTTGTGAGGTGCGGCAGTGACTACCAGCAGCATCGATAACTACGGCACTGAGTCCGGGTCTCCATACACAGTGAAGCCAACACGCAGACCATATTTTCTAGACCACAACTGCCCCGTATTCGAACCCTTAGGCTGAGGCCCCACGTTGCGAAAACACACCATTTTTTGCTGCAGATTTTGCTGCAGTTTTTTGAGCCAAAGCCAAGAATGGCTACAAATGGAATGGGAAATATATAGGAAGATTTTATACTTCTACCTTCTGCTCAGTCCACTCCTTTAGCCTTAAGGAGACTTCTTCTCCAGTCTCTACCTCTGGCAGATTTATTAACCCTCTCTATGCATTAGAAATGGGAGCTGGAGAGATCATCTCCATACTGTACAAGGAAGTGTAGTGATACAATACACTACTCATAGCCTGTGGGCTCACTACTTCATTCTTTAAAGGGAGTGTGTCACCAGAACCAGCATATCATATCTATATTTTAAAAAATATATATACACACAAAATTGTTGGTCCCCCTCCCTCATTTAATGAAAGAAAAACCCACAATGGTCACAGAAATAACTTGAATCTGACAAAACTGGAATTTGCCAAACTACAGTACAGACCAAAAGTTTGGACACACCTTCTCATTCCAAGAGTTTTCTGTATTTTCATGACTATAAAAATTGTAGATTCATACTGAAGGCATCAAAACTATGAATTAACACATGTGGAATTATATACTTAACAAAAAAATGTGAAACAACTGAAAATATGTCTTATATTCTAGGTTCTTCAAAGTAGCCACCTTTTGCTCTGATTACTGCTTTGCACACTCTTGGCATTCTCTTAATGAGCTTCAAGAGGTAGTCACCTTAAATGGTTTTCACTTCACAGGTGTGCCCTGTCAGGTTTAATAAGTGGGATTTCTTGTCTTATAAATGGGGTTGGGACCATCAGTTGTGTTGTTCAGAAGTCAGGTGGATACACAGCTGATAGTCCTACTGAATGGAGTGTTAGAATTTGTATTATGGCAAGAAAAAAGCAGCTAAGTAAAGAAAAACGAGTGGCCATCATTACTTTAAGAAATGAAGGTCAGTCAGTCCGAAAAATTGGGAAAACTTTGAAAGTGTCCCCAAGTGCAGTGGCCAAAACCATCAAGTGCTACAAAGAAACTGGCTGACATGAGGACCACCCCAGGAAAGGAAGACCAAGAGTCACCTCTGCTGCGGAGGATAAGTTCATCCGAGTCACCAGCCTCAGAAATCGCAGGTTGACAGCAGCTCAGATTAGAGACCAGGTCAATGCCACACAGAGTTCTAGCAGCAGACACATTTCTACAACAACTGTTAAGAGGAGACTGTGTGCAGCAGGCCTTCATGGTAAAATAGCTGCTAGGAAACCACTGCTAAGGACAGGCAACAAGCAGAAGAGACTTGTTTGGGCTAAAGAACACAAGGAATGGACATTAGACCTGTGGAAATCTGTGCTTTGTTCTGATGAGTCCAAATTTGAGATCTTTGGTTCCAACCACCGTGTCTTTGTGCAATGCAGAAAAGGTGAACGAATGGACTCTACATGCCTGGTTCCCACTGTGAAGCATGGAGGAGCAGGTGTGATGGTGTGGGGGTGCTTTGCTGGTGACACTGTTGGGGATTTATTCAAAATTGAAGGAATACTGAACCAGCATGGTTACCACAGCATCTTGCAGCGGCATGCTATTCCATCTGGTTTGCGTTTAGTTGGGCCATCATTTATTTTTCAACAGGACAATGACCCCAAACACACCTCCAGACTGTGTAAGGGCTATTTGACCAAGAAGGAGAGCGATGGGGTGCTACGCCAGATGACCTGGCCTCCACAGTCACCAGACCTGAACCCAATCCAGATGGTTTGGGGTGAGCTGGACCGCAGAGTGAAGGCAAAAGGGCCAACAAGTGCTAAGCATCTCTGGGAACTCCTTCAAGACTGTTGGAAGACCATTTCAGGTGACTACCTCTTGAAGCTCATCAAGAGAATGCCAAGAGTGTGCAAAGCAGTAATCAAAGCAAAAGGTGGCTACTTTGAAGAACCTAGAATATAAGACATATTTTCAGTTGTTTCACACTTTTTTGTTAAGTATATAATTCCACATGTGTTAATTCATAGTTTTGATGCCTTCAGTGTGAATCTACAATTTTTATAGTCATGAAAATACAGAAAACTCTTGGAATGAGAAGGTGTGTCCAAACTTTTGGTCTGTACTGTACATGTTGACAAGCCACAAAGCTTCTGGGAGAATGACCTATGGACAGATGAGACAAAAATTTAAATTTTTGGCAAGGCACATCAGAAAAATGTAGCATATCTTGAAAAGAACACTGTCCCTACTGTGAAACATGGAGGAGGCTCTGTTATGTTCTGGGGCTGCTTTGCTGCATCTGGCACAGGGTGTCTTGAATCTGTGCAGGGTACAATGAAATCTCAAGGCTATCAAGGGATTCTAGAGAGAAATGTGCTGCCCAGTGTCAGAAAGCTTGGTCTCAGTTGCAGGTCATGGGTCTTGCAACAGGATAATGACCCAAAACACACAGCTAAAAACACCCAAGAATGGCTAAGAGGAAAACATTGGACTATTCTGAAGTGGCCTTCTATGAGCCCTGACCTAAATCCTATTGAGCATCTTTGGAAGGAGCTGAAACATGTCGTCTGGAAAAGGTACCCTTCACACCCGAGACAACTGGAGCAGTTTGCTCATGAGGAGTGGCCAAAATACCTGCTGAGAGGTGCAGAAGTCTCATTGACAGTTACAGGAATCGTTTGATTGCAGGGATTGCCTCAAAAGGTTGTGCAACAAAATATTAAGTTAAGGGAACCATCATTTCTGTCCAGGCCTGTTTCATTTTCTTTTTTAAAAAATTCTGTTGAAGCCTGGTTGGAAAGCAATGTCTGACTTTCATTTGTTCATTTTCATAGAATTTTTATATATTATTACTTTTGACAGATTCAAGTTATTTCTGTGACCATTGTGGGGTTTTCTTTCATTAAACGAGGGAGGGGGACCAACAATTTTGTCCATGTGTGTATATATTTCAATTTCCACTTTGGCCACTAGGCCTAATAATAGACTGACACTTGCCAATTTGCAATCATCTCATTTAGATCACAGACTGTATTACAATAGAAGATAATATCACTATAGATAACACCACTGACCCATCATTGCTGCCCCATAATCATGTCCAGAAAATAGAATAAAATATCTAAAAAGTCATAAAGTTATTTACTCATGTACAGATATCTCTGCTTGTTAAGACATTTTATGCTCTTTCTTTATCAGGTTTAGTACATTTGAGAAGATATGAGCATCTCACAGCTGCCACAGTGACAGAGATCGTCATCTGGAAGTGTCTGCACATCTGGAAGTGTCTGCACATCTGGAAGTGTCTGCACTCACCTCCCCTCAGATACACATTGAATCAATCAGAGCGTAGATTGAATTGTCTTATACCGACTAAAATATTATATCTAGAATCTGATTGGTTGATGTAGATGCCTGTATTAGAATATGTTTGCACTTCTTAAAGGGGTTGTTCATGGTAAAAAAAAAAAACATTAACAGTGTCTACAGGTTGTGTGTGGCTGCTCACAGTGTAGCAGAGCTGCAATTCCTGATACAACCTATGAACTGGTGTGGCACTGCAGAAAAAGAATCCATGTTTTTCTAATCCTGGACAACTCCTTAAAACAATATAGCACTTAGGACGGTTGCAGACGACCATGCTGCAACCGGCCTGCCGTGATTTAAAAGCCTGGGCTACACACGGGGGACACGGGGATGTTCCCGTGTGCCGCCCTTGGACGGACCGTGCTTCTGCGGCTCCTTTCCTTAAATGAATAGGAAGCACGGTCCTCAAAATAGGACAGGAATAGGACATGTCCTATCTGATGCGGCCCGGACTGTCGGCCTGCACATGGGACCGTGAAAATCACGGTCATGTGTATGGGCCCATAGAAAAGAATGGGTTATTGTGCTGTCCGTGAAATACACAGAGAGCGCACTGAGCCACAGCACGGTCGTCTGCAACCGGCCTTAGACTTCTCTTGACTGAAGTTGGCTGATTCCTGTTCCAGGAAAATTGTATCAGTCGCTTGCACATCAAAAATGCTCTTAGAAGAAACTATATGACCCTGAAAGCAAATTTAAAGGGGTTGTCCATGTTATTGTAAATAAAGTTTATTGCAACCAGAATTCTATATACACTCCCTACAATGATCCATCACTAAAAACAGATCACTGTGCTAAGGTCTGTGTACATTTAGTCTCAGTCCCCGAGATCTCCTCTTAGGGGTCTATTGTAGGGAATATATAACAGCTATAGGAGCCAATCAGGGCTCAGCTTTCATATTTGCAGTGCAGTTTAGAAAATGAAAGCTGGATTCTGATTGGTTGCTATGGATAACAAGATCAATAACCTTGATACAAGATACAAGGCCTATGGAGTGTGGTTGTTTCGATAAACTTTATTTACAATGAACTTTACAATCATTAAATGAACGTTAAATAATTATGTATATATATATAAAATAAAATGTTTGATTAAAATCAGTATTATAATGTACCTGAATGCCAGAAAAATAAAATTCCTTTAATCTGATGTCAATGGGACCTGCTGGATTATTCAGTAATCTGGATTATCAGATGTACCCCTATAGGAAAGGATAAAACCTGGACAATAAACCAAAAAACAATGTAATAATCTCTGTCCGGCCTTGGATTATGCAGGATTATCAGAATTTCAGATGCCAGATTAAAGGGAGTTTATCATAGATATTCCTAATAGGTGATTGTCTAAATGTATGTAAATATGGACTATAACCGGGCATGCTGGGAGTTCCCAAGCATTAGGCTGGGGGTCAATATATATAGTGACTACTACCCCCAGCAGATCGGGAGTCCAGGAGGTCACCCCTTTCTTCAGGAGCTTCCTGCCACTTCCGGGAGAGTTGGCAAGTGTGGCTATTACTAGTCCCTGTCATTGGTATGGAGCAGAATGGGGGGTAGGTTGCCCAAGTGACCAGTATAGATGTTCAATTTATCACCTATAATGTATATCCTCAAAGGGGTTATACAAGGAGTTTTTTCAGTTTTCTTCCCCCAGGTTCTATTGCCCTGAGCCTCAAGTTTCCAAGCTCATACCAACTTGGGGTCACATAACCAGAACCAGTATCGGCAATCGTGTCGATCCATCTGTTTCTTTCCTGTATTCGCATGTATTACCTGTAGTATGGGGATTGATTTTACTATTACTAGATTAAACTGTTAGAGTACATAGTACAGGGTAATATCAGTGGGCACAAGAGGGGATGGGGGAGATGCTAGCAGCTGGTTCTGATCACGTGGCCATGAGTTGGAACCAGCCCAAAGTTTGGGCAAAATAGAACTGCACAGGAAGTAAACTGAAAATAAAATTCCTGGATAATTCCTTTAATTCACCCTTCACCTGGTTTGTACATAGATTCTATGTAAAAGTGACACCTGCTGGTCAGTGTATATATGACAAGACATATTCCATTTTATTTCGCTCGCTCCTTCTACATTTCAGTTGTTACTTTTACATAAATTTTCTATATCCACATAAGGTATATTAGACGCAGAGTGAATTGTATTTAGCCATGAAATCACAATACTTACTTGATGTCATTGTTCTGCTTTGATCGCACACTTTTCTAGGACATGGTCTTGTTATTACCTAATTGTAAGGGTTAAAACATAATGTGTATTATATTCTATAACGCAGTATACAGAAGACACAGGGTGAAATGTTCTCCATGCATACTAAATAGTTTAGAGATAGAATATAGTCTCAGGGTCTGGGAAGAATATCAACAGTTCTGCTGTTCTCAGAGATGTACCATTCTCAGGAAAGATAAGGAGAACATTTAGACTAGGTGAAAAGGAAACATCTGAGGTGATGGGAAACTGAACAACTTTGTCTGGTAACGGAACTGGAAAACCCATATATGTACATTGATCACATGACTGTTATGTAACTGAGCTTACCTTTAAAACTGTATTGAACTACGCAATAAAGAAGAAACGGTTCATATACGATACCTGTGTACGTCTTGTTTCCCGAGCGCTCGAAACTGGTTATTTACTTAATTAGGATTACGGTGACATCCATCCCGGGGGAACTTAACCCCCAACAGAAAGGGAACTTAACCCCCAACACTAATGAAAGTGTCTGATGTCTCTACCATGAACAATATGCGCAGGTTTATGCAATAAATTATGAATTTTCCAGACTTTTATTTTTATATTATATAGTTTATTGTGTTCGCTTTTTAATCTTCTGACTAGAGAAAAAAATCTGGCACTGCCATGGTGCCTGAGCTCTGAACTGATTCCAAAGCTTAGTGTACACCATTAGTGTATGTGGTGTGAACTAAATACCGATTTATACTGGTCAATAGTAATTGTATATAAAGTTACTGTAGCGCCCCCTAGTGGTGGATGATAGTGGGTAGTTTTCAGCAGATGCCTATGGCTAGGCCTATTAGCATACTTGACAACATGTATTAAAAAACTGTGCAAAAATGTTTTGGCTACACTCACTTTTGTACATCACCAGTTTCCCCGGTTGTGCTACAGGCACAAAATGAGCCGACCACACCCCCTTGACGTATGTTACCGGTCATGTGCTCAAGTCATAAATTCTGCAAATGAGACCAACATATAACTATATGATCAGGGAGTTGTAATAGTGTGAGCAGCAAGGGGTTACAACAAAAAATTATTGGAACACCAAGGATACTTTGTAAAATACATATGAGGATTTGCCATAGACAAATCCTAAATGTGTGAACACAACCTAGGAAACAGAAGCTGGGACCGGAATATTTGTTATGGACAACTTTTCTACTTTAGTCTTACAATAATTTTGATAAATTTCTCCCATGTTTCCTGAGTGGTCTTAAAGGGAGAACCCAGCAAATCCACCAAGCCGTTCAGACATGTCAACTCACTCGGGTTTCCCGGGAGTCTCCTGATTTGCAGGTCCCATATGACAGGGAAAGAAATATACAATTAGGAGAGAAAAGTTAAAAGGTAAGAGAAAGTTCATTGAGCTTGTAGCTCAGATGGTAGCGGAACAGCTTAGCATGTATTGGGTCAATCCCTGTCTGATACGTTTCTTGAGAGCTTCTGTAATTATATATGTTGGCGCTATATAAATAAAATGTATTATTATTATTATTATATATACAGTATATACCATGTAAACAAAGAAAAGCCTGGGTGCAATTCCTGAGAGACCTGGTATATGATCCCACATAAACAAAAGTACAAAAATAGGCAGCGCTCCGAGTCAGTGAACCAAAGATTAGTGTAGATTTATATTATATAAATTATAGTACATTAAATTATAGTACATATACCAAACATATATAGTGAATGCCGCACAGCATGTGATTAATTGCAAAGTAAATATAATTATAAGAAAAGCTCCTAAAATCCATCACAAACAGTGAAAAAATATATAAAATATTGTAAAGAGTAAAGTCATCTAATAGCGCTAAACAATCATTATTATTAATCCCCCTATTACATATTAAATATATATATAAACAGTGAACTGAATAAGACCGACCATATGAGAATAAAGTAAATCCAGGAGTTACCTCTAAGATTAATAGCTACATCAACAGGACGTAATCAAACCTCTGCCTTATAACTGAGTAACGTCTGAGTATACTGAAAAGGAATGGAGTTATTCTTACCTTATCTTTTATTAATTTTTGACTGATCCTTCTGGTCCTCCTTAACCTAGTCTTAATATTTTTGACATTTTATTGATCCCTTGCTGCATTTCACAAGTGTCTTTGGTGCATTCTTTTTCCCTGCACAGTTCATACAAACATACAATGCTGAAAGTCCTTTTTCTCTTAAATGTACTTTTCTTATTTATTTCCCTACATGATGTATAGCGTATCTATAGCACAATCCTTCATGATCCCAAGTCTGGGTATATAGCGGGCTGCACTCAAGCTGGCGGTTCTTTAAAGTTGAGCCTGTGCAGATGAAGTCGATGGATTTGTGCAGAAGTTTCTTACTGGCAGCTTTATGGAGAACTTGAGACACCCGATTTCCACCACTGTCATCCTCTGACCTGTCCAAGTGGCTTGTCCTATTCTCAGGTTATATAGGACATTGCAGCTCAGACCTATTCACTTCAATAAAGCTGACCTGCAATACCAAACACAACCCATGAACAGGCATGGCGCTTTTTCTGATAGAAAGCGGCCATGATTCTGTAGTCCTGGACTAGTCCTTTACTGTGTCATGTAACACCTTCAGTATTGGAGACATCCATTACAATGTGTGATAAATGTAGGGTCATTATGTGTGTACAGGAGGCAAACAATGGCGCATGCAAATATCACTCGCCACGTCCCATAAACATTCAGGATTTCAATTGAAATATTTTCTATGGGTTGAATTTGACTCAAGTGAAATGTAATGTACAGAAGCAAATTGTAAAGCATTACAGCGATTCACATGACCACACATAACTATGCCGAATTTACATTATACATTATACATTGCTACGACTGTCTGTATTTCACATGATCTAAGTAATGAGAAAAGTTAGTGACCATTTAAAGGGGATGTTCCATATCCATAACACATAGGATATCCATAGGATAGAGGATTAATATACCTGATTGGGGGTCTCAGACCTCCACCGATCCTGATAATGGGTCAGGATGAATGTAAGCATGTCACTTGGAAGATCCTATTTTCTTCCATGGCAAGTCCATTACACATCCATTTTACACTATTGTTTGTATGGGGCCTAATATAATTTCACTCAGATTAATAGGTACGGTGAATACAGGCTGTAGCATGCGGCTCAAGGAAAGATCATCTTAGTAAGAAACCTACTAACTTGTCCTTATCTCACAGTAGGAGGCAACGCCTGATAATATGGAGGTAATCTACTGCCAGCAGAGGTGTCAGGACTATATCACCAGTTATAGCTCTTGTTCTATGAGGTTATGATTTCATTATTATTATTAGTAGTAGTAATAGAAGTAGTGGTGATCGTACTAATAATGGTAATGGTAGAAGTAGTGATAATAGTACAGGTGCATCTCAATAAATGAGAATATCTTTGAAACGTTCATTCATTTCAGTGATTCAGTAATACAATCCATAATCAGCGTCTTCCATGATTGTGTGTCCTACTGAACCAGACTGAGGGACCATTTAAAGGCTTAGGAAACCTTGGCAGGTGACACTGAATTTACAAGACTGAACTGAACTTACAATATTCTCATTTTCTTAGATTTGGGTTTTCATTCCCTGTAATCCATAATCAACATTTACAGAAATAAAACACTTGAAATAGAAGACTCTGTGTGTAAAGAATCTAGAAAATATAGGAGGTCACTTTTTTATTTTAATTACTGAAAGAAATAAACGTTTCAAAGATATTCTAATTTATTGAGATGCTCCTGTAATAGTAATATTAGTAGTAATAGAAGTAGTAGTGATGGTAGTACTAATAATGTGAATGGAAGAAGTAGTGGTAGTACTTACACTAATAATAGTAGTAGTTGTGATAGTTGTAGTAGTGGTAGAACTAATGATGGTAGTAGTAATAGAAATTGTAGTTCTAATAATGGTAAAAGTAGTAGCTGTGGTAGTAATGGTAATAGTAGTGCTAGTAGTATAAGTCATTAGTATTTAGTAATTAGTATTAGTAGTAATAGAAGTAGTAGTAGTAGTAGTGGTGCTTACAGTATTGGTAACAGTAGTACCAGTGGTAATTGTAGTGGTAGTAACAGAAGAAGCGATCATTCCAATATTGGTGATAGAAATTTTAAATTTAATGATATTATATTTAATTAAATATTATATATATATATTTAATTTTAAAAAAAAGTACTTTGTAGAGGATGAGTTGGGGGTATTATAACAAGTGGGGTCTGTGGATATTGTACTTTGTGTTGGGCATAGGAGGGCATTATATGTGAATGTGACTTAAAGGGGACGTTATATTGGGGTCCACAAGGAGGCACTTATGGAGACAATATACTGTCTTTGGGCACTAAGGAGAGCATTATACTGTGTCTGTGTACTAAAAGGGCATTATACTGTGTGTTGGGAGCTCCCCCCCCCCCCCCCCCACACACACACACACACTGACCTCCACCACCACCTTGGGTAAGTTCTACCTACAGTGTCAGAACTCATAAAGTGCAATTTCAGGAACGGAAAAGTAAATACTTATGGTCAGTGTCCAGCAGGTGGAGACACAGAACTAATGACCATGAGAGAGCGAATAAGAGAGGAAGAAAGACAGATAATCAGACAGCGCAAGACAAAAGGAAGACAAAAAGATAGAAAGAAAGAAAAAGAAAGAAAGAAAGAAAGAAAGAAAAAGAAAGAAAGAGAGAAAGAAAGAAAGAAAGAAAGAAAGAAAGAAAGAAAGAAAGAAAGAAAAAGAAAGAAAGAAAGAAAGAAAGAAAGAAAGAAAGAAAGAAAGAAAGAAAGAAAGAAAGAAAAAAGAAAGATAGAAAGAAAGAAAAAAAGAAAGAAAGAAAGAAAAAGAAAGAAAGATAAATATGTGGAAGGCAGGGAAAGCATGGAGGGAAGCAGGCTCATCCTTCTCATTTGCTGCTATAGTTCACTATAAGGGTAAGTTCACACAGCTGAATTTTTGCACTGGAATCCACCACAATAGTTCTGCCTCCTATTCATTCCAATGGGAAGCAGATGCTTCATTTAAAAAGAAGTTCTGCCCAATCCTCAGCAGATTCCACCAGAACCTTCCATTGTGGTCAAAGGGAGTAGACAATGTTTCAGCAGGATTTTGCATGGTGGGTGCTGCCGCAAAATCCATCATGTGAACTTGCCCTAAATGTTCTGGGAAGGAGTAATCATATGTGCAATTCCTGTCTGACCAATAATTCTCATAAATTTTCTTGGAATTGAATTTACATTGTATTTATATAAATGTATAGCGTTAGGTTCACACTTGCGTTTCCTCTCCGTTCTTCTGGGCAGTTGGAGACGGACCAATAAAATCGCGCTAACACAGTGCCTGACGAAATCCATTGACTATAATGGGTTCCATCGGGTGTCTGTTGTTTCAAAACTGAAACTGGCGGAGGTAAAAGTGCTTCATACTGGACTTTTTCCTCCACTGATTTTTATTCGGACATTGTGACAAAGACTCCACTGCAGATGTGAATGTAGCCTACCCAAATGGCATCCATGTCCATCATCTCCCGAGCGCTGTCTTTTAAGCGTTGCAAAAAGGAACCATGGACGACATCTGTTTAAGGCTAAGGCTCCACGTAGCAAGCCGCAGAAAAAAGCACTGCGGGAAAAATCGTGGCGGCAACGCATCGCAGCTTTTCCTGCAGCGCTTTTCACAGAAAGTTCACAGAGGTTTCCTCTGTGGACGTTCTGCTTCTATTTTACCTATAGGGACACCGCCAGTGTTTCCATAAGTATATCGCCGCATGTCCGCTGCACTTATTTTTCCCGCAGGGACTATAAAACGCCACACATTTTTCTGTGGCGTTTACGCCATGGGAAAACCACAGCGTTTATGCCATGTGGGGCCCCGGCCTAAAGGAAAGAGATGATAAGAACATGCATCACATGAAAACTGGCAGAAACTAAACTCAGGTACAAGAAAAACCGGAGAAGATAGCAGCTGCAGGACCCAGCGATCGCATGACCACCAGGTGGCCCTGTACTCCCCTTATTTATAAAAAGTGAATGTACACGCTACACCATGGAAAGCCCCAAAAAACTAAAAACATATTACATAAAATAAAATTGTAAGGGCTGGTAAAGACGTGCGTAAAATTGCTAAAAAGTGGTTGTTTAGGATTGAAACACTCCGGTCTTTAAGGTGTTAAGGCAAATCTGTATTTCAGTTCTGCTACACCTAGAATAAAACAGTGCAGTGTTTGACGCCATTGGGTTGATTCAGGTAAGTGACCTCTTAGGGTACACTGATCATACAATGGGTTTGTTTGGAGTTAGATAATTCTTAGCAAATCTCTAGCTATGAATATCCGCAAACTTCCGAAGGGAACAAATGTGCAGATCCGGTGATAATGGATTATTTCATATGGTTTACCTCAATCACCACAGTGAATATTTCTTATATGACAGGCCATTCTTTAGTCCACACTACACCCACATTTCAAGCCTTATTTTTCTCAATCCAATGCATCAAAAAATATAAAGCAATTGTTCAAATAATCCACAGATCAAACACAGACGGCACACAAGCCACAAATGGGCAAGGTGGAGTGTCATCTGTGATTATCAAGGATATCACATATCTGTAAAACATGTCCTCAAATCTCCCCTGATGGCTGGATGCCATTTGATTCCGATGACCTATTCAAGTCTGCATTTATTTCTATTTGTGTTGTGAATATGTTCCAATTCCTGGTCATTGTTCCTGGTATAATGCTCAAAAATTGAAGAACATCACATCAGATTGTTTTTATGCACTTGATAAAGGAGCTTGGTGCTCCGAAACGCGTTGTGATTATCACCCTGATAAATGTGAATTCCTTCTATCATCATCTGTGACCGGGGGTTATTTCCCAAGAGCGCGGGTTGGTACAGTGGATCCTTGGGCCATCATAGATTCCATATATTGTTCCTGGTATTTCCTGGTTCCAACCCTGGCCTGCTCCTTGACCGTCTTCCTGGTCCAGAATCTGGTTTGTCCCTGGTATCTCCTAGTTCCATCTGAGGTCTGTTTCCGGTTTATATATCATGTCCATGATCCTGATTCCAGCTCCTGCTCCAGTCCTGGTGTCCGTACTCCTAACATCCTCCTGGTGCCTGAGTTCTGGTCCACATTCAATCCATGATTTGGTTCCTTTCCTGTCTTTGTTGTTACCTGGTACCTATATTGGACTGAAACCTTGGAATTCTCTCCGGTGCGGTCCAGATTTCTGCATAAAGGTTAAAGGGTAAAGGTCAGATGACCTTTAAACTCTGCTGGTTGCAACCACAGAAATTCACATCCATGTGTACACTAGTACTTATGCTGAAAGCTGTACACATGCTTGATAACTGTATTTACTGTCTGCAGCAAAATAACCTTTAACCGTAACACGGAACTTGTTTATCGTCTGTAACTATGGAATTAAAAGGATTTGTATAGAGGATGTGGAGTCAAAATAGAAAGATTGGTAAAGTTTTGATAGCCCTTAAAGGAAAAAGTTCAGCCAAACCCTGAAAATAAGTCATGAGTCATCATATAGATTTTATATACCTATTCTGAATGCACGTTGTAAAAGCTGTTATAGAATGGGCTCTACATTGTTGCAGCTTGTGGCTATCCTCATTGTAACAACTTGTAGCTATCCCATCCATGTACCCTACAGCAGAAGTGGCTAACTACTGCCAGAGGACTTGTCTAATGTATATGGATTGTTGTAGAAAGTAAAATCCACGTATAACACAGAGCAAGCACAGCAATTCTCAACACAAGTACTCAGAAACCACTGATCACCAAAAGTCAAGTTAAAAGTTTCTGAAAATGTTATTTAACTCAATGGGGGATATTTATGAAGACTGGCATATTCGACACCAACCCCTGAACCCCCTCCACTGTGCTACGTTTGTAGCTGGCTTAGATTTCAGGGATTATTTCTGCAAGTATATGCCATTTCTACCAGCATAAACAATAATAAATCTAGTGTGCAAAACAAAATGGTTGAAAATTTTTGCAAAAACTGGCGTACAAGATATAATAAATTTGCCCCATTAAGTCAAGTTAGGCTTCATTCACAGGACTGCATGCAGTGTACAGGGACGGAGGGTACCCAGATTGGCATCTGCGTGCTGTCTGTATTTTTCACTGACCCACACACCAAGCCGCAAAATGGACAGGAATACGACCTGCTCCATATTTTGTCGTTCATTTCAGAAACACAATGGGTCATATTTATCAACAGAAGTCCGACACTTTTCTGTCTATATTTGCGCCAAAATGTATGGTGCACAGTATTTATGACATATTTCTGAAGAGTGTGCATCAGAAAGAACATAATAAAACAGGCTCGAAAATGTGCCCCAGAATAGGCGCGTGTAGAAGTGTCTAACTTTAGAACACAATTACGAAACTGAAAAAAAATGAATGTGGCTCAGATTTTCTTGTGCAAAGTATTTATACTAAATATAATGTAGAACACTGTCAGGACTCCTAGGAACCCATCTATAAAACATAGTGTATAACACTGTCAGGGTTCCTAGGAACCCATCTATAAAACATAGTGTATAACACTGTCAGGGCTCCTAGGAACTTATCTATAAAACAGTGTATGACACTGCCAGGCCTCCTAGGAACCCATCTATGAAACATAGTGTATAACACTGTCAGGGCTCCTAGGAATTTATCTATAAAACAGTGTATAACACTGTCAGGGCTCCTAGAAACCCATCTATAAAACATAGTGTATAAAACTGTCAGGACTCCTAGGACCCTATCTATAAAAAATAGTGTATAACACTGTCAGGGCTCCTAGGAACCTATCTATAAAACATAGTGTATGACACTGTCAGGGCTGCTAGGAACCTATCTCTAAAATATAGTGTATGACACTGTCAGGATTCCTAGGAACCTATCTATAAAAAATAGTGTATAACACTGTCAGGGCTCCTAGGAACCTATCTATAAAACATAGTGTAGAACACTATTAGGGCTCCTAGGAACCCGTCTCTGAAACATAATGTATGACACTGTCAGGGCTTCTAGGAACCTATCTAGAAAACATAGTGTAGAACACTGTCAAGGCTCCTCAGAGCATATCTATTCAATTTCTAGCTCTCTAAGGCAAACACAGACAAAGTTATGTCAAAGTGAAAGTGACTTTATTACACTCTGGTATCTCTTCAGACCACAGAGTATAGTTGGAGGCCCAGGGAAAGTGTAAAAAAAAAATAAAATAAAAATAAAGCATTCATACTCACCTCCCATTACCTATTTTGGGCTTCCTCGTGATGTCCGCTGCTCTGTTTCCACCTCCTTGATGACAACTGGTGTTCTCAAGTGATGTCATGATGCTTGGCGTGCCTATGTGACCACTGGTGGCCCAATCAAAGTCCTCATCAGTGACCTGGGTGCATGACATCAACAGGAAAACATCAGACCACATGAGGAAGCCCAATAGAGGTAAGGGAAGGTGAGTATAATTTTTTTTTTTTTTTTGTCACCTCCCCTGGGCCTTCACCTATTTGATGGTCATATTAGTTCACCCAAGACAAATCTCTGTTTCTCAATTTGGAATATTCGGGTCAATCCTGGCTCAATAAGAATCAGTTCGCCCTTTTCTAGCTGTAATGTTCGGGGCCAATGCTCATTGCCATTGTTAAGTTCAACCATTAAAATGGATGGCTATGTGGTGATGACATAGGACATTGGTGGTACACCAGAGCAGAAACCATAACCCAGACATGAAAATCTAATCATCAGACTGTACTGAGTATATTTACAGTATAAGCAACTTTTTCTCAGACGTGACAGTTATATATATAAGGAGAATGATTTCCAAGGGTGGACCCGGTTGGGCGCGACAGCTGTTCTTTTTGTTCAGTCACTATCTGACTTTTACCCTTTAGACAATTGCAAGAGAATTACTAAACATTAACAAAATATATTTTTCTTAGCCCCACCAGACATTGCGGCCAGGCTTCTCCCTTATTTTTGTAGGCACCATGGATTTATTCACAAAGGCAAGAACTTGAATCAACCTGTAGGAATGACTTTGGGGCATGTACCAACTCTATAGACTAGTATATATGTGCAATGGCAAATTAAGGATACGTTCACACAGCCAAAAGTGAAAAGAAATTTAAGGTGGACTTCCAGCTCAGGTTTCTCTCCATTTTCCAGCCCTCCGGTTCTCTATCGGGTCTTGCCCCACAGCTGCTCCATATGGTGTACTTGGAAGCTAGAAAAAGTTCAGAATGGAGAAGAATTGGAAAAAAATTGTGTTTGTGCAAAATTCTTACGGGCTTTGTTTTTACGGCATTCACTTTGCAGTCAAATTGAACTGTCACCTGTATTCTATGTTTCGGTACGATTCCGGGGATACCATGTTTATATAGTTTTTTTTTCTGTGTATGGGGCTGCATAATAGACATTTTTTGCGGCGCCATATGTACTTTTTTTACTTTTACTTATACCGTTTTGGCCAATGTTTGATGTTTTAATCACTTTGTATTCAAAAATAGGCAGTATCTATTGAAGGATGCAAAAAGTTTGGGTTGGAAGAAGTGGTGAAAGGTCCCCTTGAAAGGGAGTCTGTCAGTAGTAAATTCATTCTAAATCACAGGACCTTGTAGAGGTGATTCTATAATGTTATTCAGCTTTTATTTTCATATAAATCGATATTGTATTCATATGCAAATGAGAGGAAAGTGGTTTGGGGTGTCTTAGCTTGCTCGGGCTTTGGTCTCGGCTGTAGATTCCCAAGCAAAGCACTGTACTCTGTTTTTGTGATACAATGATCTAAATCCTCTCCAGCTTGACTCAGCCAACAAATTCTCTGCACATGACCTGTTGTCTTCACACAAAATGGAGCATGTGTATATAGGCAGTGAGAATGCCATTATCCCTGTGCCAAGTCAAACCAACACAACAGCATGGAGCACACGAGGCCTTTAGAAAACTTACACAGCTTTTACATCTGTACTAGATGAATTGTGCCAGATGCTCCGAGCAAATATAAACCTGTTTACTGTGTGGTTTACGATTCCATAATTCATTAAGCCAGAATTAGCAGTCACTGGTTTTCTGTTACAACACAAAGAGAAAGGACCAGGATATGGTTGGATCACACTAAAGCAGAATATGGTTGGATCCTGCTAAAGCTAAGGCCCTACATTGCGGAAACACAGCAATTTTTTTTGTTGTTGCAGATTTTGCTGCAATTTTTTGAGCCAAAGCCAGGAGTGGATTGAGCAGAAGGGAGAAGTGTAAGAACTGCCTAGATATTTCCCATTCCTTTTGTAGCCATTCTTGACATTGGCAGCAAAATCTGCAACAAAAAAAGCTGAGTTTCCGCAACGTACAGCCTCAGCCTAAAGCAGGATATGGCTGGCACACACTTTGGCCGGGGCCCCACGTTGCAAAAACACCGTAGCAAAAAACACTGCGTATTACAGTACCTGCTAAGTGGATGGGATTATTTTCCGCAGCATTTTTCAGTTGCGGCTCGCTTGTCTTGACCCATGGAATAAAGTTAACAAGTCATTTATACTACAAGGTAAACAGCAAATAAAAGAAGAAAAAGAATGGTAAATTTGCTAGAATTTTTGCATGTCCGTGAGCAAAAATAGTTATAGAACTTGGAATGTGTCAATGTAAAAACAAAAAATGGCCCAAGTCCTTAAAAAGGTCGTTTCACCACCTCCACCAATCCCAACGCTTTGCATCCTTCAATAGGTACTGCTTCACTGATTCTGGAGCATTTAGAAAATTTTTTCTAGCCCCCACGGTTTATGAGCAGTCTGTACTTTTAGTTTCAGTACCCAATATGCTAATTAGGCTCCTACTGACAGGTGGGCGGTCCAGGGATGTCTACTCCAGGCTAGGACTGCCCATCTGACAGTAGGGAGCCTAATTAGCATATCAGGCCTGAAAATAACAACACTAATTGCTCAGGAATGGTGGGGTCTTTAGAAAAAATTCCAACTGTGCTGGAATCAGAGGAACGGCTCCTATTAAAGAATGCAAAGAGTTGGAGTTGGTCGAGGTGGTGAAAGGTCCTCTTTAAAGGGGTGTTGTGATAAAAGAAAAACTAACTGGGGGTTGTGGTAAAATAAAAAAGAAATTATACTCACCTATCCCTGATCCTCGGTTTAGGGCTCAGGTGATTGCTGCAGCCACTAATGGCCGCAGCGGTCACCTATTGGGTAATGGTGGCGTCACTGCATATACAGTACATCGCAGTGCCTAACACATGAGCATTGAGGTCAATGATTGGCTGCAGTGGTCACCTGAGCCCTTGCGCTTCCAGTGCATGCACTCAGTAGAGCGGAGGGAATGGGGGTTGCACCACCCGAACCAAAGACGAGGGGTAGGTGACGGTCATTTCTTTTTTATATTTTGTGCCGACCCCCAGTTAGTTTTTAAATGATTCCATTTAAGACTCCAAAAAGGTCCAGTCTTTAAATGGGGTGATATTGAAAATGTAAATTTAGATGGAGATCTTGGGTGTATTTACCTCAATGACTTGACAGAAGTCATTTTACAATTTTAAAAAACATTGGCTTGATATCTGCTATTAAATAAATATAGGCTGAGAGATTCCTCCTGCTGTGCAATCAGACCAGCACACCTTTCCCCAACAAATTACTCACATCACTATATTTAGCTGCCCCATGCACACAGCACCCTGGACTAGGACCAAATCACTAGAAATTATTACTATGGTTCTATCATCCAGGGTTAATGACCTTGTCATATACATCAACATCCACCCTCTAGGGACATATATAAATAGCCACTGGGGAGGCTCGGAGCCCTTTTCTCAACTTAACACCTGCCTGGCTGAAATATTCTCTGTGGACTATATTGATGATTTATACCGTGCAATATGAGACTATATGCAAAGAACATGATTCTCCTTGGACTGAGTCTTCTGGTTGTCGGTAAGATCATTTATTATGATGTCCTATGTAAATCAGCCTATATGGTCATCAGAGGTGTCAAACGTTCTCTGCAAAAATTTTTGAATAGTGTAGACTTTATCCAAAAATTATTAATCTAATGCCGCTACTCTCCTTGATTCCTCTGTCCGATGTTCTGCTACGTCTTCCTTGCAAAAATGAGAACAAAGGTTTAAAATTTTATTGGCAGGACACACTATGCAATTTTTTGAAAAAAAAATTTAAAATTGTCAGGACATCCCATGAAATTCTTTTAAAAATTTTGTAACGTGTGGATATATATCAATATCAAATATATTGATATATATGAAGGGGGTGTTCCAAAAAAAATTTCAAAAACCTACCATGCTCATTTCTCCATTGAGCCAGGAATCTCTATCCTTGGTCTTAGGCCTTATTCCCACGTCCACAATTTTTCAGACATCTGACACCCATGATATTCAGGTACAGGTCTCTACCCACTTATTTTTGGGCTGTTTGCTTTTAACGTGGTCAATCAACTTCTTTTTTTTTTTTTTTTAAATATTTTCTGTGCTTTTCAATTGTCTATGGGTCAGTTAAAAACGTTCAGCACATGGATGGCATGGGTGTGCTGTCCATGACCCAAAGGTTTTAATGGAGCTCCATGGTCTGCAAAATGGACCAAAATGGAACATGTTCTTTTTCCACAGACCATTGTTCCATGGAAACAAATGGACTTCAACATGCATCCATTATAATAAAAGGGTTAAATGGGTCGTGATTTTCATGAGCATCAGATGTATGGAAAATGTAAATGTGTGAATAAGGCCATAGTTGATCTATGGTCCACAGGTGAGCTTGTCAATCGGTAGATGAATGATGATTCTCCGTTTTATCAGAGCAGTACTGCTCAGCCAATGATTGACCTCATCGCTCACGTGTTGTCCAAAGGACAGGAACCAGGGAAACCGGGGACCCAAACAGAGACTCTCCACTGGATCCCTGGCCGAATGGAGAGGTGAAAAAAAAATTACTTGGAACATCCCTTTAAACTAAAAATTTACAGAACCACTGTTTCTGCTGATATTAACCCATTTGGTAGAAACAACCTCTAGTAGGTGTTTTTTTTATAAATGTCTAAAGCTCTCTGATATTAAAGAGAACCTGTCAGGTCCTTATGCATTGTGGGATTTAGCGTTCAAAAAAAAAAACAAACCTTTATACTTACCTAGAGATAAGTCTGATGAGTCTCATTGGAACCATTTCTGCATCTTGATGATATTTGGGGTGGCCATACACATGAACAGTATGCTGGCAGAACCCACAGAGGGGCCTGTGTATAGGTTCTCCTTACTCTCCCCTGACAGTAGATTAATCATTGGCATAATAAATTGTAACCTGTCTGATATTTTTTGGTCCCCGGGGAGATATGGCACCACCAAAAATGTCTGAGAGAGATTTTCTCCACTCTCCCTAATCAGAACATCCACATGCTCCACCAAGTATTTCCACAAGCATTCATCCAACAAGAATCTCAAGTGTATGGCCAGCCTCAAATCTTATCCATTCAAGAGCCCCCATTTCTTGCTTCAGTCGTTCCTTAGAGTTAGTAGGGTGTTTGGGTGATTTTAAGGTCCACTTTCTACTGAGATGGTCTCACATTCTCCTCAAGTCACTGCTGATACAATGAAAAAGTCATCATATAGTCTATGATGGTGAACTATTCTATGGTCCATAAAAAAGAGTCCTACATCAAGATATTTCCACCACCATTGAAATGCTGTGAAACATGTCATAGGCATGAAGAAAGCTATTTTTTTAAAGGGATTGTCCCACCAAAGCAACTTATCCTCTATTCTTAGGAAAGGGTGTTTGATGTCTGGGACCCGCTCCCCAGTCTGAATAGAGTGGTTTTCATCGCTGACTTTGGTGGTCCCATAGAAATGAATGAAACATGCCTTTCCAACCACTGCTCTATTCAGAATGGGGAGCAAAACATCCCCATTTTGGCGATTTATGGGAGCCCCAGCAGTCAGACCCCCACTGTTCATCCTGTGAATAGGGGATAAGTTCCCCTTTTAAGGGAGTCTATCACCAGAACCTTGCATATCATAAAAGGGGTAAGGGGTCCCCCACACAAAAATGGTTCTCCTTTTGTGTCACGCCCCCCCCCTTCCTGTGATATCTTTTTTTTCTTTTTTTCAGCAAAGAATTTTTGGAGCAACAAGGACATTGGCATACTGACTAAAATTGAGATAATTCTTTAAAGGAGGAAGCAATTCACTAGGGAAAACAGTGCTTGATTCAGGTGACACTAATCCTATCTGCAGGGCTGGGGTGATATGCTGGTTCTGGTGACACTAACCTATCTATCTGCAGGGCTGGGGTGATATGCTGGTTCTGGTGACACTAACCTATCTATCTGCAGGGCTGGGGTGATATGCTGGTTCTGGTGACACTAACCTATCTATCTGCAGGGCTGGGGTGATATGCTGGTTCTGGAGACAATAATCTATCTGCAGGGCTGAGGTGATATGCTGGTTCTGGTGACACTAACCTATCTATCTGCAGGGCTGGGGTGATATGCTGGTTCTGGTGACACTAACCTATCTATCTGCAGGGCTGGGGTGATATGCTGGTTCTGGAGACAATAATCTATCTGCAGGGCTGGGGTGATATGCTGGTTCTGGTGACACTAACCTATCTATCTGCAGGGCTGGGGTGATATGCTGTTTCTGGTGACACTAACCTATCTATCTGCAGGGCTGGGTTGATATGCTGGTTCTGGTGACACTAACCTATCTATCTGCAGGGCTGGGGTGATATGCTGTTTCTGGTGACACTAACCTATCTATCTGCAGGGCTGGGGTGATATGCTGTTTCTGGTGACACTAACCTATCTATCTGCAGAGCTGGGGTGATATGCTTGTTCTGGTGATACTAACCTATCTATCTGCAGAGCTGGGATGATATGCTGGTTCTGGTGACACTAACCTATCTATCTGCAGGACTGGGGTAATAGGCTGGTTCTGGTGATACTAACCTATCTATCTGCATGGCTGGGATGATATGCTGGTTCTGGTGATACTAACCTATCTATCTGCAGGACTGGGATGATATACTGGTTCTGGTGACACTAACCTATCTATCTGCAGGGCAGGGGTGATATGCTGGTTCTGGTGATACTAACCTATCTATCTGCAGGGCAGGGGTGATATGCTGGTTCTGGTGACACTAACCTATCTATCTGCAGGGCTGGGGTGATATGCTGGTTCTGGTGACACTAACCTATCTATCTGCAGGGCTGGGGTGATATGCTGTTTCTGGTGACACTAACCTATCTATCTGCAGGACTGGGGTGATATGCTGGGTCTGGTGACACTAACCTATCTATCTGCAGGACTGGGGTGATATGCTGGGTCTGGTGACACTAACCTATCTATCTGCAGGACTGGGGTGATATGCTGGGTCTGGTGACACTAACCTATCTATCTGCAGGACTGGGGTGATATGCTGGGTCTGGTGACACTAACCTATCTATCTGCAGGGCTGGGGTGATATGCTGTTTCTGGTGACACTAACCTATCTATCTGCAGGGCTGGGGTGATATGCTGTTTCTGGTGACACTAACCTATCTATCTGCAGGGCTGGGGTGATATGCTTGTTCTGGTGATACTAACCTATCTATCTGCAGGGCTGGGATGATATGCTGGTTCTGGTGACACTAACCTATCTATCTGCAGGACTGGGGTAATAGGCTGGTTCTGGTGATACTAACCTATCTATCTGCATGGCTGGGGTGATATGCTGGTTCTGGTGATACTAACCTATCTATCTGCAGGACTGGGGTGATATACTGGTTCTGGTGACACTAACCTATCTATCTGCAGGGCAGGGGTGATATGCTGGTTCTGGTGATACTAACCTATCTATCTGCAGGGCAGGGGTGATATGCTGGTTCTGGTGACACTAACCTATCTATCTGCAGGGCTGGGGTGATATTCTGGTTCTGGTGACACTAACCTGTCTATCTGCAGGGCTGGGGTGATATGCTGTTTCTGGTGACACTAACCTATCTATCTGCAGGGCTGGGGTGATATGCTGGGTCTGGTGACACTAACCTATCTATCTGCAGGGCTGGGGTGATATGCTGGTTCTGGTGACACTAACCTATCTATCTGCAGGGCTGGGGTGATATGCTGGGTCTGGTGACACTAACCTATCTATCTGCAGGACTGGGGTGATATGCTGGGTCTGGTGACACTAACCTATCTATCTGCAGGGCTGGGGTGATATGCTGGTTCTGGTGACACTAACCTATCTATCTGCAGGGCTGGGGTGATATGCTGTTTCTGGTGACACTAACCTATCTATCTGCAGGACTGGGGTGATAGGCTTGTTCTGGTGATACTAACCTATCTATCTGCATGGCTGGGATGATATGCTGGTTCTGGTGATACTAACCTATCTATCTGCAGGACTGGGATGATATACTGGTTCTGGTGACACTAACCTATCTATCTGCAGGGCTGGGGTGATATGCTGTTTCTGGTGACACTAACCTATCTATCTGCAGGGCTGGGGTGATATGCTGGTTCTGGTGACACTAACCTATCTATCTGCAGGGCTGGGGTGATATGCTGGTTCTGGTGACACTAACCTATCTATCTGCAGGGCTGGGGTGATATGCTGGTTCTGGAGACAATAACCTATCTATCTGCAGGGCTGAGGTGATATGCTGGTTCTGGTGACACTAACCTATCTATCTGCAGGGCTGGGGTGATATGCTGTTTCTGGTGACACTAACCTATCTATCTGCAGGGCTGGGGTGATATGCTGGTTCTGGTGACACTAACCTATCTATCTGCAGGGCTGGGGTGATATGCTGTTTCTGGTGACACTAACCTATCTATCTGCAGGGCTGGGGTGATATGCTGTTTCTGGTGACACTAACCTATCTATCTGCAGAACTGGGGTGATATGCTGGTTCTGGTGACACTAACCTATCTATCTGCAGGACTGGGGTAATAGGCTGGTTCTGGTGATACTAACCTATCTATCTGCATGGCTGGGATGATATGCTGGTTCTGGTGATACTAACCTATCTATCTGCAGGACTGGGGTGATATACTGGTTCTGGTGACACTAACCTATCTATCTGCAGGGCAGGGGTGATATGCTGGTTCTGGTGATACTAACCTATCTATCTGCAGGACTGGGGTGATATGCTGGTTCTGGTGACACTAACCTATCTATCTGCAGGGCTGGGGTGATATGCTGGTTCTGGTGACACTAACCTATCTATCTGCAGGGCTGGGGTGATATGCTGGTTCTGGTGATACTAACCTATCTATCTGCAGGACTGGGGTGATAGGCTGGTTCTGGTGACACTAACCTATCTATCTGCAGGGCAGGGGTGATATGCTGGTTCTGGTGACACTAACCTATCTATCTGCAGGGCTGGGGTGATATTCTGGTTCTGGCGACACTAACCTGTCTATCTGCAGGGCTGGGGGGCCCTTCCTCTCGGGCGGGGTGATATGCTGTTTCTGGTGACACTAACCTATCTATCTGCAGGACTGGGGTGATATGCTGGTTCTGGTGATACTAACCTATCTATCTGCAGGACTGGGGTGATATGCTGGTTCTGGTGACACTAACCTATCTATCTGCAGGGCTGGGGTGATATGCTGTGTCTGGTGACACTAACCTATCTATCTGCAGGGCTGGGGTGATATGCTGGTTCTGGTGACACTAACCTATCTATCTGCAGGGCTGGGGTGATATGCTGGTTCTGGTGACACTAACCTATCTATCTGCAGGACTGGGGTGATATGCTGGTTCTGGTGACACTAACCTATCTATCTGCAGGGCTGGGGTGATATGCTGGTTCTGGTGACACTAACCTATCTATCTGCAGGGCTGGGGTGATATTCTGGTTCTGGCGACACTAACCTGTCTATCTGCAGGGCTGGGGTGATATGCTGTTTCTGGTGACACTAACCTATCTATCTGCAGGGCTGGGGTGATATGCTGGATCTGGTGACACTAACCTATCTATCTGCAGGGCTGGGGTGATATGCTGGCTCTGGTGACACTAACCTATCTATCTGCAGGGCTGGGGTGATATGCTGGTTCCGGTGACACTAACCAATGATCTGCAGGGCTTGGGTGATATACTGGGTTATGGTGAGAGACTGCCTTTAAGGGCTCAGAGATCTCACTGGATTTAGGCATGGTAATACTAAAATTTCTTACAAATATTATTGCAAAGCCAACTTATATATTTTACACGTGGTGTCCAGTTTTAACAATCCATCAAGTGTGGTTTGCTCAGTATCAGGATAGTAGATCACTGTAGATTTCTACAAAAGTTGAATAATTGTAGTATTCCCCTTGGTGGTATATTTAGACCCCTCTTCCACCTTCTACCACCTAAATTTAGGCTTTATTCACATGGACATGAATCTCATCCATTGGTTTATTTAATGTCCAGCTGCCCTAACATCAGTGGCTTTATATGAGGCTACTCACATGTCCACTTTCTACCAGACCGTGTGAACAGTCTTTTATAAAATTTGGAAAAGTCTTTGGGATCCATGAAAACGGGTCCTACTTGATGTAAATCGCCTGGTTTTCATGGTCGATTTGCATCATAGTCATCGGAATATAATCAATAACAACCTCTCGTTTCAGAAGAGACAGCTTTACGAGCTGTTGATCCCTTAACCCTTATCTTTTATCTCCTTAGGTTTTTATGGCTCAGTGCTGGATGCATCGCATGACTCAAAAACCACAACATGTAAATGTAAAACTCATAGTATGTTCCAATCTTTATCGATAGTAAAATTGATGAAACTGTCATGTAAACCGGAGTGCTATCTAAGGGTAGGGCCACACAGGATGGCATTGACATGGCCACCACGAGGCCAACAATCACGTCAGCATGGGATAAAACTGCTATTTATAAATTAATGACTAAAGGGTTATTCGAATTTCCATTTTAGGCTACATACTCATGGCCCCGTTCACTGAGAATGGGTGCCAAAATGGACAGGTATAGGATCTGTCCTGAGTTCTGCCCCATGTCATAATTAGAAATGGGCGAAGCTCCCAAGATTCGTTTTATTTTGGGTTCGGGTGGCTCGGGTACCTGATTGGTTTCATGGAAACAGGTATTTCACCTGCAAAACCACATGTTCAATTGTAATGGGCACACGGTTTTGTGGGTGAAATAGCTGTTTTCCATGCAGCCACTTAACAATCAATTAGAAAACCACATATCGCAAATTGCCACTTTTTTGTGGTCATATCTGTGCTGCTCCATGTGGCCCTACCCTAATAAGAAGGGGAGATCAAATTCCTGCAGCTCCTCTCCTCAATACAGTAAACAGAATGGCGGTGTCATAAAGTGAGTCTGTTAGCAATGTCGACCCCTCAAAATTGTAGACCGTACTATACAGAGGACGGGGAGAGAAGTGAAAACATACCTGGGGTGATGGCCACGTAATATTAATATCCACGATGCCGTGATTGCAGGTACCCAGGAGGTGGTCCCCGCCATGTGCAGTGCCCTGACTTCTCTGCACTGAGCATTTCCTTGGCCCTCTTCTCTGCTCTGAGTGACGGTTCGCCACCACTTAGAAGAGACAGGAGAAAGCAGGGAAACCATTCCATGCACAGAGTTCTGTGGGGGACTCTACCTGCTCACTTGCAATTGTGGGGCCAGGGACATTAAAATGTAGATTCATGCAACCTGGTATACAGTCCTTTCCCCCCATCTCTAGAATAAACCCATCTAGACTTTGCCCCATGGGTGCTGCCTCACCCCCATCCCTGCCAGTCAAATTCAGGCTGCCAACACTCGATTTACAGAAAGAGTGTAGCTCACTGCTCACTCTGTTTCAGTAACAACCATTCACTCCTATGGGAGGTATGGAAACAGCATAGCTCGGTCAGCATGGCTGTTTTTGTAACTGTACCACCCCTAGCAGCCTGGATTTGGCTGTCAGTGGGAATGTGGGTGAGGCGGAAGCTACAGGATGGGGTCAGGGACATGCCATAAATGTCTCTTGTGGGAAAACCCTTTTATATTTACAGGATAAATGAAGATGGTGATGTTCTGGTCAATATAACATAATCCCTAGATGGCCAAACATATGAGAGTATTATTGTCTAAGTCCGCCATTTTCAGCAAGACAGGTGGTGGCCTGAATTGATAGCGGTAGACTTATTTCATAGCAGATGTCAAGCTGAAGAATCACTCTATAGAACTCCAACATGCCCAATCCTTTTGTTCTCAGAGAAGGTAAGCCGCTACTTGAGGTGTCTGGTAGTTGCTTACTTCTCTCTAAGCCAAGAGAGACCTCGCCCACCTGAGTGCAGAGCCTAAATGGCATATCAGGCACCAAAACTAACTGCACTGATTGCTTGGGAATGGTGGGGGATAGAGAAAAAATTCCAACTGTGCTGGAATCAGAGGAGTAGAGCCTATTAACCGAGCCTAAGAACTGGAGTTGGCCGTGGTGGTGAAATGGCTTTTTTAGGGCAGATGTGGATTGGTCACGTTGGAGCTCAACAAGTCTGATTCTTATATATAAACTACTATCTGCGTTGTCTTTTCCCTTTTTTCCTTTTTGAATAAAAACGTAGAATTGGCTGAGCTGAACGTGCATGTTTATGGGGATGTCAGACTAAAGGCATGGCAGCGGAATGGGTTGGCCAACATCTTATGTGTTGGGCCTGCTATAGTTCAAGGGTTCTGGACTCTGTTCTTTCTCAAGAACGTCCTGGTAGGCCACAGCAGAAAGTGTCATGGTGGGGTAAGAATAGGGCTGGCACTATCATGGGTAAGGAAATGGCAACCTTGTTTAAGTAAAACACAATACCTATATTATACCTAGTTATTAGTCCATACTACAATACATACTGTAGTAGATCTGAGGCTTTTCGCAATCATTTTATTATTATTTTTTTTAATACAGCAACAACAACCGCAACAGTAGCAAAAACGCAAACTACAATACGAAAAACTACAATGCGAAAATCTACAATACGAAAAACTAACGTTACATGCAGAACAACCTCTGCACACGATACATCCACTACTCATCTGACCACTCATTCTACCACGAATACCCATCCTGAAACCAGTCCCTCAATAAAAGTCTCCTCAATTAGTAACACAATTAGCGAAAGCCCCAATATCAGCGGTTCCACAGTAAACACTACTGTTACCAGCAACATGAATGAACAGCCAAGTAGTAGGGTGTCCTATCCAGAAACTACATCTGTTACAGAAAAAATTCATTCTACAATGACCATCACAGATATCACTTTGAATACATTCAACACTCAGACCAGCACAACAAAGCAAGAACCTACTACAGACTTCTCCCCCATATCTAGTACTACACCGGAGGAAAACAATACTACGCTCAACACTCAGACCAGCATCACAACTGAGCAAGAACCTACTACAGACTTCTCCCCCATATCTAGTACTACACCAGAGGAAAATAATACTACCTTCAACACTCAGACCAGCATCACAACTGAGCAAGAACATTCTACAGACTTCTCCCCCATATCTAGTACTACACCGGAGGAAAACAATACTACGTTCAGTACTGAGACCAGCATCACAACTGAGCAAGAACATTCTACAGACTTCTCCCTCATATCTAGTACTACACCGGAAGAAAACAATACTACGTTCAACACTGAGACCAGCATCACAACTGAGCCAGAACCTACTACAGACTTCTCCCCCATATCTAGTACTACACCAGAGGAAAACAATACTACGTTCAACACTGAGACCGGCATCACAACTGAGCCAGAACCTACTACAGACTTCTCCCCCATATCTAGTACTACACCAGAGGAAAACAATACTACGTTCAACACTGAGACCGGCATCACAACTGAGCCAGAACCTACTACAGACTTCTCCCCCATATCTAGTACTACACCGGAGGAAAACAATACTACGTTCAATACTGAGACCAGCATCACAACTGAGCAAGAACATTCTACAGACTTCTCCCCCATATCTATTACTACACCAGAGGAAAACAATACTACGTTCAACACTGAGACCAGCATCACAACTGAGCAAGAACATACTACAGACTTCTCCCCCATATCTAGTACTACACCAGAGGAAAACAATACTACGTTCAACACTGAGACCGGCATCACAACTGAGCCAGAACCTACTACAGACTTCTCTCCCATATCTAGTACTACACCGGGGGGGAAAACAATACTACGTTCAATACTGAGACCAGCATCACAACTGAGCAAGAACATTCTACAGATTTCTCCCCCATATCTAGTACTACACCAGAGGAAAACAATACTACGTTCAATACTGAGACCAGCATCACAACTGAGCAAGAACATTCTACAGATTTCTCCCCCATATCTAGTACTACACCGGAGGAAAACAATACTACGTTCAATACTGAGACCAGCATCACAACTGAGCAAGAACATTCTACAGATTTCTCCCCCATATCTAGTACTACACCAGAGGAAAACAATACTACGTTCAATACTGAGACCAGCATCACAACTGAGCAAGAACATTCTACAGATTTCTCCCCCATATCTAGTACTACACCAGAGGAAAACAATACTACACTCAACACTCAGACCAGCATCACAACTGAACAAGTACATAACACAGACTTCTCCCCCATATCTAGTACTACACCGGAGGAAAACAATACTACGTTCAATACTGAGACCAGCATCACAACTGAGCAAGAACATACTACAGACTTCTCCCCCATATCTAGTACTACACCAGAGGAAAACAATACTACGTTCAACACTGAGACCGGCATCACAACTGAGCCAGAACCTACTACAGACTTTTCCCCCATATCTAGTACTACACCGGAGGAAAACAATACTACGTTCAATACTGAGACCAGCATCACAACTGAGCAAGAACATTCTACAGACTTCTCCCCCATATCTAGTACTACACCAGAGGAAAACAATACTACATTCAACACTGAGACCAGCATCACAACTGAGCCAGAACCTACGACAGACTTTTCCCCTGTATCTAGTACTACACCGGCGGAAAACAATACTACGCTCAACATTCAGACCAGCATCACAACTGAGCAAGAACATTCTACAGACTTCTCCCCCGTATCTAGTACTACACCGGAGGAAAACAATACTACGTTCAACACTCAGACCAGCATCACATCTGAGCAAGAACATAACACAGACTTCTCCCCCATATCTAGTACTACACCAGAGGAAAACAATACTACATTCAACACTGAGACCAGCATCACATCTGAGCAAGAACCTACTACAGACTTCTCCCCCATATCTAGTACTACACCGGAGGAAAACAATACTACATTCAACACTCAGACCAGCATCACAACTGAGCAAGAACCTACTACAGACTTCTCCCCCATATCTAGTAGTACACCGGAGGAAAACAATACTACGTTCAATACTGAGACCAGCATCACATCTGAGCCAGAACCTACTACAGACTTCTCCCCCATATCTAGTACTACACTGGAGGTAAACAATACTACGCTCAACACTCAGACCAGCATCACAACTGAGCAAGAACATTCTACAGACTTCTCCCCCATATCTAGTACTACACCGGAGGAAAACAATACTACATTCAACACTCAGACCAGCTTCACAACTGAGCAAGAACATACCACACACTTCTCTCCCGTATCTAGTACCATATCAGAGGAAAACAATACTGCCTTCAACATTTTACCCACCAGCATCACACATGAGCAAGAACATTCTATGGATTTATCCTCTGTTACTAGTGCCTTACCAGAAAAAAATACAAAAATCGTTATTCTGACCACCAGCAATATCTCTGAGCAGCAAACAGCTACTCCCAAAATGAGAACTTCTGCTACTACTACAGAGACACCACCAACCACCCCTGAGACAACAACATCCATGACCATTAATAGTACTACAACAAGAACAGAGGGAACAACTAATTTGCTACAGACATTGATTCCCAATATTCCATCTACACCTAATACACAGACACTAGGAACTACCACAACTATACCTGAGACAACAACATCCACGGCCGCTGTTAGCACTACAACCATGAGCAGACCAACAACTACTTTACTACAAACGATTCCCAATATTCCACTTATAACTACTAGAACTACTACACAGACACTAGGAACTACCACAACTACACCTGAGACAACAACATCCACGGCCGCTGTTAGCACTACAACCATAAGCAGACCAACAACTACTTTACTACAAACGATTCCCAATATTCCACTTATAACTACTAGAACTACTACACAGACACTAGGAACTACCACAACTACACCTGAGACAACAACATCCACGGCCGCTGTTAGCAATACAACCATAAGCAGACCAACAACTACTTTACTACAAACGATTCCCAACATTCCACTTATAACTACTAGAACTACTACACAGACACTAGGAACTACCACAACTACACCTGAGACAACAACATCCACGGCCGCTGTTAGCACTACAACCATGAGCAGACCAACAACTACTTTACTACAAACGATTCCCAATATTCCACTTATAACTACTAGAACTACTACACAGACACTAGGAACTACCACAACTACACCTGAGACAACAACATCCACGGCCGCTGCTAGCACTACAACCATAAGCAGACCAACAACTACTTTACTACAAACGATTCCCAATATTCCACTTATAACTACTAGAACTACTACACAGACACTAGGAACTACCACAACTACACCTGAGACAACAACATCCACGGCCGCTGTTAGCACTACAACCATAAGCAGACCAACAACTACTTTACTACAAACGATTCCCAACATTCCACTTATAACTACTAGAACTACTACACAGACACTAGGAACTACCACAACTACACCTGAGACAACAACATCCACGGCCGCTGTTAGCACTACAACCATAAGCAGACCAACAACTACTTTACTACAAACGATTCCCAATATTCCACTTATAACTACTAGAACTACTACACAGACACTAGGAACTACCACAACTACACCTGAGACAACAACATCCACGGCCGCTGTTAGCACTACAACCATAAGCAGACCAACAACTACTTTACTACAAACGATTCCCAATATTCCACTTATAACTACTAGAACTACTACACAGACACTAGGAACTACCACAACTACACCTGAGACAACAACATCCACGGCCGCTGTTAGCACTACAACCATAAGCAGACCAACAACTACTTTACTACAAACGATTCCCAATATTCCACTTATAACTACTAGAACTACTACACAGACACTAGGAACTACCACAACTATACCTGAGACAACAACATCCACGGCCGCTGTTAGCACTACAACCATGAGCAGACCAACAACTACTTTACTACAAACGATTCCCAATATTCCACTTATAACTACTAGAACTACTACACAGACACTAGGAACTACCACAACTACACCTGAGACAACAACATCCACGGCCGCTGTTAGCACTACAACCATAAGCAGACCAACAACTACTTTACTACAAACGATTCCCAATATTCCACTTATAACTACTAGAACTACTACACAGACACTAGGAACTACCACAACTACACCTGAGACAACAACATCCACGGCCGCTGTTAGCACTACAACCATAAGCAGGCCAACAACTACTTTGCTACAAACAACGACTCCCAATATTCCAGCTACAACTACTACAACAACTCCAAAAACTACCATAACTACACCTGCGACAACAACATCCATGACCACTATTACTACTCAATCAACTCCCACCAAGACAACTACACCTGAGACAACAGCATCCATTACCAATACTAGTGCTACTACCAGAAGCAGGTCAACAACGACTTTGCTACAAACAACAACTCACAATATTCCAACTACAACTACTATAGAGGCACCAGCAACTACGACAACTACACCTGAGACAACAACATCCATGACCACTACTAATGCTACTGCCATAACCAGGCCAGCGACAACATTGCTACAAAAAACTACTCCCTATATTACAACTACAACTACTACAATGACTCCAACACCTACCACAAGTACCCCTGAGGCAACAACATCTGTCACCACTACTAGGGCTACTACCAAAAGCAGGTCAACAATGACTTTTCTACAGACAACTACTCCCAATATTCTATCTACAACTACTACAACGACTCCAACACCTACCACAACTACACCTGAGACAACATCCATGACCACTATTACTACCCAGTCAAGTACCATCAAGGAAACTACAACTGCTCCTGAGACAACACTGTCCATGACCACTACTAGTGCTACTGCCCTAAACAGGCCAGAAACAACATTGCTACAAACAACTACTCACAATAATCCAACTACAACTACTACAATGATTCCAACACCTACCACAACTACCCCTGAGACAACAACATCTGTCACCACTATTAGGGCTACTACCAAAAGCAGGTCAACAATGACTTTGCTACAGACAACTACTCCCTATATATCAACTACAACTACTACAACGACTCCAACACCTACCACAACTACCCCTGAGACAACATCCATGACCACGACTACTACCCATTCAAGTACCATCAAGAAATCTACAACTACACCTGAGACAACAATGTCCATGACCACTACTAGTGCTACTGCCCTAAACAGACCAGAAACAACATTGCTACAAACAACTACTCACAATAATCCAACTACAACTACTACAATGATTCCAACACCTACCACAACTACCCCTGAGACAACAACATCTGTCACCACTACTAGGGCTACTACCAAAAGCAGGTCAACAATGACTTTACTACAGACAACTACTCCCTATATATCAACTACAACTACTACAACGACTCCAACACCTACCACAACTACACCTGAGACAACATCAATGACCACGATTACTACCCAGTCAAGTACCATCAAGAAATCTACAACTACTCCTGAGGCAACAATGTCCAAGACCACTACCCAGTCAACGTTGCCATCAACTGCTGTTACTACAACTAAAGTTACTACAACTACTTCAAGTGCAATAACAACTACCACCCCTAAGCCATTTACATCCACTAGAAGACCAATAACTTCTACCAAGGCTACAATACGGCATATCTCAGCGAGCACAAAAAAGACCAATGCCAGACCTACCAGTATAATTTCATCAAGTAAGTTCCCACACACTATAGTATGGTTTTTTTTATGTAAAAAATTCTAATCATTATCATTATTGGCCAATAATTGCTCTTATAAAGTGTGTTATCACTGTAGTTACCACAGTTGGACTACAGCCACCACCTCGAGATTGGTTTTGAGGTTACACGTAATAATTGATTGAAAAAGGTCCAAGTGATGTCACCTCTGACCATGGGGCCATGAGTGAGGTTGACATCAAACCTTTTCCCTATAGCCATTTTGAACTTCTGGTCTGACAGTCCTGTCTTGAAATGATGGAGTGTGGTGACATGAGCCAACACCACCAACTTTTTCTAAAGTCCTTTCTTTCGTCAATGTATGCCTCTAAGGAGAACATAAAAAGGTGAAAAAATATTCAATTTCTTCAACCACTACTAAGCTCAGGCTCATGGGACCCAGTGCAAAACTGGACCCCAATTATGACACATTATTTATGGTGCCGAGCCTAATGAATGGTGCAGAAGGACCTTTTGATCACATTCCTTGGCCATTTATCATTGAATGACCGATGATCAAAAGTTGGGGGCACCAACATTAATACCATGGTGGGATGAAAGCCTTTATCAAAAACGTCTCAATATTTTTGATACAATAAGTAAACTCAGATAGAAATCCTGTGATAATGAAGATTTTGCATCCATGTGTCTCTAGGTACCAACCCGTCTACAGAAGGAAATAGCAGTCTTCCATTTTGGGCCATTATTCTCATTTGCTTGGCAGTAATCCTGTGTCTCAGCTGTCTTTGCTGCATCATCTACGCGGTGAGTAGAGAGGCAAAGAACTATTTTTAATCATTGTTGTATAATACTGATATGGAAGTTGATACATTTACTAAATTCACATGACCATGTATGGGTCCGTAAATAAACAGTATGGACTGCATACGGACAGCATCTATGTCCCACACACTATAATGAATGCGGTCGGACCACAAAACAGACTGCGGCCTGGTCTTATGGCCCCAACAAGAACCCGTGAACGTCGTGGTTGTGTCTTGTGTGTATGTGTGTATGGAGCCATAGAAATGAATTTAAAAAAAAAGATAGCACATGGACCAAAATGTACAGGTGTGTGAATGTAGCCAAATAATACGGGTAGAGCTACATGGTGACTTAAGGGGTGGTCCATTTGAAAAAGAACTATCCATATCTGAAGATATCTACCCCAGATGGGGATCTCAGCAGGTCCACTTTGGACTTGATCTTGACACAAGTGAAAGATTGAACATGACCAGTTCTATGTATGAAGGGGGCTGACTGACTAACTCAGTGCCGCTTTTTCTATACATTGGCTACAATGGAGAAAGCGGGTGGCTTATATATCAAAATGAGCCAGTCCACCAGGCCCCTCAACTCACAGTACTAATAATGTGTCAACATAGGAAATGCTGTCCTGTGATGAGCATGAACTGGATGAGGACCATGGACTGGAACTGATATCTTTAGATCAGGGCACCTTGGATACTTGATGTATATTAGTAAGTCCTATAGCTTTAACCAGGAACTCTGCTTTGGACAATTCCTTTTTTTTATTTTAATGGTGCCACCTTACTAAGCTGTTCATAGAGTATCTGCTGCTGGGACCCGTCATGATCAAACCGTTCATGATCGAACCTGTCAGCAAGTGTTCAGTTTTCCTGCAGCGCCACCACTGGGGAAATTCAGCTTTACACAATTTTGTCCTCCACAGTGAGAGAATCTCTTTGCCTCAATTTTCTGTAGTGGCAAAAATATTCCTATCTCATATACTGAAAATATTCCATCCATACACTTTCCTTCTATCCAGATTAGGGGTGGAGGCACCACCAAAAGCCCAGAGCCCCCTGACCGTCGGTTAGCAAGAAGGGGCACATTCTGTATAAGAGAGTAACACGTGACTGCAGGGTCAGACCAAATGCATGGTTTGTTTTTGGGCGGCAGTCAAATAGGTCTCTATATAGGGGCTGTATACTGAAAACAGGAAGTTGGGAGCAAAGTCACATGATTAATATATTGAATAAATATGATATAAAATACATTTGACATAAAAAAATTTTCTTGTCTATTTCCAGATTGCACGTTTATGTAGGAAGAGAAGACGACCCACAGTGTATGTGGTAAATGAAGACCTGCAGAACCCTTTCTAAAGGAATTCACCTTCCATAAAAATCTGCCCAAACACATATAGTATGGCAATGGTTAACCAAAAAAAAAAATGAACTGAAAGAGGAACTTGACTTTACGCAGTACTGAATACTGAGTAAGGGACACGACTACATTGAGTCTTAAATGTGCAACAAATGATTGGGGCGCATGAGCACAAGGTGTCATACACTAAATAGATGCAGACTATGTGGCCCATGGACAGAGAGGGCCCAGGCCTAGCTGGTCCTGTACACTGGTATAACAAAATTCAGCATTGGTTATGGAGCCCCACCAATTATCAAGCATTCTTTATAGACCTCATATTGGGTAACAGGGACCTATGGGGCCATCTGAGGTTCAAGGGCCGATGCTAGCACAAGATCTGCACCTCCTGAAGTTAGGTCTCTGGTCCTGTCCCTGTTACTATTAGGTAGCAAGAACCTATGCAGGAAGTGGGTCTGGAAGTGGCCCGTTCATGGACCAAACTGAAAACCAAGCTAATGGCCACATTATAGATGGTCCTCTAATCCATGATGTACCTATCCAGCCAAGAAGTAGATACTTGGCCATGGATTTTTGTGGTTCTTCCTTCTCTGTAATTCCTTAACTCCCATAGACATCACTGGAGACCTATAAAACTCCTTTAGGTGGATGTGAACGAGGGCCAGGTGCAGAAGTCGAGTCTGGGTCTCAGGGATGGGATGGGTAACGTCACCAAATGTTCAGTCCAGCATCTACTAACCTTAACACAGCCCTGTGGGGTCTCCTGCCTTCTCTGTAACTGTACACCCTGATACCTACCCATATGTGGCAGCCATGTCATGTAGACCAGGCCTCATCCATCCAATCTTCCCCAAAAATGCCAAATATGTTTCCTGTACTGTATTATCTCAGTTATTACAATGTCTTGTATATATATATATATATATATTGACTCTGCTGCTGTTGCCTGACTGAGCTGGGCTGAGTGCGGGCTGACGTCACCCATGTTGGCCTGGTTGGCTCTTGTAAAGAATCTTGATGTAAATAGGTTATTTATGGCTGTCCATGACTTATATAGCTGGCTATGAAGCATCACTAGAAGCTGCGAAGATTTATTTATAGCTTTATTGTAAAATCTAATAAATTATTTCTGCACAAAATAATACAATAGAGAAGATTTATTTTCTTTTGGACAGAATATTTCACTTATTTCCTTCATTTTTTACTCATGATAATGCCCCAAAATGACTGCAGAAGCTGAGATATTAGCGCTGAAAAAAGTAGAGTCCAGCTCGATCTTGCTGCAGTTTCTGTTGCTAAATCACCATGGAAACCGCGGTACGAGGCTCATGCTGGATTGTAAATGAGGCTAATCAGCGTGCAAACCTGCAGCAGAAAACCCGCCTCAGGATAAGGCCCCACGTTGTAGAACGCAGATAAAAACACTACGGAAAAAACGCGGTGGAAACGCATTGCGTTTCTTTCCGCAGTGGTTTTCATTGCGGTTTTTTGAGGGAGGATTTTGAGTCGGAATCTGCTTCAAAATCCACTTCAAAAAATGCCTCCCATTCATTTCAATGGGAGTCTGAAGCAGATTTTTTCCTCTACTGATTTTTTTAGCTAAAGGAAAAAAAAAAGCAAAATGACCGATCTTCAGGCGGATTCTGTCTTGAAAAATCCATTAAAATCAATGGGAGGTGGAAAAAAATTCGACACGTTTTTTGACACGGCTTTTGCAAAAATCGCTAGCCTTTTTTTGAAGTGGATTTTCCAGGCCCATCCACAAAACAGTGAGCTGGAGGGAACAAAAATGCATCAAAAAATGCTTCCTATTTCCTGAAGCAGATTTTTTCTTCATGTGAACATAGCCTTACACCTCAAATTTTATGTGAGTGGAATCCTACTATAAACAGTTTGTGGAAGACAAAGGGCTTTGTTTGCTAACCCTCTGCTTAAATCAACTAGAAAGGGGGGCTGAACTACATCTCCCATCAAGCCGAGGGAGGGAAACAGGAACAGGAAGAAGCTAAAGTAGGCTGAGTGAGACTACTCAATATAATCTGAGGTAGACAGAGAGAGAGAGACGGATCCTCCATATAATCTTAGGTAGACAGAGAGAGAGAGAGACTCCTCCATATAACCTGAGGTAGACAGAGAGAGAGACTCCTCCATATAATCTGAGGTAGACAGAGAGAGAGTGAGACTCCTCCATATAATCTGAGGTAGAGAGAGAGAATGAGACTTCTTCATATAATCTAAGGTAGACAGAGAGAGAGTGAGACTACTCCATATAATCTGAGGTAGATAGGGACAGAGTGAGACTGCTCCATATAATCTGAGGTAGACAGAGAGAGAGTGAGACTCCTCCATATCTAAGGTAGACAGACACAGAGTGAGACTCCTCCATATAATCTGAGGTAGACAGAGAGAGAGAGTGAGAGAACTGCTCCATATAATCTGAGGTAGAGAGAGAGAGATGAGACTTCTCCATATAATCTGAGGTAGACAGAGAGAGAGTGAGACTACTCCATATAATCTTAGCTAGACAGAGAGAGAGAACTCCTCCATATAATCTGAGGTAGACTGAGACAGAGCGAGACTCCTCTATATAATCTGAGGTAGACAGAGAGAGAGTGAGATCTCCTCCATATAATCTGAGGTAGACTCAGAGAGAGAGACTTCATTTTACCTATAGAAGACTGAGGTACACTGACAACAAAAGAGCATCCGCCATTTTATCTAGGGTAGCCTAAATGACAGCGCTCCTCCATTTTGTTTCTTAGTCACTGACCACAGAGACTTCACCTCAGGGGCAGTGATGAGACTAGAAGTTCACCTGTGGTGGGATATCCAGATCTCCATTAATGTGTATGTGTGAAGTTAACCTTCAGGGCTGAGACAGGAATCTGCCCCAAAATCTGCAGGGGGGGACTCTCCAGATTCCGAGAGAGGTGAGACTCCTGATTCTGCTTCCCATCATATTCAATGAGAGACAGAGAAGATTTTCGGAGCAGGACAGAGTGAGACTACTCCATATAATCTTAGGTAGACAGAGAGAGGGCTGATCTTGTCGCAGATAATCTGCAGGTAGATTAGGTCGCAGGGTCTGAGACAGAGAGGAAATGAGACTCTCATATAATCTGAGGTAGACAGAGAGAGAGTGAGACTACTCCATATAATCTAGGTAGACAGAGAGAGAGGTGAACTCAAAAAAGAGACATCCCGCTCATCTGGGTCCACCAGTGAGAGAATGTCCCTGTATTGCAGATGAGGTATGAGAACCTATAATCTGAGGGAGGAGGGGGTGAATACTACTGCTGTTATGGTAGACGAGAGAGAGTTTCAGAGACTGTGCCTATGAGTACTTGAGCTAGACTATGTACTGCCTTTTTTATTGGGAGTCTGTCATCTGTTCCTCATTTAAAAGAGGGGAGACTCCTCCTTTCTGAGTCTGTCACAAGAACCAGCATATCACCCCAGCCCTGCAGATAGATAGGTTAGTGTCACCAGAACCAGCATATCACCCCAGTCCTGCAGATAGATAGGTTAGTGTCACCAGAACCAGCATATCACCCCAGCCCTGCAGATAGATAGGTTAATGTCACCAGAACCAGTATATCACCCCAGCCCTGCAGATAGATAGGTTAGTGTCACCAGAACCAGTATATCACCCCAGCCCTGCAGATAGATAGGTTAGTGTCACCTGAACGGGGTGGCTTCTCCTTTCTGGGTGCGGTCATCATATCACCCCAGCCCTGCAGATAGATAGGTTAGTATCACCAGAACCAGCATATCACCCCAGCCCTGCAGATAGATAGGTTAGTGTCACCAGAACCAGCATATCACCCCAGCCCTGCAGATAGATAGGATAATGTCACCAGGGAACCAGTATATCACCCCAGCCCTGCAGATAGATAGGTTAGGTGTCACCAGAACCAGCATATCACCCCAGCCCTGCAGATAGATAGGTTAGTGTCACCAGAACCAGCATATCACCCCAGCCCTGCAGATAGATAGGTTAGTGTCACCTGAACCAGCAAATCACCCGAGCCCTGCAGGTAGATAGGTTAGTGTCACCTGAACCAGCAAATCACCCGAGCCCTGCAGATAGATAGGCCAAACCACCAACTCCGACTCCTCTATTTTTCCACAACCCAGCTCTGACTCCTTCGTAAATGGCTGACAACCATGGTCAGATAGGAGCAGTAAAGCTTCTTTAATCTATTATAAAGCAAGAGACTGATTTTCTATGGAAGTTAATATGTAACAATCTATGTATTATACAATATCAATAATTGTATAGCATAATTTAAAAAATCGAAAATTTTATTTTGAAGCTAAGGCAACTTTTTTTTCGATTCCACCCGAAATTGGTCCCGACTCCAACTCCGCAATCCTGGACAAAAACAAAAGGAATATGAGATATGTTCATTGAAATCAAAGCCATTGTAAATATGTTAAAATTCCATTGATTCTACACCGTTCTACACCGGGTGGATGATGTCAGCACCAAACAGTCCCGCCGATTCCCCCTTTAAGAAACTGTCTATATATAAAACTTGGCACTACCCAATTTCTATTGAAAGGGATAACACCTCATATCATGTACATATTCTTGGATCCTTCTAGATGATCCGGCATAATAGAGTTTAACCAATTTTATTGGGTTACCTGACCAGCAAGAATTCCTGCAGGTAACGGGAATATTAATTTATCTTTTCAGTTGTTGCCATGAAGGAACAATCTCCATGAACAATAGCGTGTCATCGTCCGTGACTTATTATTACACATCATGCACATGTCATCTTCGCTGTCACTCCACATACAGATATACGCTATTTATTCAAGCCCCATAAAGTCAACGCCTCGGCTAATTCTATGCTTTGCACAAGACAGATTGCTTCCAAGAGTTGTTTGCACAAGGTTTGGCGTTGAGCTGTGATGTCATAAAACAGAGATATTTGTATGTTTATTGCCAAAGCAGAGAACTAGTCCAGATTATAATCTCTAGATGGAGTATGTGCAAATACTTCTTAATGACTGTGCATTAATGTGCAGATAGAGTGCTCTGTCTTGTTGAGCCCACTCCAAAGTCAATGTCGACTAATGTACCGATGGGAAATGGCACTCAAACGATAAATGAAAGGCTCTTTGGGATGGGGGCCAGATCTCAGGCTGAGGGATGTTTTGTTACTGGGTAGATTTGTTTATTCAGGTAAGACATAAGAATGCGGATAATTCTAGTAAACATGTCAAGAGCTATTTCTGGAAAAATCCCCATAGATTGCAGGAACATAGTATAATATAGTGATAGCGATCACATGGGTAGTCCGCATTAGGCAATGCCTTACTATTCTGTGATCTACCCCAGTGGCCAAAAATTCTACTCTCTGCCACTGTGTCACTGAGTCCATGGTCACTCACAACCATGCACTTAAAGGGCCATCTAAAGTGCTTGAGCATCAAAACTTGATGGGATTTAGATTTTTCTTTTGTTCATTCACTTAAAGGGGTTGCCCAAGAAATGCAGAATGAGGCAGGAGGCCTCACCTGTCCCCGACATTCCAGTGTCACCTGCTTCTGTCTGGTGTTGGGGCTTGTTCCGGCAGAAGTCCGAGCCACACGTGACTGCTGAGGCCAATCAGTGGCCTAAGCGGTCACAGGAAAGGACCAGGAAGACACTTACCAGGTCCTTTCCTATGACCAATGAGAACAATTCCCCAGGGTACTGCTGGACCAGACAGCAGCAGAAGAGATGGAGCGCCAGGGACAGGTGAGTATGGGGGTTTTTGTTTATGTTACACCTTCCCCGGTCTACTGCCCCAGTTCTGTATTTCCTGGACAACCCCTTTAATTTTCTTAAAGAGGATCTTTCATGTCTTCTGACATCAGCGGTATTATATACTGCTGGAAAGCTGACTCAGCACACAGTCAGTCTTGCCGGTATGCTCTCTGGTGCCAGAGATATTTGTGCCATTAGTTTCGGCACCGATATCCCTCCACCGTCAGAAGGGCAGGCCTTACAGTTCAGCGTCATCGCTGGACAACGAAGAACACCCCACAACAGTACATGGCTATGGAAGAGCTGTCACAAAACTAACGGCACCTAGGCGCATACCGGCAAGGCTGACAGTGCGCTTTTCTAGCGGGATATAATACCGCCAATGTCAGAGGCCATGAAAGGTCCTCTTTAATTTACAGAAATAAACTATTAACCCTTCCAGGTCCACCACTTTTTTCCCCAGAATAGGTCATGTTGCTGTAATAAACCAAAACCTGTTTATTTCTGGTAAGTCTGTATTTCCATGACTCAATATTTCTGTTACAAGAAGATGATTATAAATGGAATCCACTCTATATAAGGTCTCGGTAACCATAAACAGTGTACCGACCAATAAGTTCCAAAAGTACTGCAATGTTTTACACATATTCAAATGGCTATATCTGGCACAGCTGGTATGAAGGACTTCTGTTTTTCGGTGGCCTTGCCTCTATTCACTAGCGATGCGCTGGATACTTGACATAAACTCTTTCATTGTTCCATTGCCAAAAATGTTTTTCATAAAACTATTATTACCAGCAACTTTTTCATATTCTCTTACCTTTTCTTCCTCTATTGAAGGCCCCAGTCCTTATAATGCTCATCCATCGGATCATCCGCCAGAGATGATATCACAAGTAGTAAACAACCCTTTGTCGTAGCAACAGTTTTTGGTGCTGTTTTTATTCTTTTTTTGTTACTATTCACATAAAAAAGTTATTTTTCATATATTTCACTTTTAATTCTGCCCACTAGAGCAGACACAATGGACTGACACCTTCGTCTTGCTGTAGCTTTGCTGTATAGACTGGGACAAGATGAGTAGAGTCATCTTAGTATCGTTAGAATGTGAGGTACAAGCAGCAGGACACCCTGTACTCGGAGGACTCTGATATCAAAAAAGTTTTAATTTTTGTAGGAGTAGGATCTATTTTGGGGTACTTGATAGAACATACTGTCTCCCTGCAGTGAGGTCCCACATTTTGAAGCAATGAGGGGGATAAAGTGTTGGGGGTGGACAATGGAGAAGCTTCAGGACCAAGGGGACCATAAAAGAATCCGAGGAAAGTGATCACAAGACACAAGCACCAACAGATAAAGTTGGGAATGGGTGAACAGAAGGGTCAGAGGGAGGTACTCCAAACTGTAAAGGGTTAATCTACAGGGCTCAGAAGACCAGTATATATTGACGTCTATAAAGTACTCTTCACATTCTTGTCTTAACATGAGTTGTGGTTGCAGATTATTCACACACGGAAACACTAATGAATACAAGTGCAACCATTATTGCACAATTCTCTGTGCCCAGAATAGACCAATTTCACAACTATTACCCAAACCAACTACCGGTACAGTCCTATAATCCAAAGAAGACTATGCTGTATACCAATGTAGACAAGACAGCTCCAAGTATATGTGGGTCTATGGGCAATAGACTCACTGTGGGCCCTCTTATGCCCCAACCTTATGTTAGGTTCACACCTGCACCTGGGTTTACATTCTTTGGGTCCGTCTGGGGACTCGAAGAACAGAAACATAATTCACTCAAAAAGCGGTTACCCACAGAAACCCGCGGGCCCCATAGACTATAATGGGGTCCAACATGTTTCCGCCCAAAAATGCAGAGAGAAAAGACTTGCTGTGGATTCGAAGACAGAAACTCCTACCGGAATACTGGCACAGGTGTGAACTTAGCCTTAGTCATCCACATCTCTGTTTGCAGACTTTCAGTAGGAACCTTCATTTTACAGTGGATAAAAGTCTGTCCTGGTCATGGGATGGACACACCGATGTGATTTTTAGCCATTGGAAAATAAACAAACTTCCCAGTAGGGAGACATCTTGAAAACTGAGAAATTGAAATAGAAAGTATATTGGACAATTTTATAATTTTTCATTTTATAAAAAAAAAATTATCCAACTACCCCTTAAGGAACATTTGCTGCATCCTGACTTTCATTCCTTCCTCAGCTCTTCAGATTTACACCTGGTACATCCCTGATATTAACTACAGCTTCTACTTCTTACCGTTCCCTGTGGTTTTTCTCCCTGGCTCTCACCACCTTCTTGGTATTGTTCCTCGCCTATCCTGACCTTCGCATCTGTACAATCCCATCATGGTGTCAATCACGGAATACTTCAAGAGCTCCGACCTGGAGATCCAAGTGGGAAGGCCTATTATTTATGAGGTGCTATGAGAGAAGACATGGTGATCAAGCACATTAGGGTAAAATAGATGATTCCAACAATAAAGAATGTTCGTTGGTTGAAATGTAACAATTTTTTGAATCAACTGATGGGGAAAAAAGTTAGCCATGTTTGAAATTTTCAATAGTCGGATAGAATATTATTATGCCACCATGCCCGCTACATCACTTCCAGGTTCCAAATGTATTACGCTCCGACTCCAGCAAATTAACCCCTCACATGCTGTGGTCAATAACAAACATGGCATCTGTGTGGTTGGACGGGCATCAATGGGGTTCCTAGGGGCTTCGTTTTTGTCCATTACAGAACAAATCCATTTTTACATTCCTCTGGTGCAGGTGTGAACCTAGTGTCATACACATAGGCATGTAATGTACAATATACTGCAATACAAAAGTATTGCAGTATATTGTACAGAAGTTCAGGTGATCCCAGGTTCAAGTCCCCGTGTAGGACAGTAAAAAAATAAAAAAAGAAGTGAAAAATAAAATAATATAAATAAAATAATATAAATAAATAAATAGTTAAAAAGTAAAAAAAAAACATTTTCCAAATTCTAAAATATATAATATAAGCAAAAAATAAACACACATTTCAAGGATGTCAGAATACGGTGACCCGGGCAAACTATTCATGCACTGCACATGTTCCATCTGTTAGGACAGCACACATGGGGGCGTAGCTATAGGAGGTGCAGTTGTAGCAGTTGCTACCAAGCTCCGGACCCTGAGGGGGCTCCATAGGTCCTTCTATCACATAAAATATACCACAATTCTAAATGGGACAAGGTAGGTAGGCGACCCATTACAGATTTTTCATTGGGACCAGGGAGTTTTATGTTACACCTCTGACAGCACATGGATGTACTAATCTAATAAACAGCTACAGGGCAGGAAAGAGAAACTGAGCATGCTCCTCCTGGATGAAGGGGAACCACAGGACGTATCCAGGGGTAACAGTGCTCAAAGTGTGGTAAGGAAAGGGGGAATTCATTGGGTTTTTTCCACTGACCTATACAATTTGGATTATTACTTTCAGTGGGTGATAATGGTATTTTGCAAAGTGCTTTTATATGAAATATGATGGTTGTTGTGGGAATACCCTTTTAGTGCCCAATCTAGGCTGCACCCTTAAAGAGGACCTTTCACCACCAGTTCTAGTTCTTAGCATCTGTTAATAGTTGCCGCTTCACTAATTTCACAAATTTTCTCTCTAGCCCCCACCATTCCTGAGCAACAGGCGCAGTTAGTTTTGGTGCTTGATGTGCTATGTAAGTTCTGTAATGACAGGTGGGTGGTGTCAGTCAGGGGGGCGTGATTCAGAGCTCCAATCAGAGGCAGCCAGTGTCAGAGCTCAGAATCACACCCCTTGCCTACTCCTGCCTGACACCGCCCTCCGGACAGTACAGAGACTTAATAATATATCAGGCACCAAAATTAACAGCAGTGATTGCTCAGGAATGGTGGCTAGAGAAAAAAATTCCAACTGTGCCGGGATCAGTGGAGCAGCAGCTATTGTTGGAGGTGGTGAAAGGTCTTCTTTAAAGGGTTAAAGAGGACCTGTCATTAAGTAAAAAATACTAAATAAATACTACATTTCTATTATGTGTATTATCTTCCTTACTGAATATCCTGAGTCGTCCTCCTTCTACTTGTACTGATAATTTCTATTATTTTTACATTCCTCCTTACTGAATATCCTGAGTCACCCCTCTGCTACTCACATGGATAATTTCTTAAACCTTTATCACCTTTTTGGCATTCCTTACTTCACTGTTATCTCCATGTTTGTGCTACTTACATCTATCCCGGTTCGTCGGAAACCCATCTGTCCTGACTCATGACATTGGGCTGCAGGGTGTACTCACTTTCCATCTGACTTTTTGGCTGCTGATAACTCTTTCTCTCCGAGCCTAATCCATAGGGGTTACATTGTATTCTGTTTTCACATACACGCTTGGCCTCCTCCCCACACATGACACATAGTCAAAAACACTTGTTCGGGATCTTAGTAAATCCCTCGTAGACGTCTGTACCACCCTTGCCTGAGATCCTACAGTGGTGAGATTGGCTCCACTCCACTTGCTTGTGTCATATTTGGTTTCAGTAGTGGATTATTTTACATGTAAACGGTTCCCCTAAATATCAATAAACTTTACCCTACAGTACTGTACAGTATACTAAAGTATACTGTACAGTACTGTATATTAATACATTCATTCATTTTTCTTATACACTCACAGTAAAATGAAACTAATTACCGGGTACGTAACGAACAGGACGCTACTACCCAATAGCGAAGGTGTTTTTTTTTTTTTTTAAATTTCACAGATCTGAGAAAAAAGAGCAAAATCTATATATGTTAGTTGCCAAAAAAATATCGCGAATCTGTGAATTCGCAAATTCGGAAACGCGAGTGTACGAGTTATTACTGTATATATAATAATAGATTTATTAATAACAAAAGTAAGCAGGTATTAGGGTCTGACATAAAAGCTTACAATCTACATATCTATCTATCTATCTATCTATCTCTATCTATCTCATATCTATCTATCTATCTCATATCTATCTATCTCTATCTATCTATCTATCTCATATCTATCTATCTATCTATCTCATATCTATCTATCTCTATCTATCTATCTATCTATCTCATATCTATCTATCTATCTCATATCTATCTATCTATCAATCCATCAAGCTATGTATCTATCTACCTATCTAGGTACAAAAACTGCAGCAGCACCAGGGCATATGGAAATAGGCATAATGTTGGATTTGCCTTTTGGATTTCTATTTCCATATGCATCTGTGCTGTGCGCAGAGGCTGCTGCAGTTTTTGTACCTGTGTATTGCCATGTATTGCTGTTCACAGTGGGATGTGCTTTTATGTATTATAAAAGGGGTGTGGTTCTCCCCGTGATTGGACTGGCACTTCCTTTTAATTGCACAGGTTTATTTAATTGGAATACATTATATATATTTCACTCCCCCATCTGTCCAAGGCTATTTTAAATAAAGTAGGGCTCTGGATCCTACTTGCCCAGTGTTCACACTGTAGACCTATTCTAGCCAAATTTTCTATCTAATTCTGTCTCAAATCTCAGTCTATCTATCTCCTATCTATCTATCTATCTATCTATCTATCTATCTATCTATTATCTATCTATCTATCTGTCTATCTATCTCATATCTATCTATCTATCTGTCTATCTATCTCATATCTATCTATCTATCTATCTGTCTATCTATCTCATATCTATCCATCTATTATCTATCTATCTATCTGTCTATCTATCTCATATCTATCTATCTATCTATCTATCTATCTCTCATATCTATCTATCTATCTCCCATCTATCTATCTATCTATCTTTCTCTCTATCTAGAATCCAAATACAGACTGCACCAGTGGCTGCGGGTGTCAGCCCAGGGTAACAGCTATGTCTATAATTGATGTGATTCACTATAAAATGTGGTAAAGAACCAGTATTCATTGCTTGAAAAAGACTACAGAGTACTGCCTATTTTTACCTTAGATATCTATCTATCTATGGAATCCAGGTAGAGAAGACAGCACCTAACGTAAAAGCTATATTGCATGCCAGTCACTTGATTCCCTACTCAAGTATATGTAACCAGCAGCAAACAAAATAAAAAAAATGTCAGCATGTAGCCGGCCCTGTGCGGGCTGAAACGTAGTGTTATTTGCCCTTATACAGCAAGCTCCATATTTATTGCTACAGGCTGGTGGATTTTCTTTAGTCTATCTATCTATTTATTTTCTTTATATCTATCTCATATCTTTTTATCCATCTACTATATCTATTTATTTATCTCATACTTCCCATTCTTCTATCTATCTCATATCTATCTTTAAGTCATTTGATATCTATCTATTATCTATTTATCTTTCTCATACTTTACATCCTTCTATCTCATATCTATCTATCTCATGTCGATTTATCTAATATATATATATTTATTTATCTCATACTTTCCATCTCATGTCTATTTATGTTATATCTATTATCCATCTCATACATTCCATTCTTCTATCTATCCATTTCTCCATTTCACAGGCTCTTGTGTCTGCAGCGTATAACGTTTTTGGTACAGATTTATCTCTGTGTATATAAACAGTTACACCCCTCCCAATAGATAAGGACGCCTATTCATGAAACAAGAGAACACTTCAGTAGCGGCACTCCCTGTTTTCACTCTCTACCTTTTGTGTATGAGAGGTATCTGTACAGTTTACAAAAGAGATGCCTCATCTTGAGATCAGTCGTGATGTCAAAATTAAGTCATGGTCCCACCCATTGTATTAATCATGGCATATAAAACTGTATTCAGGGGCTCAGGAATCATTTTATTAATATAAACTGCGAGAGCTGCCATGAAATCCCCAGGACTGTACATTGTCACCCAGGCGGTGCTGCTCATACTCATCACTGGTAAGTCAGCCTAGACAGCAGTAGTATACGGTATATACTGTAGCTACAGGCCATGGACACTGGGAGGAGGAATGAGATAACTGCAAGGTGCAGAACGGCCTCCAAGATATGGGAAAAACTTCTAGAACTTCTGGAAGGATGAGGATAAAATCTATCAATCTATCTCATATCTATCTATCTATCTATCTATTCCATATCTATCTATCATCTATCTATCGATCATCTATCTATCTCATCTATCTATCTATCTATCTATCATCTATCTATATATCATCTATCTATCTATCATCTATCTACCTATCTATCTATCTCATCTCTATCTATCTATCTATTATCTATCTTCTATCATCTATCAATCTATCTATCTATCTATCTATCTATCTATCTATCTATCTCATATCTATCTATCTATCTCATATCTATCTCATATCTATCTATCTCATATCTATCTATCTATCTATCTCATATCTATCTCATATCTATCTATCTCATATCTATCCATCATCTATCTATTATCTATCATCTATCATATCTATCTCATATCTATCTATCTCATCTCTATCTATCATCTATTATCTATCTTCTATCATCTATCAATCTATCTATCTATCTATCTCATATCTATCTATCTCATATCTATCTATCTATCTATCTATCTCATATCTATCTATCTATCTACTCATATCTATCTATCTATCTATCTCATATCTATCTATCATCTATCTATTATCTATCATCTATCATATCTATCTCATATCTATCTATCTATCTCATCTCTATCATCTATTATCTATCATCTATCAATCAATCTATCTATCTATCTATCTATCTATCTCATATCTATCTATGTCTTATATGAGGACAACTGAAAGGAATAGGACGAGTGAAGGGCAATGAACTTTAGTAAGGACATCAAAGGGCAAAGTATATGAAGGTGACACCAGGACATTTCAAGGGTTAATTTACACAGGCAGTAATAACTTGGCTATGGTTTACGTCTATGTATATGTAATAATAATCATGTTCTTTTCATACATACTTTATGATTGCTTTGTGCACCTTTTGCACTTTTTTGTATTTGCCCCTCTGATATTTCCATGTAACAGTTTTGCTTCCGACCAGCAATGATTTTTGGGTCAGCGTAAAAGATGTGATCAATGACAATGAGCAAGTTATCATTCATTGTTGGATTGTTGGACTTGTTCACACTGGATAATTGGGAACAAACTTTCATAGAAATGACCATTTGAGATATTATCATTGTATGCTATCCAGCAGCGCTAAATCCTCTCTGTTCCCTTGTTAATCCCTTTGCTTGGCTTTATTTTACTTGCTGCTCCTTGTATCACTGCTATTTACATGTAGTAAATCTGTGGATAAACTACATTTTCCATGATTCATAGGCCTGCTATCTCTCTCTGTGTACCCCTCCCTTCTCCAATCTCCCCTGGTGCAGATTTCCTCCCTGCTACAGGGTCTACTTGTGCCTCACTTCTTCAGTCCGTGCAGCATTGCTCTCCTCTGCTTACCTGTCCAGGCAATAAATCATTCCCATGATCAAGGAGGTCACATGCTGCTGTGATGTTTCATTTGCTGGCTGCACTGCTCACAGGGAGGGGTAATGAGCTTGTAAACAAAATGTCACCACTGTGGTTAATGACTTGAAAATAAATCATATAAACGGTGCTGAATTTAAACAGGATATATATTAGGAAGTGTATTGTATTAATGCTTCCTGTTATTTGGCCCATATTTTTTTAAAAACTAGATAACCCATTTATTCATCTTAAATAATCTAAGGAGGGCTTCACAAAGGCCTATTCCTTCTGTAACATACGGGCCAGAGGTCGGCCATACTTGACCTGAGCCAGGACCCAGACTCCCAGGATCATAATCTCTGCTTCCCCTTGGCTCCATATGGGACAGTAGAGCCTTGGGGAACTCATGGTTCGGTCTGGGAAATATGGCCGACATCTGGCTGTAGCTCACAAAATGAACCTGCCTGTATGAAGCTGTTCTATATAAGAATTTGGCATTGACCGAATGGATGGGTAAGCAAAAGGCATGAGCTTGACCATGTGGTTGAGGTTGGTATCAACTGTATACAAAGGTGATAATATGGCATTAACCTTATGTGGGGAGTGGCATTGACCATATATGAGGGTGAGATTATGGCATTATTGATCCAAAATAAGGATAAGAATTTGTCATTGACCTATGTGAGAGAACAATTATGGCATTGGCCTTATGAGAGGGGAAAGGAAATAATAGGGTATCAATCCTACTGTATATGAGAGTGACATTGACTTGATGTGGGGGTTAGAAAGTTGCACTATGCATCCCATAGATGTTTTGTACTACTGTATTTTATAGTCAAACAACACAAATTTCGGTGACATCATCACCATCTTTATACAACATTTCACATCACACACATTTATTTTTCTCTTTGTTACACTTCATGGAAATTAGAAAAGAGAGTTTGTTGAGAAACAGCGCCCCTCTTCTCAACAGGCTGTGTCTGGTATTGCAGTTCAAACCTGTTCAATTAAATGGGTTGAGCTGCAATACCATATCAAACCTATGAACAAGAGTGGCGCTGCTTCTAGAAAAAAAGACACTGTCTTTGTTGCCTATAACAACCAACCACAGCACAGTATAGTTTTCATTGTTCAAGAGCACTAAAGCAAATAAAAATTTGGGGCAACAAAGACAATTTTTTTTTAAGATTGTTCCATAAATCTCCCCAAATGTTTTTAACTCGTCCTCTAGTACAGAATACAATCCAAACATTATGGCCTCTTCATGTGCCAAGTGCAGACCCGCTCATTCTGCACTGTCTCTGTTTGGTGCTGTACTAAAGGGGCATAGTTGGGGGAATAGATAAGCTGGGACATCATCTATTGTCAGTAGGGGATGCAAACACAGCTGTAGCTTGAAGCACCTGGGCCCCAGTTCAAAATCTGTAATGGGGCCCCTCGCTACCTTGTGCCATTTAGAATAGTGGTATATTTTTTGTGGCAGAGGGACCTTTGTGCCCCCTCACGGTTCAGGGCCGCTAGCAACTGCTACCACTGCACCCCCTAAAACTATGCCCTTGAATGCAATGAAGGGCCAATGATGTTATCTATGGAGGTATTATCTTCTATTGTAATCCTGTTTGTGATGTAAATGAGATGACTACCGCAAAGAAAACTGCTACAAAAGTATCAATCTACTATTAGGCTTAGGGTAGGTTCACACTACTGACTGCATTTACCTCCATGTTAAAAAAAAACATGATGGAAGCTTTCTTTTGTCATGTTTTTATTTTTCTGATGGAAGAAAAAGTCCTGCATGCAATTCTTAATTTCTCCTGTGGTGGCACTAGAGGGGTTATGCCACAGATTACAGCTGATCGCAAGTGGTCCTAGCAGTGGAACACCCATGCATCGGCATTTTGATATATATTACAAGTCATCCTTGTTGACTAATATGGGGCTGAGCTGTATTATCGGATACAGCCAGTGGTCCAAAGTGTTGCTGTTACTTTCTTTCTAGTCTTCTACAGTCCCTTTGAATGGGGTTGATAGTTTAGATCAATGCATGACCTATATTATCTTCATACAGAGGTGTCTTACATTATGTCACTTTTCACAGGGCAGGATACTGAAGCCCAGGTTATTGGATCCATAATCAGCACTATAAGCAGTTATATATTTGACAGTATAACTGCGGCTCCGGAAATTTTCCCAACCAGTAGTCCACCAGAAGATGTGACGTATATTACGACTGTTATCTTTCCTGACATCACTGATCCACCAGAAGAGACAACACATATCACGACTCTTATCTTTCCTGACATCACTAGTCCACCAGAAGAGACAACAACAGATTTTTCCATTACTAAAACCAGCAGTCTACCAGAAGAGACAACACATGTCAGGACTCTTCCCTTTACTGACACCAGTAGTCAACCAAAAGAGACAACGTATATAAGTTCTCTTCCTTTCAATGAAACCAATAGTCAGCCAGAAGTTACTACTGAAACAACTTTTTCATATACCCAAACAAACAGTCCACCAGAAAAGTCCACCGATCTAAGCACACTAGTTAATGGAACCAGTGGTCAACCAGAAAGGACCACATCCATAAATACTCATTCCTTTACTGAAACCAGTATTACTCTGGAAGAGTCCACCGCTACACCATTATCAACAGAAAGAAGCAGTCAACCAGATGAAACGTCATATACCGGAGCAAGTTCTGTTACAAAAAGTAGTAGTCAAATAATACCAAATGTTACCCTATCCCCTAGCCTCAGGACATCTCAAGAACCCATAACTACAAGCACAAAACCCACCATAAGTGTCAACACAAATGCAAACTATACACAGTTGACAAGTACCCAATCAGCACTGATGACGGACCTCTTATCATCAACCAATAGCACAACATCTTCTAGTACTTCTTCTCCAAGTATGGTGTCCACAACCAATGATATGAGTATCAAGTCTACATTATATAGTAGCACATCCCTTCCCACAAGTATCCATACAACTGTAACCAAAACTGAGCCAAAATCAAGTATAGTAACTGCTGCCTCTTCTGGTTTACCATCATCAACACCAAATACCAGTGTCCCATCTACACCAACGGCACCTCAGTCAGTTTTGAACGTAAATTCAACCACATTGGATCTCACATCAACATCAGTGATCAATAATGACATTAGTGTTCTTCCACCATCAACAGAACAACCATTATTAAATAATAGCCCAACTATGTCTTCGGGTACATTACCGTCATTCCCAATGTCAACTGATGCCATAGATACAGCCATAGATATTTCTCCAAGTTCATCATCCACTATCATGAAACGCTCTACTCAAGTTGAAGCAACTAGCAATCAACCAGTATCATACGACATCCCAAATGTTGGTACAGTTACCGATAGTCCTCTTGTTCCTATCAGCATTACTGATATACAACCAATAACGTCAACACCATCGACCAGTAGCATGATCAGCTCATCCAACAGTATTACAAATATAAACCCAACTAGTAGTCAACCACCATCAAACAAAAGCACAACTGCATCAATATTTTCAGATACTTCAAGCAATGAAGAGACTATGCCACCCAGTGTTCCTCTGATATCAACCAATGTCCCACCAACATCAAACTCTTCCCAACTGGGATCAACCTTGATTCAACCGTTCTCTCAAACCAACTTACTTACATCGGATCCTGATATGATCCTGACTCAAAGCACAATGGACACTTCGAGCAGTTTTACACAAGATTCTACAGATAATACAGTCATATCATCTAGTACATTGGTTTCAACAGAAAACGTCAGGATGAGTTCTTACAGCAGTGACAGCCAAACACCAAGAATTGATGGCATAACAGTATTTCCTAGCAATGGTAGCTCCAGTCCTCATACTACTATGATTAATTTGGCTTCTTCAAGTCCATCTTCTTCAAATACCAGCAATTTTATCACATTGTCTGGTAATAATGGCGGTAATTCAGTAATTCCAACTGATACCACAATACCAACTGCCGAAAGTGGTATTACCAACTACACAGTTATAAGTGGCACAGTCACAGCTTCAGACCCAGCAATATCTAGTATCACCACAAGTAATGCTGCAACACGTTCCAACAACTCTGATATTACCAAGAACAATACAGAAATATCTTTAATTCCTACAAGTGGTAATGTCACTGATATGTCTTCCGAGGCTACTAGTAGCTCACCTACTACTAAGGAAACCTCGTCATCTAATCCTGCCAATATCATGCCAACTCCAAGCAACGGCACAGTGGCATCTTCAAGTAATAGTGGTAGTACAACATCACTGAGCATAGAAGGTTCTGTGCAATCATCACCATCTGCAGCCACTAATATGGTGACATCGACAGCTTCAAGTAGTGTCACTGGTTCCCCAGGTATGTCTTCTGATTCTACTACTAGCTCACCTACTACTAATGAATCCTCATCATCTAATCCTGCCAATATCATGAAAACCCCAAGCAGTAGCGCAGTGGCATCTTCAAGTAATAGTGGTAGTACAACATCACTGGGCATGGAAGGCTTTGTGAAATCATCACCATCCATAGCTACTGATATGGTGAAATCGACTTCTTCAAGTAGTGTCACTGGTGCCCCAGGTATGTCTTCTGATGCTACTACTAATTCACATACTACTAATGAAACCTCATCATCTAATCCTGCCAATATCATGCCAACCCCAAGCAGTGGCACAGTGACATCTTCAAGTAATAGTGCTAATACGACATCATTGGGCATGGAAGGCTCTGTGCAATCATCACCATCGGCAGCCACTGATATGGTGACAGCGACTGCTTCAAATAATAAAACTGGTGCCCCAGGTGTGTCTTCTGATGCTACTACTAGCTCACATACTACTAATGAAACCTCATCATCTAATCCTGCCAATATCATACCAACCTCAAGCAGTAGCACAGTGGTATCTTCAAGTAATAGTGCTAATATGATATCATTGGGCATCGAAGGCTCTGTGCAATCATCACCATCGGCAGCCACTGATATGGTGACATCAGCTTCTTCAGGTGATGTTAATGGTGCCCCAGGTATGTCTTTTCAGACAAATACAGACTCACCTACTACTAATGAAACCTCATCATCTAATCCTACCAATATGACACCAACCCCAAGCAATGGTGCATTGACATCTTCAAGTAATAGTGCTAGTGAGACATCCCCAGGAATGGAGGGCTCTGTGCAATCATCACCATCAGGAGCCACTAATATGGTGACAATGACTTCTTCAGGTCATGTTACTGGTGCCCCAATTATGTCTTCCGAGACAACTACTAGCTCACTTTCTACTAATGAAACCTCATCATCTAATCTTGGGAATATCATGTCAACCACAAGAAGTAGCACAGTGACATCTTCAAGTAATAGTTCTAGTAGTAAGACATCACTGAGCATGGAAGGCTCTGTGCAATCATCAACATCCGCAGCCACTAATATGGAGACAGCGACTTCTTCAAGTAGTGTCACTGGTGCCCCAGGTATGTCCTCTGAGGCTACTACAAGCTCACCTACTACTAATGAAACCTCATCATCTAATCTTGACAATGTCATGCCAACCCAAAGGAGTAGCACTGTGGTATCTTCAAGTAATAGTGGTAGTACAACATCACTGGGCATGGAAGGCTCTGTGCAATCATCACCGTCTGCAGTCACTAATATGGTAACATCGACTTCTTTGGGAAATGTTACTGGGGCCCCAGGTATGTCTTCCGATGCTACTACGAACTCACCTACTACCTCATCATCTAATGCTGTCAGTGTCATTCCAACCACAAGCAGTGGCACAGTGGCATCTTCAAGTAATAGTGCTAATATGGCATCACTGGGCATGGAAGGCTCTGTGCAATCATCAACATCGGCAACCACTAATATGGTGACATCAACTTCTTCAGGTCATATTACTAGTGCCCCAAGTATGGCTCCTGAGGCAGCTACAAACTCACCTACTACTAATGAAACCTCATCATATAATCCTGCCAATATCACGCCAACCCCAAGCAGTAACACAGTGACGTCTTCAAGGAATAGTGCCAATACCATATCATTAGACATGGACAACTCTGTGCAGTCATCGCCATCTGCAGTCACTAATATGGTGGCATTAACTCCTTCTGCTAATGTTACTGGTGCCCCAGGTATGTCTTCCAAGGCTGCCACTAGCTCACCTACTACTAGTGAAACCTCATCAACCAATTCTGCAAGTATCATGTCAACCCTGAGCAGTAGCACAGTGACACTGTCAAGTAATAGTGGTAGTATGACATCATTGGGCATGGAAGGCTCTGTGCAATCATCACCATCTGCAGTCACTAATATGATGACCTCATCTAATAATGGAACCAATGTCCAACCAGTATCAAGCAGTAGCATGACAACTTCCAATGGACCTACTGCCACTAGTAGTCCCTCTTTTGACATTACTAAAACAGTATCACCTCCCATATCATCGACATCAAAACCCAATGTTACAATGATTTCTTTCAGTGACGTTGCCAGTGTCCACTCAATTTCACCAAGCAGCACAACATTCTCCCAAAATAGTATTACCAGTAGATCTACAGTTACAATAAATGCTACACCTATCTCATCTACACAAAGAACCACAATGAACTTGACAAGTAACTCAGTGATTCCAACCAGCAGCGCATCAGCATCTCCAATGTCATCAACATCAAAACCCAATGTTACAATGATTTCTTCCAGTAACATTTCCAGTGTCCACTCAACTTCAGCTAGTAGCACTACTCTGTCACAAAATAGTATTACCAGTAGTTCACCAGTTACAATGAATGTTACACCTATCTCATCAACGCCAAGAACCACAATGAACTTGACAAATAACTCAGTGGTTCCGACCAGCAGCACGTCCACGTCTTCCATGTCATCAACATCAAAACCCAATGTTACAATGATTTCTTCCAGTGATGTTTCCAGTGTCCACCAAACTTCAGTAAGCAGCACAACAGCTGCCCAAAAAGGTAGTTCTACAGTTACAATGAATGCTACACCTATCTCATCTACTCAAAGAACCACAATGAACTTGGCAAGTAACTCAGTGGTTCCAACCAGCAACACATCCACGTCTTCCATGTCATCAACTTCAAAACCCAATGTTACAATGTTTTCTTCCAGAGATGTTTCCAGTGTCCACCCAACTTCAGTAAGCAGCACAACAGCTGACCAAAAAAGTAATTCTACAGTTACAATAAATGCTACACCTATCTCATCGACGCCGAGAACCACAATGAACTTGACAAGTAACTCAGTGGTTCCAACCAGCAGCACATCCACATCTCCAAGCAGCTCAACATCTTCTCCAACATCTTCATCATCCACCAATCCTGGCTCCAGTGCACATACAGTGTCCAGTACTGGTACAAAGTCCTCTACAGCATCAGCGACCAACTCGGGTTCATCTTCACATACTTCAAGCACCCAGGGCCAGAATTCAGGTAAATTAATATATCATTAGAGAGATAAATGAGATTTAGAAGGAAAATAGATAAGCGTGAGCTAATCCACAAATTAATTTTTATTTCAGATGCCACAACCAATGGCTCTACCAATTTTTTGGCATCTTGGAAAATTATTGTCATCTGCCTGGCTGTTGGCATTGGAACATTTGTTGTTATTGGAGGAATATTAGCGGTAAGTTCTGCACATTGTGGAATGATAGACAAGCGATACAGTTGGGAAGGTTTTTGCAAAAAAAAAAGTCTTAACCCTTGATGGTTGTTGAGTCATACTCAGTTTTTGGTTAATTTTGCTTCTCAAACTGGTGGAAGGGGGATTGCTCTAAGTATAACCGCCCCTAAGGAGATATTGCCACAATCACCTCACTCGGCAATGTCTTCTCATCCCTTTGGACCTTACCTCAACCAGTTAAAGAGGACCTTTCACCACCTCCACTAATTCCACTTCCAGTTCATTGCCTTCAACCCACTGATTTGGGTGTAGTTGAATTTTTCTCAACCCCCCCCCCCCCGCCCTTCCTGAGCAATTATTTCTGTTAGTTTCACCACAGTTATGATGTCTACTGTCAGGTAGGCGTGCCTTGGCTGGAGCAGAAAGACAAGGGCCGCCCCCTGATAACAGAGAGCATAATTATGCTGAAACTATCAGAAAAGATTGCACAGGAACAAGGGGGGACTAGAGAGAAAATCCAACTGCACCAAAATCAGTGGAGCCGTGCTTATTGATGGATGCAAGGAGTTGGAGTTAGAGAGGAGGGTGATGAAAGGTCCTCTTTAAGATCTCAACAGTGTACTTTAGAACATGACAACTGAAACTCTCTCTATACAAGGTCACCGTCAATGCCTCCAGGATAAACAATAGCCTAAAGGGGGTGTCCCAGAATCACAACTTTTCCTTTATCCAGGTCACTAGAGGTCCAAAAACTCGGACCCCCACGAATCATATGTATAAGGATCCAATGTAATTAAATGTAACAGTGTCCACGCATGCGCACTTCTTAAATCTCTATGGGATTGCCAGAAATATAGTATAGCACTCGGTCTATCTTTGTCATACTCATAGACGTGGCAGCGCGCATGCGTGATTGTGACAAATGACATGAGTCCAAGCAGTGGGACCCCATCAATCAAAGAATTATCATCTATCCTGTGGTAGTTGATTTTTGGACAATTCCTTGAAACCAAGACCCACCATCTCTAACTATCCCTTTTATATTACAGGCAATATACTATATCCGAAGACTTAAAGGATTGAACCGCTATGTTGTCTCGGGCTCCCTCATTTAAGTTGCTGACTTGAATACCTCAGACATTTCTACCCTTCAAATCAACAGTATTATGTCCAAAAATGTTTTGTGATACGCTGCCCCTAGGGGTCAGTGAGAGTATTACAACAGGAACATGTGCTAGAAGATGTCATAGACGACTGTTACAGATTGTATTTTGGAAACGGATTTTAGGTATTTATTTAAGAGATAGCGTAGATGTTACTCAGTGATACTGATACCCTATGGCCACTGTGTATGTTATATAGAATATATATATATATATATATATATATATATATATATATATATATATATATATATATATAAATATAGAAGACAGTGTGAGGGTGACATCTAGTGGTATATGTGTATATTACATCTGTAATATTGTGGTATATTTATAATATTTTTAACTGTTTCTGGACATATGATGTAAGCGTTTTTGGTAAACTGATAACCAGAGTGATGTAGCATTGCTGGTCAGTGCTCAGACTTTAGATAATATGTAATATACATTTTGTAATAACTACATTGTATTATTTATTTTTGTATAGTTCCATTCCTGTACGCAGTGTCATATTGTGCCGATGAAGATGTTCTAAAGAGATTAAAAAAACTGAAAACCAACCAGGCAAAATCTGTGTCAGTCATTACGATGTGCCTACGTAAATAGTCTCAGAGAGTGCCCCTATGAACAGTGCCAGGCAGAGGGCTGCCGTAAACTGCACAGCTACCAACTGGCCTGAATTTGCCAAGACAGTCTCTAGTTTTCAGCAGGAGTCTCTGATCAAAAGGGAAGAGCTCCCACTCCTACTGAAATGCCCCTATATTACCAATTCAAGGTTCGTAAATATGACAAAGGGCTATCTACAGTATAGGAGTCTCTCATAAATAATTCTAGCTAGTAGGTTTGTGCATAGAACCAGAACCAGTCAGAAAGTGCCCCCAATAAATATGATATAATGATATGATATAATATGTTATGCTTCCAAAAACAGTACTAAAAAAAGTCCCTTAAAACAGAACCATTTCACGTGGGCTGTCGTGTACAGTGCCAGACAGAGTGTACACTCATAAACAGGGTCAGCTAGAGGGTTTTGTATAACCAAAGCCAATTAGAGATTGTGCCTAATAAAGTGTCAGCCAGAGAGTGCTCCTTTATACAGTGCCAAGCAAAGCATATCCCCCATAAATAATATCACCCAGATAGTACTTCTATAAACAGTGCCAAGCAAAGTGTATCCAGTGTCAGCCAGAGTGCTACTATAAATAGTCCAAACAGAGAGTAACCCCATATCCAGTGTCAACCAGAGTGCTGCTATAAATAGTGCCAAACAGAGTGCACCCCCATATCCAGTGTCAACCAGAGAGTGCTACTATAAACAGTGCCAAACATAGAGTAACCCCATATCCAGTGTCAGCCAGAGTGCTACTATAAACAGTGCCAAACAGAGAGTAACCCCATATCCAGTGTCAGCCAGAGTGCTACTATAAACAGTGCCAAACATAGAGGGGGGAATAACCCCATATCCAGTGTCAGCCAGAGTGCTACTATAAACAGTGCCAAACAGAGAGTAACCCCATATCCAGTGTCAGCCAGAGTGCTACTATAAACAGTGCCAAACAGAGAGTAACCCCATATCCAGTGTCAGCCAGAGTGCTACTATAAACAGTGCCAGAGTGCACCCCCATATCCAGTGTCAAGCAGAGAGTGCTACTATAAACAGTGCCAAACATAGAGTAACCCCATATCCAGTGTCAGCCAGAGTGCTACTATAAACAGTGCCAAACAGAGAGTAACCCCATATCCAGTGTCAGCCAGAGTGCTACTATAAACAGTGCCAAACAGAGAGTAACCCCATATCCAGTGTCAGCCAGAGTGCTACTATAAACAGTGCCAAACAGAGAGTAACCCCATATCCAGTGTCAGCCAGAGTGCTACTATAAACAGTGCCAAACAGAGAGTAACCCCATATCCAGTGTCAGCCAGAGTGCTACTATAAACAGTGCCAGAGTGCACCCCCATATCCAGTGTCAAGCAGAGAGTGCTACTATAAACAGTGCCAAACATAGAGTAACCCCATATCCAGTGTCAGCCAGAGTGCTACTATAAATAGTGCCAAACAGAGAGTAACCCCATATCCAGTGTCAGCCAGAGTGCTACTATAAATAGTGCCAAACAGAGAGTAACCCCATATCCAGTGTCAGGCAGATAGTTATCCTATAAACAGTGCCAAACAAAGCGTATCCCCCATAAACAGCAACAGCCAGAAAGTTCTCCTATAAATAGTGCCAAACTGAGTGTATACCCCATAAACAGTGCCAGACAAAGAGAGTTCCAATAAACAGTGTCAGACAGAGAATGCCACTGCAAACAGTGTCATATAGTGAGTGTCCGTACAAAGAGTTTTATCTGGGAGCGCCATCATAAATAGTTCCATTAAATAAGTGCTCTCCCACATAGAGAATGCTCCACAAATATTGCTACCCAGAAAACACCCCCATAACTAGTGCCCCATTTATAATGTCATAGAGTGATCTCATAAAACAGTGCCAGCCAGAGTGTTACACCATTAATAATGGTAGGCTGACATAAGACTGGTATAAAAATATATTGTTGTATTATTGACACATAATTCACACGCCCAACTATTAATGCTAATGCATCATACATTAAACAGTGGAATGATCGGGTAAGTATATAAATATATACCTCAACAGCGGGTGTCATGAAACAACTATTGTATACAATAAGAAACAACTGATCAATTTTCACTGTTAATAAATTAGTGCTCGGTGTATATATATTTATCTTAGTACACACCTACTCTATAACACATCTATATGCACAACTGGAAGGATTATCCATACCCTCGTCATCAAATATCAAAGTCAATTACTGGATGCGACCCAAAACCAGACAAATATTTATGTGAGCGCCCACATAGACCTCGGCGCAGAATAATTAGTAATATTAAAATTAGACATGTGACCACATATCTATCATGACGTTATAAATCACCTGCAGTCCTCGGCTACCGTTTGCCCATCACTTGCACCAGACTATGACAATTCCTCGCAGCTACATAGTAGAGGGTCAGATTATGTCATGTCATCATTGGTTAGATAATGGTACAGTCATCTTGTCACAATACTACCTATATATCTAGATGTCACAACCCAACCTATCTTCAGATAAAGAGAGTAGAATTCTGACCATTTGGATAAATAATCTCCAGTCTGTGAATCCCCGGTTGTTCTTTCCTAAGAAAATCGTCCCTATCACCACCTCTGGTCGGAGGTCTCAAAAATTCAATAACTTGCATGGAGTCCATATTCCAAAATATGTCCTACCACTCATGTGTCCCTATTGTTTTGGACATCTCCCACATGCTCCCCAATATGGATGTGCAGTTCCCCTATAGTTTTGCCCACGTAGTTTAGAGGACAAGGGTAACTCATAAGATATATTACACCTTTAGTTTCTCAGTTGGTATAATCTCTAATATCATAAGTGATGTCTGTTTTTGCTGATGTAAAAGTCTTACCCCCTTTAACAATCGACGTGAGCAGCAGCCGCCACATCGGTAAGTACCACAAGTCTTAGGGTCTGACCCTTAGATACCAACGGGGCAAGATGACTGTGGAAGATCCTGTCTTGGTTGTTCTTCCTTCTACAAAATGTCAAGAATTTCTGATGTCAATATCCGCTTTTAGGAATCAAACAAGGGGAAGAAACAGACATGGCCGGGGCTCCTTTCAAAGCTCAGGTTTCTTTAGCCAGCAATCCCATATCCCGCTATATATTGTAGACAAGGCAGGAGATGTAGACACAGATGACTCTTTAGTTGAACCTTTCTAACGTCACACTTTCAGGAGCTGAGAAATCTTTACTAACAAAGGGATTATCATTTGCACCTAGGTTAGGTTTGATTCATTTTTTGGACCAAAGACATTCACCTTTTTGCACACAAGTTGAAATGGAAAAAATTCTTTAAACAATCAAAGAAAATGTGCAGAAACGGGTCTTGATGTAGAAGATCTCAGGAGTTTGGATGTATTGGAATTACTGTGCAAGTCCTGTGCAAGTGATGCACAAAAGGTAACCGAGGACTGTAATGGAATTATAATGTCATGTCAGATATGTGGTCACATGTCTAATATTAATATTACTAATTATTCTGCGCCGAGGTCTATGTAGACGCTCACATAAATATTGGTCTGGTTTCGGCTCGCATCCAGTAATTGACTTTGATGTTTGATGACGAGGGTATGGATAATCCTTCCAGTTGTGTATATAGATGTGTTATAGAGTAGGTGTGTACTAAGATAAATATATATATACACCGAGCACTAATTGATCAGTTGTTTCTTATTGTATACAATAGTTGGTTTATGGCACCCGCTGTTGAGGTATATATTGATATACTTACCCGATCATTCCACTGTTTAATGTATCATGTGTTAGCGTTAATAAATGGACGGTGTGAATTGTGCGTCAACAATATATCATTATACCAGTTTTATGTGAGTCTACCATTCTATATACACTCCGGGGTGCATACAATCGGGATGTTAGTGTAATCCCGCTCCCTTTAGAATAAGCTCCCATTACTCTGTGATACATTGTAACTGCACATTAGTTCCGATGACTCCATGGTCCCTTGGGTTGCCCACTCGCGCTCCCTAGCCTTTGTTATATCAGCGCCCACTAGTGTCAGTGTTATTGCCCAGTGCTCTGCCTATGTAGTGTCTATTTTTCCTATGTTTACTATGGCCGCAGCCTCGATATTTCGATATAAGACAGATCTACAGCTATGTTGACAGCTACTGCCATTGTCACGGTGGGCGGGGGTGGCGTCACTGGTGACGTAGCCACCATGGAACGTGGAATGTATCAGAGCCCTCCCTTACCACACAGTGTTCTTCTAACCTTTATAATTTCTTTTCTTTTTGGTTACACGTTATTTGGGATTCACATTGGTGTTTATCATTATACCTATTTTATCGGGACTTTATTAAAAGTTAAGTCTTATTTTTGTGTGTTTTCCATCCATACATCTATGGCAAATTTTCCATTTTTATGTTTTTGTTTTATACTCTCCATTGTCCCAAAGCCGTAACTTTTTTATTTTTCATGAGTTGTTGAGGTCTTATTTTTGGCAAGACAAATTGTACTTCATAATAGCCCCATTTAATATTCTGTACAACGTCCTGAGAAGCCAGAAAAAAAAAATTCTGAATGGGGTGGAATTGGGAAAAAAAAAATCCTTATGTGACTTTTTTTTTCAGGTTGTATTTTTAAGGCATTGACCGTGTGTTAAAAATGACATATTAACTTTATTCTGGGGGTAGGTTCGATCATGGTGATACCAAATTAATATTGTGTTTTTCATGTTTGGATACCTTTACAAAAATGCACAATTCTGAAAAATAAAAAAAATTTTGAGTTGCCATATTGTGACAACCCAATTTAAATTTTTTATATTTCACTGTACAAATCTAAACACAATTACTAAGAAATATTTGGTTGGAATCTCAGGCCCCAGGTCATACCATAGGCTGCCATTGGTCGCCATAGGCTATGGCTAAGTTGACATCTGCGCTGGAGTCTCTGTTGGAGATTCCATTGCGGTGTCCGCCTGAAAATTGTGGAAGGAAAAAGTCCTGCACGGAGGACTTTTTCCTCTGCCACTTTTCAGTTTTAAAACAATGGACACCTGATGAACCCCATTATAGCCAACCAAGTGTGTGTTAAAGCTCTTTTAGCAGTCTGTCTACGCTAGTGTGAACCTAGAGTAACACTGTCTCCAGGAAGTGAAGGAGAACAACTTCTCATTCAGAGACCAGACAGTGGCAGGTGAGCTGTATACAGCGCCAGTTACCGTTGTATATAGTATATAGTGTGTCATTTGTCATTAAATGTTCCGTTCTCTAATGATGAGATGACTCTGCTGAAGCTTTCCCAGTCTACATTGCAAAGCTAAAAAATGAGCTGCACAACTAAACAAAAATCTGATTAAAATAATATTCAATTCGGATTATTCATTCCCGTTTCTCCGCAGTCACAGGTGTGTAATTTTTTTCCTTCTACCATCTCTCCTATGTTTACTTTGCAGAGGAGATGGCCATGCTCGGTGGCAGAGAAAGACTAAAAGAGCCGCTTTACCGGGCACGGGCTCTTCCCGTATGGCCACCTTTATCATCTATAATTATATGTAACATAAAAATAGAGATTTGGTGTGTATTCACCCCAATTAGCTTTAACAGGGTTACCCAGGATTAGGCTGATTTCATCCTATAGAGCACATCACCTGTCCTCAGGCTGGTTGTGGTCCTGCAGTTCTGTCCTATTCATTTAATGAGGCAATACTAGATATCACCCAGGTGGCGCTGTTTCCTGTCAAAAATAAGCATTATCAATAATATCAATAAATATGCTGTGTATAAAACCCCATTGACTTCAATATAAAGGTCAGATACAGGTTGCCCTGCTACTGGAACCTCAAAGGATCATCTGTAATTTAGTAGTAAGTGTTCAATTGCATTGCGGCGCCACCAAATGTGAGATTAGGGATTGCACCTTCCAGAAGTATCTGCCCCACGAGTTACTTAACGTGGCCACCTGCACCCTGCCCTGTCTTTACCGCAACACTGTCTCCCCTGGAGGGCACGTACACCAATCTTCCTCCCAGGGCTGACTATGCTTCCCATTAGGTGCGTGCACACGCCCTTCCTGCTACTTAAAGGTTCACAGCTTAGCTTGTTCCTGTGATAATATCTTCTGGTTTATCCTGCATACTGGCAGTTTTCCTGTGGCCTATTTCCTGACTCTATATTTGTCTGCTCCTCCTGATATACAAACAACCTTGTTACCAATATTGTCTTGCCTTTGGCTACAGAAGCTGTGCTGCCTGCCCTGACCTCTGGCCTGTCTATGACTCTGAACAGGATCCTCCTGTGCACAAACTCAGCCCGGATTAGACTACTGTCTTGCCCTACCCCTAGTGCTACACACTGGCGTCTCTCTGGACACCTATACCAGAACCACCCCTTGAGGTAGCCACCTGGTAGTCTCCCCTTAGTCAAATCTACATTGATCCTCATACAGGGGTTAAAGGCTGAATACTGGGGAAGCTACTTAGACGAGTAGTGGCCAAAAGTCAAATCGGCCAAATAGCACAGTGGGTACACAGCCTCTTGTCCATTACACATTGAAACATATATGTTCTTTATATAATGCATGGACGTGTTGGGTCTTCCATTCCGGCTTATAGATGGTGGATTTGCCGAGGCTTTATGATCCCTTACCCCTTACTCTTGTGCGTGCCTCATGTTACCCCCCATCACACCCCTCTAGATGTGCTCATTAGTAATTAGTATTTAATTAATACATCGGAAAATAATTGACCACATTCTCACAGGCAATATATATGCAAGTGATGCAGAATACAGAACAGCCTGAGGTTGCAGATTCATAATTCATGACCCGGTTTTCTGTGTCATGGCTGAGGGCTGAGTCACCGGTATCACCGCTCCCAGTGAAGCGAAGTCAGAGGCGAAATGCAAGTGAGATCCAGCCTGAATGTTAAAAAAAAAACAACACCCATACAAAGAATTTAACCCCTTTTCATAAATGTGCAGATAACATCAAACTGTCCTTTATAGAGCCCCCTATATTCTTAAAGGGGAACTCCAATCCAAATGATCTGAATGATCTTCTGAGATATTCGTAGATACACGTGAGGAGATTACAATCTGTGAACTCATTAGACTTGTTGGGTCAGATTTGGAGTCACAGAAATCTCTGGGCAGTGCGAAAGGGATCTGATACAACCTCGCCCTAGACCATTCTGGAAAATGGGCACCCAAGGGAAAAGGGGGCTTCTAGCACCTGGAAATTCAAGAGATGTAAACACAAAATTGTAATTTAAGGGGTTGTCTGGGAAGTAGCAATTTACTTACCTAGTCTCAGGGAACACTGATGATGGACACGGGGGTTCCGGCAGCGTCACGACCCCTAGGTCATGTGATCCGAAGGAGTGTTCCAGCCTTTAGGTCACTCTGCCCCCCCCCTCCTTCCCCAATCTCACAGGTAATTAATTACCCTTGCTATGGAGGCTGGCTGACTATACTAAATGAGGGGGAACACTGAGGGGGGGACAGAACACTGCTTGATGTCACTTGACCTGGAGTTGTCGATATCACCTAAACCCAAAGATCCATCATCAGTGATTCCGGGGACCAGGTAAGTATCCAGGACAACCCCTTTAAACCATTAAATTATTTTATACCTTCAGCCACCACTGGGTGAGCTATATAAATTTGCATGCAAGACCCACACCTAGTTGCACAAAGCCAGAATTTTTTTTTATAAAAAGCACAGTGGCCTCTTCATTTTCAGGATTGGAGGGATCCCAGTGATTTTAGGCCATATTCTTAATATTCTAATCTTGGGTCCATTTTTAATGGCCATTTTGCATGCGTTCTTTTGTCTGGTTTTTTGATGGCTGAATGTCATCCGTGTTGCATCCATTTTTAATGGACTGTTAAAAAAAAACAGATTCATGTCATTAGTCCTTTTTAAAACCTTACCCACTGATCCGTTTTTTAATGGATGCATTGATCTCTATGGGGTCTGTGTGTCAAAACAGAGAAATATAGAACATGTCCGTTTTTTAACTGACCATTTTTTCTGCTCATCAAAAAAATGGACATCACTCTCATTGCTTTAAAAATGGTCATGTGAATAAGGTCTTAAAATAATGGCTTATCCTAGGTGAATGGGAATACCCCTTTAAAACAAAATGCATATCATAGTCCATTCACTTAGCAAACAGGGAGACATCGAGCGTTCTACTATCACTATCGTAGGCACCAACTGGACTGAGATGATCAAAGGAAATTTTGAACATGACATTAAGAAACCTAAAAACCCAGAATATATTGAAGAATCCATATGGTCACCCAGAGCAAAAACAGGCTTGGTGGTAGACAATACCAGAGGAACATGAGGTCGTGTGGAGTAGATCATGGAACATGAGGTCATGTACAACATGGGAAGTCTACTCCATCGACATGACTCCATCCCACCCCTTTCATCTAAACTACCCTTGTTTTAAGCTAATAAATTCCATTTTATTAGCTTGCATTTTCTTCATTAACATCTGGGACAGGAGATGGGAGCGTCTTCACGAGTTGTAAACCTTGTATTGGAGATTTATCTTAACCACTTGCTCTTTGATTTCTTCGGTTGAGCAATCTCTTTGGATTGCTTACAATCCATGCAGTGGCCCGGACCTAGAAGATAATTGTAGGGTATATGTAAAATATGCATAGCTCATGTGTTTAGGGCTGAAGCCACGTCATGCCCAGGAAATGTTTCTAATGGTAAGTCATGACCATAACACTTTGTACTTCTTTATACACCTGTGACCTGACCTGGCTACTCATTAGAATTGCTAAAAAGTCCAGAGAAATTGAACATTTTGGAAGTTTGATCAGTCATGGCAATACATGGCCGCACACTAAAGGTTGGAGACCACCACAAACCTTGGCAGAGTTTTCCAGGCCTATGATATTCATGGTCTCTCTCTCTTCCTCATTGTCAAATTTGCCACGGTCTGTCTTTTGCTATCCATCCCTACCGATCAACTAACTGAAAGGGTCACAGAGGGCCACGGGTGGGGGAGGAGGCTGAGTTCCCGCACCAGGAAAAGCCACTACCACATGTACAGTCCTGTACCTGGTAAAAAATGAAGAAGGTGTGGTGCAGTGTCTTCGATGAACTAATCGTGGGGGAGCTGGTTGAGATTACCACCACTGATCTGACGTCGAAGGCAGACCATCTATATTAGTGATCAAACATAAGGGCAACCCAAAACACTACCACATGGGAGACACCCTTCATATGACTCCCTCATCACTGTGTTACCTCTGTGCCTGCAACGAGATTTGGCACCAAAAGCCGCCATGATCAGTGTGGCCTCCATCTTGGACCATCTGCACCATTTCCTTATCTACCGTTCTACAGCGACATTCCACTAGCTACAATCCTGCGCTGATCTTGTCTTGTCAGCCTCTTAACATAATATAACATAATTATTCTATTAATTATTATATCAGCAACACATTAGTAACTACAAACCATGACCAGTGATGGAACAGAAGATATCAGCTCTAGAAAGTTGATCAACCTCCGGGCAACTGAAACTGCATGACTACACCATGGACTATATACAAGTCACTCAAACAGGGTGGAGAGGTAGTGGTGGTCCAAGGGCATCGTCTCTGAGTATGCCCAAAGGACCATCTGCCACATCAGATGACATCTACAGTAAGCCACAACAATATGCTGTGATGTTTTTTCCATCAAATATGATGGCTCGATGTCCACATCCAGTGTTTGTAAATCATTTCACTAGTAAACAATTGTATCTCGTAACTTTGTTCTTTGCCAAAATTCCAAATGGGTCACTTAAAATAGTCCTATAATAATAGCCTGCCCTGTAATATAGGTGCTGTCAGCTTCACATTGCAGTAAATCAGGATCATGATCACTCCTCGGATCCTTGCCTCTGTGTAATGAGGTGCTAACCCCATGTGAACCGCCCGCCCGGCCTCACCGATCACATTCATTACGATTAGAAACTCATCTTGTAATTTCTGAGCTTTATAAACTCATAAATTAACTAGAATGTGATTCCTAAATGAAGGTCTGTAGATAATAGAGAATATGTAATACAGGGTAGGACTGGTTATGTCTATGTCTTTGGGACACTGTAAATAATGCCGGGAACTATGTGCTCAGGGAAATAGCTGGTCTGCAGGGGACCCAATATATGGATCACTCTGATAGATAGATAGATAGATAGATAGATAGATAGATAGATAGATAGATAGATAGATAGATAGATAGATTGTCACAACTGAACAGCGATGACATCATACATTGATCCAATTTGTCACTACAATATTATATTTTATTATTGTTTGTGCTTATCCCTGATAATCCTATATATGATACTCACCCTAGATCTAGTCTGGCTTCTAGATATATAAAGAAGTCCTGTAAAACTGGTTATTCACTATTGAATATGAAACAAAGGAGACGTATAGAGCAGCGGGCAGCAAATGATCTTAATCCTTATAAACTGGGTTCGAAACAATTAAAATGGACCATTACCCCTAAACATTGAAGAAGAATCCTACAGCCTAATTTGGGGGATACATCTATGAACTGCTTCTCAAAAACTTTGTGCTGGATTTGAAGTGAACTGCCCATACCCCAATTTTTTAGGTGTTCCATAAGGACTGGAAGAAAACAAATTAAAGACAAGTAGTATTATGTATCAGTGCATGGTGGTGGTATTATTTGGGAACTTAATATTAGTACTTTGTGTTGTGTTATTTTGATACTGCAAATTATTTGGACACTCTAAGGTGGTATTGTGTGGGTTGTATATGGAAACATTGTATTGGTACTATATGGTGGTATTATGTGGAAGGAAATTTAAAAAAATCAACATAGCATGCAGTGAGCTCTACTTTGCCTCATCTTCACCATCCTGACCAGACCACCATGATGACTTCTCCTGACAATTGCACGGTCTAAGAGTCATCTTTGGTTTCTCACTTCTACAACCATCCCCATTCACTATCGCAACGCAAATCATTTTAGACCATGGATCAGTCCAGGCTCTTAATTATTTCAGGCCCCAGCCTTTACAGGAAAACACATTTAGACCCCAGACCCCCAAATTAATTCATAGCCCAGACCAGTCCCCAGAATACCAATCTCAGACCCCAGCCCCCTCAAATTAAATATAGATTTCTAAGGTCAGAACCCCTTAATACAGACCCCAGATTAGACCCGTTAGACAAATAGCACCAAAGTCATGGGGTGCAGCAAAAGACTCACACACCCTGGTGCAAAAGCTCATCTTGGGCTCACCCCACATACAACTTCTTGATATGCTGACCATCGGTTCTCTTAACTGACCCATTGATATAGAGCTAACAGAAAGTGCTGGAACAAGTGCTACTTTTGGCATTAAAAGTTACATTTTCTCCTGTCTGACAGTGAAAGGCTGTGTGTCATAAATCTTCCTCCCCTGTCTCCTCCGCAGAAAACATCTCATCATCTTAACAAACACCAGAGAGAATGGAAGAAAGATTTACGATGCACGGACTGCCAACCATCAAAGAAAGTCATGAAGGAGATCAAAGAGGTACAGTTATACCTAGTGAGGTGTGGGGGGCCTGTGGCCCCCCATCTTATGGGACTTGTCAGAACTGTAACCAATGCAATCCCTATAGCTATACTACTGACCCCGACACCTCAATACAGATGCTCACACTGAGCTTTGCCTTCTAGCTTCAGGACCTTCACAGACATGGTCATGTGGACATATTTGACAGGTCCTTCTACATTAAAAGGGTCCTCCACATATTTGTGAATTCACAGACCACTGCAAAAAATGTAACATAAATACAATGTGCAATTTAGGCCCCACCCATGTTACACTTGCAGGCTGATTTGCATATTCATAAAAATATGATTACCTCTGCATTGCTTCATCAGGTTGCAGCCACCAAGGTATGTTTCTGATCCTATTAAATGCCCCTACACACAGGGGTTGGTTTGACTATAACACAATCCACACAATTGCATGGGGCCCTAGAGATCGGGGGGCCACACAGAAGTGGATTGTGTTATGGGTTGTTGTTTTTTTTTTTTAATTGGCTGTTACCTATTGGATTATCCCAAAAGATAATGGACTATATTCCTATCTCCCATTCCTGCTCCAGTTCAGGTCCACTCTGGCCTCCATGGGGCACGCTAAACAACCACCAGATTTCACGTCCTGACATTGTGCAGCGTCTAGACATAGTGTATGGTGCCCCCTGGAGGCTGAAGTGGACGTGGCCCTGGACAAGAGTGGGGATGGCTGAGTGAATGGTGGCATTACCTGTTGGAATAATCCAATAATGTAAGAGACAGCCAATGTTGTCTTAAGCTTCATTTGTCTGTATAAACTGTTAATGTTGAATGTATTTCTGTGATTCTGTTCCTTTAAGACAGCAGCCATTGTAATTGTGACATGATGCTGGAGTGAGACCCCCCCCCCTTTTATGTCAGCCTGCCTGTTCTGCAGACAGAGTGTGAGCAGAGAAGCAGGAAGTGACGAGACAGAGAGCAGCAGCCATCTTGGCAAGTGTTGTATTGAACTGGTGTGGAGATTTTTCTGTACAGCTAAGCTGTATCTTGGTCCAGAGACAAACAGAGTGTAAAGAGACAACAGGACTAGTGAGTCCACGTGAAAGGAACTGTGCTCAGTGGCTGATCAGTGAGACTGACATTGTGACTGTGTATATGGATACCACAGATAGAGACTCGCAGTGCTGTTGATGTACTGGACGGCACCTGCTAAATCCCGGCTTACATCCCAGCTCAGTGTATGGATTCGGCAGGACTGTCAGTGTGCTGAGTGGAATCTGCTGTTGGATTACATTGCATTCAGTTGGTTTCCCTGTCTGTTAAAGAGGACTTCATTTCTCCCAAGATCCTGATAACCGTGAGGAGAGGACGCTTCACTATAAAAGAAAGGACCGACTTTGGGCCCCACCGCGCGCTTCTACGGACTGTAAGCGGTCCACCTGGACCACTGGGGAAAAGGGGGTGCACCCAAATGTGAAGTCAGGGTCAGTTAGGGATAGTTTTGAGTATATTGTTCATTCAGTGTCCATACTGCAGAAGTGGACAGAGTAAAAGTAGAAACCATTGCAGAATTTGCCTTGAAATTGTTCATGCTATATTGTATATTTTGCTTGTCTTTAGCCCTGTCATTTTACCTTTAACTAGCCTTTATTAACTTATAGTAAATATATATTTTTTTCTTGAACTACCGCGTGTGCGTTCATTTCTGGTTGCGGAGTCCAAACCACCTGCCTTGTTCTCGGTTCACAAATTGGCGTAGTCGGCAGGATCCGCTTACCAGAATGGACGGTGACGCACCCGTTCGGGAGAATGGTGCTGGAGGAAGAATGCCAGCAGGGGCTATAATGAGTCAGTTAGCTAAATTTGATGGCAATAATATGTCAGTGAGTATGTGGGTGGAACAGATACGAATGATACAGCGAATGTACCAGACCGCACCAGAAGTACTAGTAGAGCTAGCAATATTGACATTACAAGGGGATGCTAAGACCACGGTGATACTGAGGCCATTTGAACAAAGGCAGACATTTGAGCAAGTAGTCCAGATTCTAGAAACCATCTATGGAGAAACTGCATTGCTGGGGTCTCTGCAGGCTCGGTTCTTCCAGAGGGTACAACAGGAGAATGAAAGCCTTCCCCAATATGCAAATGCCCTACAAGAACTGCTCCGAGATATTCAAAGGAAGGAAAGAGGGGGCTCGCCAGCCTTCTGTAACCCTGATCGGACTCTCCGTGACCAGTTTGTCCTGGGGATACGTGACGGCAGTTTAACTGTGACTATGCAGGATTTTATACGACGAGAGACTGATGCTAAATTCCATGATGTACAGGTAGAGGCCATCTCCCGTGCCAATAGTATGGTTCCGAGGCCGCAGACCGCAGTTGGAGTTACTTTGTCACAGGGGGCTAGTTCTGGCTCAGAGACAGTAGAAAAAGGGACGGTTAAAGAAATTCTCACAGTAATGCAGAAACTGCAAGAACAAATGGAACACTTGCACACTCGTTGTGATGAGCAGTCTATGAAAATTGCAGACTTCCAGAAGACTGGAGATGAAAGGGTGAGCCATCCACACCCAGCAAGTCAGAATCACCCACCACCCCGCTGGAGGGGTGAGGATAGGACCTACCGAAGGGGTCCAAATCATTTAGTGCAGTGCTCAGGAGAAATCATAGGGGCTTACCGAAGGGGCCCAAACAGATGGCCAGAACGACGGGGGATACGCTGCTGGGAGTGTGGACGGATGGGCCACGTTGCTGCTAGATGTCCAGAGCAGCGACAAACTTATGAGAGACCGCCGTTAAACTGAAGTCCCCTGCTGCTGAAGGGCGTGTAGTAGGGGAGACTGACAAGGAGACTATGTGGGGAGAATGCCCTGATGATGACCTGATCGCTGCAAGTCCTGTCATACAGGTGGAAATGGAGGGTATTCCGGTTACCGGGATGATTGACACGGGTTCCCAAGTAACGACCTTGAGTAGAGACTGTTATGAACGGTACTTCCGGCAACATGTGAAATATGATCCCCATACATTCGTACGAGTGGTCGCAGCTAACCAGTTACCAGTTCCGGTCGTGGGAGTGGCCTGGATGAATGTCCGGGTATGTGGCCAAGATCTAGGTAGGAAAGGCATTGTGGTGGTACAGGAGTCACATGAAGTAAAGGTCCCTGTCATTTTGGGGATGAATGTGTTAAAAGAATTAGATCAGATCCTCTTTGAAAAGAAAGGTCACGGTTATTGGAAAGAAACCACCACCCATCGGCCTACTCAAACAGCTTTCCAGCGGCTGATCCGGACATGTGGCTTACAGAAAAGTTCAGATGCACATCGTCCTCTGGCTCGAATTTCAGTTCCTTTGCATACAAAAGTTACACTGCCACCCAGTCGGGAGACAATAGTGTCCATGCCCGTAGGCACCTGTCGGAAACTAGAGGGCATAGCTGTGTTGGTAGAACCACTGCAGGCAGCCGAAGGAGGTGTTGATCCGCTAGTGGCCCGTTCCTTGGCAATAGTTCGCAATGGAAGAGTACCACTTCGATGTGTAAACACTCAGGACCAGAGTGTGGACCTGACCCCAGGGAGGCAGCTGGCTAACATCTATGTGACTCCGGAGGAAGTAAGGAAAGTAACTCCAATGCAGCTGAAGCCGACTGAAAGGGATGAGTGGACCGTAACTGTGTCCATGGGAGAAGATGAGGAACCCACCTCTGAATGGAATGGCTGTGCAATTCGAGAACAGATGAAGATGGATGTAAGTTCATGTTCTCTGGATTGGGTGCAGAAGGTAGATGAGCTGTTGTGGGAGAACCAAGCCACCTTTGCACGGTATGCTGAAGATTTTGGATGTACCACAGGGATCTACCATGAGATTCCCACAGGAGACACCCCTCCAATTAGAGAGCGCTACCGACAAATTCCTCCACAGTTGTATCAGGAAGTGAAAGAACTGTTAGCTAAGATGCTACAGGGTGGGATCATCCAAGAAAGCCAGAGTCCCTGGGCGGCTCCTGTGGTGTTAGTAAGAAAAAAAGATGGGTCCATCCGATTTTGCGTAGACTATCGGAAGTTAAACGCTTGCACCGTACGAGATTCCTACCCCTTGCCACGGATTGAGGAGTCCCTCTCAGCGCTAGGGAGAGCCCGGTACTTCTCCTCACTAGATCTGGCTAGTGGGTATTGGCAGGTGCCGATGGCCACAAAAGACAAGGAGAAGACGGCATTCATCTTGCCCATGGGACTATACGAATTTAACCGGATGCCCTTCGGGTTGACAAATGCACCCGGAACGTTTCAGCGGTTGATGGAGAAATGTCTCGGTGACTTCAACTTTGAGTTCACTCTCATCTACTTGGATGACATTATAGTGTATTCTGCGACCTTTGAAGACCATCTCCACCAGTTGGGGCAAGTATTTCGAAGACTGCGGGAACATGGGCTCAAATTGAAACCCAGTAAATGTCGGTTGTTCCAATCTGAAATTGATTACTTGGGTCACCGCGTATCAGGAGAAGGGGTGAGACCATCAAGAGACAAGATAGCGGCTGTTCAAGATTGGCCGATACCGACTACCCTGCGAGAAGTGAGGGCGTTCCTTGGAGTAGCCGGTTACTATCGACGGTTTATTAAGGATTTCGCCAAGGTAGCAGCACCACTTAATGCTCTCCTACGAGGCACATCCGGTGGTCCAAAGAACCGGTCCGTGAAGTGGGGACCTGAACAGGAACAAGCCTTCCAGGCATTGAAGGATGCACTGACAACAGCCCCAATCTTGGCATATGCTGATTACCACTTGCCGTTCCAGCTATATACAGATGCAAGCCTGTATGGTCTTGGAGCAGTGCTTTCCCAGCTTCAGGATGGCCAGGAGAGGGTCATAGCGTACGGCAGCCGGTCTTTGAGAGATTCTGAAAGAAACCCCGAGAATTATAGTTCATTTAAATTGGAGCTGTTGGCACTGGTATGGGCCATGACCGAGAAATTCTCTGAATATTTGACCGGTGCTGAAGTTTTAGTACTGACTGACAACAACCCACTAGCTCACCTGGAAAATGCCAAGCTCGGGGCGTTAGAGCAGAGGTGGATAGCCCGAATGTCTACATTCAATTACCGCATTAAGTATCGGTCCAAGACAGAGAACCAGAATGCTGACGGACTTTCTAGGGTAACTGCCCAGACCCCCACAGAAGACGTGGATCATGAGTTGGAGCATGTGGAGGTGCCCGATTTCAGCAGATTTTCACAGGCCTTGACCGCCACTAATCAGTTTGAGATGGAGGGGACTGAAATGGCTCCTTTCTTTGGTCCCTCACGACAGGAATGGGCACAGATACAACAGACCCATGAGGGGCTGGCGCAGATGATCAAGTGTGTTGAGAAAGGCCAGAAGCCCTGTAGAGAGGAAAGAGAACGACTGACACGTGAGATATTATCTGTTTTGAGTCAGTGGGAAAAGTTGGAGATGAAAAATGGAGTGCTATGCCGAAAGATCTATTTACCTTCTGAGATCGACATTCGATACCAAATTGTGGTGCCTAGTGAACTGGCTCGCTCCTTGGCAGTTGAGGCTCATAATAAGAATGGACATTTTGGTCATGAGAAGACCTTTCGTTGGTTACAGCGACTGATTTACTGCCCTGGTCTTCGTCAAATGTTCGAAGAAGTATGCCGCAGCTGTCGAACTTGTGAGATCCATAAGGCAATAGAACAGAGAGCTCCCCTGCAAACCATCGTGACCCAGGAACCTTTAGAAATCGTCATGATAGACTATCTAATGGTGGGCCCATCCAATAGCGGACACCAGTATTGCCTCGTAATGGTGGATCACTTCACCAAATTTGCGGTGGTAACCGCCACCAAGGACCAGACAGCTGAGTCAGCAGCTCGTGCTCTGTGCCAAGATTTCATTCGAGTATATGGGTGCCCCCAACGCATCCACTCCGACCAGGGCGCCTGCTTTGAGGGACATGTAATGAAAGAAGTTCAACGTATCTACGGGATAAAGAAGTCGCACACGACTCCATACCACCCTCAGGGAAATGGGGCCTGTGAAAGATTCAACAGAACTCTGCTACAGATGCTGCGGACTCTGGAGGAAGACAAGAAGTTACAGTGGCCTCAGTTCTTGTCTGAAATGGTGTGGGCCTATAACAATCAGGTCCATTCTACAACGGGGTACTCTCCTTATACACTTCTCTTTGGGCGGTCTGGGCGAAGTATAGGAGAATTACAGTTGAATGATGTGGATGGGTTCCCTCCGAGGGATCCAACCTCTTGGGTGCGGGCGCATCGGCAGAGACTTGAGACGATCCATCGATTGGTGCGGCAGCGCCTGCAAGAACATCCCCATCCTGATAAGACCCCAGTGCAAGAAGCACCATTGCAACCAGGCGACCTGGTGCTAGTTCGTGTCAAGAAACCCCAAGGGAAATTGGAAAGCAGATGGGAGGCTTTGCCGTATCGTGTTGTTGGCCGCAAGTATGCGAATGGGCCAGTGTACCAGGTCCAGAAAGAAGGAACTGATTGTGTTCGAGTACTTCACCGAAATATGTTGCGCCTGTGTCATTCTGAAGGGACAAATCACGATGGGCCTGCCAATGTGAATGAGCTCCCACAGTCAGAGAATGGAGGTGCGGAATGGGCCTCCGACGAGGAGGATGATTGTTGGCCGATCCCTGCTCCTGGGGATGTTCCACCTGTGACTACTGTATCTCCGGCCTGTGCCCCCTCTGGTGCGGAATCCGCTGGTCCTTCTCAGCCCATAACTGCAGCACCCCATAATATACCACCGGTCCTCAGACGGACCACTAGGCCAAATGCTGGTATTCCCCCTGTTCGGTATGCGCAGGATGAGTTTGTTTGGCCTGCCATACATCGGTATACTACCACCCTGTGCATAAAAGTACAACCCTCTGGATATACAGTCATAGGCAGGGACTGCCAATCTTAAAGTGGGGGGGAATATGTAAGAGACAGCCAATGTTGTCTTAAGCTTCATTTGTCTGTATAAACTGTTAATGTTGAATGTATTTCTGTGATTCTGTTCCTTTAAGACAGCAGCCATTGTAATTGTGACATGATGCTGGAGTGAGACCCCCCCCCCTTTTATGTCAGCCTGCCTGTTCTGCAGACAGAGTGTGAGCAGAGAAGCAGGAAGTGACGAGACAGAGAGCAGCAGCCATCTTGGCAAGTGTTGTATTGAACTGGTGTGGAGATTTTTCTGTACAGCTAAGCTGTATCTTGGTCCAGAGACAAACAGAGTGTAAAGAGACAACAGGACTAGTGAGTCCACGTGAAAGGAACTGTGCTCAGTGGCTGATCAGTGAGACTGACATTGTGACTGTGTATATGGATACCACAGATAGAGACTCGCAGTGCTGTTGATGTACTGGACGGCACCTGCTAAATCCCGGCTTACATCCCAGCTCAGTGTATGGATTCGGCAGGACTGTCAGTGTGCTGAGTGGAATCTGCTGTTGGATTACATTGCATTCAGTTGGTTTCCCTGTCTGTTAAAGAGGACTTCATTTCTCCCAAGATCCTGATAACCGTGAGGAGAGGACGCTTCACTATAAAAGAAAGGACCGACTTTGGGCCCCACCGCGCGCTTCTACGGACTGTAAGCGGTCCACCTGGACCACTGGGGAAAAGGGGGTGCACCCAAATGTGAAGTCAGGGTCAGTTAGGGATAGTTTTGAGTATATTGTTCATTCAGTGTCCATACTGCAGAAGTGGACAGAGTAAAAGTAGAAACCATTGCAGAATTTGCCTTGAAATTGTTCATGCTATATTGTATATTTTGCTTGTCTTTAGCCCTGTCATTTTACCTTTAACTAGCCTTTATTAACTTATAGTAAATATATATTTTTTTCTTGAACTACCGCGTGTGCGTTCATTTCTGGTTGCGGAGTCCAAACCACCTGCCTTGTTCTCGGTTCACAATAACTAACGGCCTAATGGTAGGGGAAAAAAATGGGGGCCACAAAAGGGGGCCATATATCATGCGGGACCCATAAAAGGCAATGTACATGCATAAAAAGGGGGTGTTATACTGTGTGGGGGCCAGTAAAGGGTGATTTTTTTTTTGACTTGTAAATGGGTGACCAGTTCAGGTAAAGAGAGGGCGTGGCCTAAACATTTTAGTGGGGCTCCCGTATATGAAACAAACCCTGCTTTGGTGCTGACAGACTCCCTTTAAGTGAGATAATGGATACGATGGTGACCTATTTGAGCGCCGTCAGCTTCACCCTCAGTTTTCATTTGCATTCTTTAATCCCCAATGTATTTAATTGATGATTTAAGGTAACTTATAATTATCTTTTTGCTAATTATTCTGTACCATCCAGGTGACCCAGAATTGAAGCAATGCAGTTTACGTAAGCCAGCAGAATTCACTCTGCCTACGGAGCTTCCAGCATTTTCTATTATGAAAGTTATTTAAAGTATCCATGAAAAGAATAGATTACTTTCTGATTCACTGAAGTCAGATTACGCGCCGCCTCTATCCTTTGTATTGTACGACGTCTTTTATGGCTCCCAACACTTCTTTTTGTATTCAATAAATGAGCAAATACATTTTTTTTTTTTTTTTTTTTGCAGTTGTCGACAGATTAGCCTCTGTATTCTATGGTTGACCTGTGCTTGGTGTGCATGTCCCTGGCTGAAGAATGCTGTAATTTGCAGGGTATGGAGACACCGAAACATGGGTATTCGTAAAGTTTTGGTAATGAATACTGCCAAACACAGCCCTAATAATAGTGCCACAACATATCTAATTAATACCACCATCCAATGCATATACTACAAAAAGTGTCCACATAGAAGTGCCGTACAATGGGCAAAAAGGGGCAATTGGAACTGTAGGCTTACAGTATTTGTCCAATCCAGGGGAGTAGCTATAGGGGGTGCAGTGGCAGCAGTCAATACTAGGCCCCGGATCCTGATGGAACCCTAAAGGTTTGTACCACTATTCTAAATGGCACAAGGTAGGTAAGGGCCCCATTACAGATTCTGCATGGGCCCCAGGGGCGTCAGGCTACACCTCTGCTCCAGCCGATTAGACTGTGTCTGAGCCACTGATGGTAAGGTTGGAGGTTCCTAAATGGTGGTGGGCTCATGGCACAATATGACCCAGTGAGTCAAACAAATGGTTCAACAGTATAGCCCTGACAGTCATAACCCAGACAACCCAGCGCTTGGATTCCATTCGGGGATTCCGTCCCCGAATCCACTTGAAAAACGCTGAGAGAAAAGTCCTGCAAGCAAGGACTTTAATCTCCACATTTTTCGGTCAGAAACCCATCTGACCCCATTATAGCCTATGGGATTCGTGGTTTTCCACAGGTAACCGCTTTGTAAGTGGATTGGGTTTCGGTGTTTCAAGTCCCCAAGCTGACCCGAAGAACAGAAACCCAAGCGCAGGTGTGAACCTAGAGTAAATTGATTTTCTCTATACCCTACAGATGTTTGATCTGATTTCCATTGGTGACATGGTAGATGTCTACGTGGTAGTCCAGTTCTGTGCAGACGTGTGCTCAGATATGGACTCCACTGTTCCAGTGATGCGTCGCTTCAGGTCGTTCAGATCCTGCGGTTGTTAGGCCTGGTGATCATGGAGGCCAATGCACCATTGGTCAATTGTTCATCCAACATTCTAGTAGAGTTTCATTCAGGTATTGGCGAACATCCAAATGGAAATGTGGAGGTCACCATCCCACTGGTAAACATCTGCCGTGTCTGCAGTGGAAACCACATGAATATCTGTAATGTATAGATAAAACTTGGATAGATAATGAGTCTGTTCATGTTAATAAAGTTGTGTTCTATTCTCCTGGCTACAATATAATACTATCTATTGATCTACCTACAGCACCTCCGCAGGAGAAAGCGAGCATTGCCATTGAGATTAAAAGGGTCACCATGTAATGTGCTACTTTTACTGTGCATATGTCACTATTCCCTTTTACATTACGTGTTTTATTTTTTTCATAATTATTTATACATCTAACAAGTTGAAGGTGTTGTATAAAATTAGATAAACATGGCTGTATTCTTCCAGAAACAGCACCACACCTGTCCACAGGTTGTGTATGGTATTAAAGCTCAGTCTCAACCACTTCAATGGAACTAAGCTGCAATACCAAAGACAACCTGTGGACAGGGATGGCACAGTTTTGGATCCCTTCAATCCTTTGTAAAATAGTATTTATACATCACTGATAGCTCTGCCTCCCGGACTTCATAGTGTAGAAAGTGCTGAGATTTTAGTGGATAAATGATAAGTTATACTGTCCTCCTGCTCTATAACATGCTAACCGACAGAACTGGATTCTCCATGCGAAGAGAAGTTAGACTGAATCTTATCCCGCAAACCATATATGAATCTGCTCGGCTTCTGCTCTTCTTCTGCAGCTCAGTCTACATGTTGAATATGACATCATCCCTTTAATTATGGCAATCCAAGAAATCCCAGGATGCAGTTTATCAAGTAATTTTCTGTGTAGTTTTTTTGTTATTTTTTACTTTTTCTATCTTTGCTCATTCCATTGGTCACATGGTATCGAAGGAAACAGAATTCACCTTATAGAAACAGAAGACACTGAACTTGTAACATCTGATGACGTCATGGTTAGTGGCCATTCAAGAAAATATAGACTTTGTTTCGACATCCACAGAGGATATATCGGCACGTGTCCCAACAATTCCCATCTTCAGAGATTCCCATGTGGCATGCATATAGAATCCTGCTGAAGGAGATGAGTAAGAACTTGTGACAGAGGTGGAGTGACAATTTACCTAATGTAACAGGAAATGCAGATTTGGTGACAAATTGTCAACATTCCTCAGAACTGTCTCTAGATCATGAGAAGAGGCCATGGGTTAAAGGGAGTCTGTCACCAGTACCCAGCGTATCGTCCAGGTCCCACAGATAGGTTAGTATCACCAGAACCAGCATATCACCCAAGCCCGGCAGATAGATAGGTTACTGTCACCAGAACCAGCATATCACCCCAGTCCTGCAGATAGATAGGTTACTGTCACCAGAACCAGCATATCACCCAAGCCCGGCAGATAGATAGGTTAGTGTCACCAGAACCAGCATATCACCCCAGCCCTGCAGATAGATAGGTTAGTGTCACCAGAACCAGCATATCACCCCAGCCCTGCAGATAGATAGGTTAGTGTCACCAGAACCTGCATATCACCCCAGCCCTGCAGATAGATAGGTTAATGTCACCAGAACCAGCATATCACCCCAGCCGTGCAGATAGGTAGGTTAGTATCACCAGAACCAGCATATCACCCCAGCCCTGCAGATAGATAGGTTAGTGTCACCAGAACCAGCATATCACCCCAGCCCTGCAGATAGATAGGTTAGTATCACCAGAACCAGCATATCACCCCAGCCCTGCAGATAGATAGGTTAGTGTCACCAGAACCAGCATATCACCCCAGCCCTGCAGATAGATAGGTTAGTGCCACCAGAACCAGGAAATCACCCCAGCCCTGCAGATAGATAGGTTAGTGTCACCAGAACCAGCATATCCCCCCCAGCCCTGCAGATAGATAGGTTAGTGTCACCAGAACCAGTATATCACCCCAGCCCTGCAGATAGATAGGTTAGTATCACCAGAACCAGCATATCACCCCAGCCCTGCAGATAGATAGGTTAGTCTCACCAGAAACAGCATATCACCTGTTGACACTAACCTATCAACCCAGCCTTATCAACCTAGTTTATATAAATGTTAGTTTTACTGTGCCTATGAGGTGGTTTTATTTTTCTATATTATCCTGCCTGTACTGTATCTACATTCACTTATGTGCCTTCCATTGTCTAATAAAATAAAACTATCATTTTACAAGTAACACTTGTCTGTAATTAGAGTCATTATTCAATTAATTTCTATTATTTTCAGTAATTATAACGCAGATTTTAATTGTTTGGTGTCTTTGCAGCACTATAATGAGGTCATAGAGCACATGTGGAGTGGCACTTCTTAGAGTAGACCATATAGAAGCTTTGCCAAGCCTTGTTCGGTTTATTGGCCAACTTGTAATGCTTCATTTCCTCTGCACTAACTGGGAACAAAGGAAGAGGCATGTTGAAATCCAACCAATCTGGTAAATCAGGAAACCTCCATAGTCACTTGACTGGCGAACACTGTTCCCAATAAGATGTGAGGCTGTTGCCCCTGGCAGTTTAGAAGGGCAATGAGTGCTTTCATCAGGACTGGTGTTATGGTGCCCCGGGGGGGCGGGCGAGTTGGGGCAGTGAACTGTATTCATTATTCCCTGCTCCAATGAGTGTTGACGTCAGACCTCGGGGCAGGAAGGAGCATGGGGCAGGGGCAGAGTAATAAACCTAGCTCACTCCCTGGACATTATACTATGTATGGGGGCACAGAAGGGATCATTATACTGTGTGAGGCACTGAGAGGGGAATTCAGCTGTGTGGGGGCACTAAGGGGGCTTTATACTGTGTGGTAGCATAAGGCAATAACATACAATGTGTAGGAATAAGGGACCATTATACTGTGTTAGGGACAGGAGGGGGCATTATAAAGTGTAGGCGCATAAAGAGGCACTTTACTGTGTGGGAGCACAACAGAGTAGTATAATGGTGGAGGACACTAAGGGGGAAGTATCCTGTATGGGGGCACAATGGAGCAGAATACTGTGTGAGGAAATGAGAGGGTATTATATTGTAATATAAAGGGGGCACAGCATAGAAACAGGGGAGTGGTCTGTACTGTGTGTGGGGGATAAGAGAGCATTAAATTGTGTGAGAGCATAAAGGGGGCAGGATACTGTATGTTGATGCATAAGAGGGCATTATATTGTGGTGTAAAGGGGGCACGGCAAAAAAATACAAGGAGTGACCTGTAATCAGGGGGCACCACCTTAAAAAAAATTTAATGGAGTGCAAAGAGCACTGTTTTTTTCTTTACTCCCAGACATCATTTTCCAAACTATGCCCACCTTTGATGAGTCTTTAACCACTACATTCAGCAACTGCTTAGAGGAAACATTGCTGCCCATCTATCTAATGTGTATGGTGGTGGGTGTCTTGACTCTCCCCTGAAGGAGATCCAAAGTATCGGATATGTTGGATTTTCTCAAGGGAGATAAGCCACCACCAGAGGAGGTTCGAGAGGTGGCTCTTAAGTGCATGATGGAGAGAGGATAAACTATGCCAAACCATTTTACTACCGTAGTGGCTTATGCCCCAGGAGAACAAAGGATATCAAACATATATCTGCCATTGGGGAAGGCAGGGGGAAACACTAAAACCCAAATCTCTGATACAAACTTGACATGGCAGCTGGGCCAACCATGATCAACTCAACCTCAGCAGATTGGCTTTATATTTTGTTGCATTAACCACTGTCTTATTTTCGGTACATCTTAGTAAACACAACAAGTTGTTCAAAGTCAGAGAAGAGGCAGCAAATTCTTGAGGTATCCATAACCATATTACAAGTTTGACAACTATCTTTACACTCACAATAACAAGCCCCTCCTAGATAAGTCAAGTTCCTCCTAGACAAGTCCTAGACCATGGAAGAACCTTGTTAAAGAGATGTCTTTATGATGAGACATGATAATAGTTAGGAAATTATTGTGTTGTTGTTTCTGCCAAGAAAGGTGTGTTTCCAAGGCTTTAAATAAGCGACACCGAGAAGGAAATGTAATATCATTATCATATTCGACCCAGAGTAGGAACACAAGCCTGGCTCCAGGAACAATGATGCGTCCAACGGGTTTAGCTGCAGTATTGATGCTGTCATTGCTCTTCACTCAGGCAACAGGTGAGATGTTGAGACATCAGCTGTACCCTGGAGGAGATGTAGTTTAGTATTATTGTCATGTGTTGGCAGGGTTTTTGGGTTTTAAGCTGTCCAGGACCAGTGCAATACTTAGTTGGGGTTCACCCCTCTAGTATTCACCTGCTAGATCCTTTACATTTTGGTGGATCTACATAGTACAAGATGTAGAAGAAAAGAGCCTAATGCCCATGCCCAGAGCTAAGGCTGACTGTATATAATAAATCCCTTCCTTAATTCAGGATTTATCTTGATCTTAGAACAATTAGTAACAGAAAGATCTGCAATTATTCCATTAAGATACGTCAGGAGGAATTAGCAGTAATTGTGGCGGGATATTTTGTGCCTTTTGACCTCTTTATTCTCCCTCTACGTATACTGCCTATGTTATTATATATTGTATTGTTATTTCTTGGATTACTATGGTTTATCTATGTATATATGGGATCAAAATATACTACAGCACTTTGTACTAAGGGTGCACATTCTACAGAAGTAACCAATGTGGCTCCTGTGAAGACCATGAAGATTGTTGGCCTCCACAGCAAGCCCTTCGTTAGCAAAAAAGGCCAAGTGAAAGCCTTCTTAGTACCCATTACGTGCTCTGGGCCCCTAAAATTTCCAATCAAATGTCCACCAGCCCTTTCTAACTCTAAATCATAAACACAAAAGAGGGTTTATTGTTCTAAAAGTTCTTCAGGTCTGCAGGTCTTTGGATAGTCAACTGGGAAGGGAGAAGTGCAGTAATGAGTCTTCTTCAAGCCAGTTCTCCACTAGCCTTGGTACCCTCGGTCAGTCAGTGGTGCTTCCCAATTATTTATGTCTCATCAAGAAGTCTTCCTACGATCCTTAATGTAGCATTTTTTGGAGCTCCCAACAGTGTTTCTCTTAAACTTTCAATAGCCATTGGCCAAACACTCAACTCCTCAAACACATCTAAATCCAGTTCAGCCGACTATACGTGTGTCCTCGAAGGGAAGAGGGGAGAAAGCCGTTACCAGATACTTCTTGCGGTGGTTTATCTTCCTTGAGAGGAAAAGGCTTGAGAGCTGACAGCCAGCAAACTCAATCTTTCCCCGAACATCATGTGTTGACGGAGAGTCAAGGGGACCTCCATACAAATTAGAAATTAGCAAGTTTGGCCAAACTTAATCTAATGTTTATGGCCACTTTTACAACCTTGTTCTTCCCCACCAGAAATGAAGGAGGCCAGACACATTAGATAGATACTGGTTGATGGTTGAATAACTGTTGAAGGAACGTTGATCTGGTGAACAATCCTTCTTCCAACACATCCATATACTTCGTAGTTGAAATTTTGTCTACACTTGCATTGTCGGAAGTGATGTTCATTATAGAAAGATGAAAGATCTTGTGCACGATTTTTCATGTGTTGGGGAAAAAATTCAACAATGGATTATGGAGTGTTGCCAGAAGACTAAATCAATCTTTTTTTTGGTAAACTCCACTCAACATACGAGACAATGATGGTATGACCCATTAGGGTTGGTGCCATCTAGGTTGTGCTATCCTGGTAGGGTCAAGTTAAAAATATTGAACGTTACCGACAGGCAGAGCATCTATTTAGCTGCAGACCTCTTTATTTAACCCTTTTTATTTCAGATTGCACAGTTTGCAGAGAGTTTTCCCTGTGGCCCTCACTTTTCGGGTTCCATAGGCTTTTTCCATGACCCTGGAATATCCCCATGAAAACTCCTAGCTAACCTAAAATGACTTTCATAACTACTCATGATGACTCCTGACCTAATAATGTCCCAGGTTTAGCAGAATGGACATATAAACAGAATCTAGTAGGGCTTGTATATGGGGGTTGTTTGTATGAGACAGTCCCTCTAAATATAGAGCGGTGTATGTGGTTGACTCTACAGCCTTAGGATGCTCCTGTATGATTCTTATCTATTGTTGTTTTTGCTCTCACTTGCTTTTCTTTCTAATGACTTTCCTCTCGGCTGTATAAATGACTACACAATGATAAGAGTGAGAACATGTTTGTAATTAACAAGGCTGTAGGAGGCCGACAAACACCTCAACAAACCTGTAATTACCCCGCGAGGCTGCCACATTGTGCCCTAGATCTGAATGTAAAAAAGGCTTCTTGTTTATGAGCCTATTAGTGTAATGAACCCGGCAAGAAATGTGTCCTAATAAATGCCAACATAGAGCATATAATAATAGTAGAATAATACCAAATTACATACGGTTTACACCATATATTATGTCAGAGGCGAGGTATATAGTAGTTATATTCTTGTACATAGGAGGCAGTATTATACTAGTTATATTCTTGTACATAGGAGGCAGTATTATAGTGATGTAGGGGGTTTTTTTTTTTTTATTTTATTTGTTTTGTAGTTATATTCTTGTACATAGGAGCAGTATTATAGTAGTTATATTCTTGTACATAGGAGCAGTATTATAGTAGTTATATTCTTGTACATAGGGGGTAGTATTATAGTAGTATATTCTTGTACATAGGAGCAGTATTATAGTAGTTATATTCTTGTACATAGGAGTAGTATTATAGTAGTTATATTCTTGTACATAGGAGCAGTATTATAGTAGTTATATTCTTGTACATAGGAGTAGTATTATAGTAGTTATATTCTTGTACATAGGAGCAGTATTATAGTAGTTATATTCTTGTACATAGGAGTAGTATTATAGTAGTTATATTCTTGTACATAGGAGCAGTATTATAGTAGTTATATTCTTGTATATAGGAGTAGTATTATAGTAGTTATATTCTTGTACATAGGAGCAGTATTATAGTAGTTATATTCTTGTACATAGTAGTAGTATTATAGTAGTTATATTCTTGTACATAGGAGCAGTATTATAGTAGTTATATTCTTGTACATAGGAGCAGTATTATAGTAGTTATATTCTTGTACATAGGAGCAGTATTATAGTAGTTATATTCTTGTACATAGGAGGCAGTATTATAGTAGTTATATTCTTGTACATAGGAGCAGTATTATAGTAGTTATATTCTTGTACATAGGAGCAGTATTATAGTAGTTATATTCTTGTACATAGGGGGTAGTATTATAGTAGTATATTCTTGTACATAGGAGCAGTATTATAGTAGTTATATTCTTGTACATAGGAGCAGTATTATAGTAGTTATATTCTTGTACATAGGAGTAGTATTATAGTAGTTATATTCTTGTACATAGGAGTAGTATTATAGTAGTTATATTCTTGTACATAGGAGGCAGTATTATAGTAGTTATATTCTTGTACATAGGAGCAGTATTATAGTAGTTATATTCTTGTACATAGGAGCAGTATTATAGTAGTTATATTCTTGTACATAGGAGGTAGTATTATAGTAGTTATATTCTTGTACATAGGAGCAGTATTATAGTAGTTATATTCTTGTACATAGGAGCAGTATTATAGTAGTTATATTCTTGTACATAGGAGGCAGTATTATATTAGTTATATTCTTGTACATAGGAGCAGTATTATAGTAGTTATATTCTTGTACATAGGTGTAGTATTATAGTAGTTATATTCTTGTACATAGGGGCAGTATTATACTAGTTATATTCTTGTAGGGGCACCAAAGGGGCAGTATTATAATAATTATTTTTTTGTACATAGGGGCAGTTTTAAAATTATTTTTTTTTTTTACCAAGGGGGCAGTATTATAGTAGTTATATTCTTGTACATGAGGCAGTTTTATAGTAGTTATATTTTTGTACATTTTGTACAAATATGGTAATACTGGCTGGTTTATATACATTGGAGGAATAGTTATATAATGATGAGGAAAAAAATTATCCGAGTGCTTTTTTAATTTTATGAAAACTACAGTAGGGACTATCATTGGTTCTGGACACTATTAATAGCAATACTTTATTTAAGTAATAATGATAGTTATTATTATTATTGTTTATTTATATAGCACCATTAATTCCATGGTGCTTTATATTTGAGGGTTTACATACGGTACACCAGATATACAAAACAGATAATGCTAACAGTGATCACTGGCACAGTGGGATAGAGGGCCCTTCCCACAAGGGCTTACAGTCTATGAGGGAAGAGGGATAGAGACAGAAGGTGGGGGTAGAGGCTGTACAGGTGGCGGTGTGGTGACAGTAGTGTTATTGGAGGTTGTAGGCCTTCCTGAATAGGTGAGTCTTCAGGGCCTTCTTGAAGCTTGTGACTGTGGAGGACAGTCTTATGTGTCTTGGTAATGAGTTCCAGAGTATGGGGGATAGTTAGCAGGGTGGAATCCCTATGAGGTACGAAACAGACATAAGAAGAATAGGGAAAGGAGAATTTAAAATCTAACTTTTATTTAATCTAATTAATATTCAACAGACCCGAATCAAATAACTTGTAATAGTTAATTAAAAATACCGTTATTAGTAATAGTTACTAGTTGTGTTGTGGAATGTCCGCTACAATCGGCTTTCCTCCTCAATAATGGTTATGGAGCATCCAATAAATGTTCATTCTCGGAGCCCATATAGGAGGATTAGATGGTGTTAATAAGTGAAATTTTAATTTTCCCTAATAATCATTGTGGTGCATGTAGTTATGTATCATGAAACCACAAAGAGGGATGAATCAGTACACCAATAATACCGAGTACGGCTCTGGATCCTACTCGCCCTGTATTCACACTGTACACCTGGTCTGGGTCCAAGAAAGGTCCCATCTGAATGAGGTCGCCTTGTTGTTGCAGGTCCAGGATGTTCTTGGTCTTCCATGTTTGATATCTCAGCGACCACCTTACATGTGCTTAAAATTAACTCTTTTCACTTCTCAGGTCCTTAGCGGGGTCGATACTTATATTAACCCTTTCTGACCCCTCCCTTCAGACTTATGTCTTATTACTTTATCGCTGCTTCTTACATGATGGCTGACTACTAATATTTCCTATTTTTTGTTTATTTTCCAGCTCAAGCTACTACTTCATCAAGTGCAGGTAAGTCGTTCCCCCCTCCCCCACCCTTGCTTCCCATAATTCTTAACAGAAAGGCTAAAGACAGGGCTGGAGTCTAGTACGGGCCCTCCGCTATTTAGGGGCCACTGCTTTACTATTCACCTCCAACCAAACTACTTTAATATTCCTTATTGTCAGATCATCAGTCAAGATGTTGTATTATGTACACAATGTTATTATACAAGTATTATACCTGCTGCAGCTTGGCCATAGTATGTGAGCCCTATATAGCAGAATTTTGATAACTGTATGGCAGTATTATGTGAGAACCGTATAGTAGTTCAATGTGAGCACTATATAGGGGTATTATTTGGCAGTATTACATGAGAATCATATAGTAATACAATGTGTGCACTATATGGGTATATTATTTGGCAGTATTATGTGAGAACCACCTAGTAGTAAATTGTGTGCACTGTATGGGGGTATTATTTGACAGTATTATGTGAGTACCATATAGTAGTACCATGTGTGTACTGTATGGCGGTATTATTTGGCAGTATTCTGTGAGTACCATATAGTAGTACAATGTGAGCACTGTATGGGGGTATTATTTGGCAGTACAGTAATACCTCGTACACTCGCGTTTCCGAATTTGCGAATTCACAGATTCGCGATATTTTTTTGGCAACTAACATATATAGAGTTTGCTCTTTTTTCTCAGATCTGTGAAATTTAATTTTAAAAAAACACCTTCGCTATTGGGTAGTAGCGTCCTGTTCGTTACGTACCCGGTAATTAGTTTCATTTTACTGTGAGTGTATAAGAAAAATGAATGAATGTATTAATATACAGTACTGTACAGTATACTTTAGTATACTGTACAGTACTGTAGGGTAAAGTTTATTGATATTTAGGGGTTAAACATTAGAAATCGGCATTGTAAGCGCTTCTAAGCGCTTGTACCAAACATTCGCGATTCCTCGCGATCCGCGACCGGTTCTGGACCCTAACCTCGCGAATGTACGAGGTATTACAGTATTATGTGAGAACCACCTAGTAGTAAATTGTGTGCACTGTATGGAGGTATCATTTGGCAGTATTATGTGAGTACCATATAGTAGTACAATGTGTGTACTGTATGGGGATATTATTTAGCAGTATTATGTGAGTACCATATAGTAGTACAATGTGTGTACTGTATGGGGATATTATTTAGCAGTATTATGTGAGTACCATATAGTACTACCATGTGTGCACTGTATGGGGATATTATTTGGCAGTATTCTGTGAGCACTATATGAACTATTATTTAGCTGTATGACAGTATTCTCTGTACTTTCTTACATAAAGTAACAGACCTCACACATCCAGTTCTGAGGCCTCCACAGACCTTACCAGTACAGCGCCTCCTGGTGGTCATTATATTGTTCCATTTTCTATTAGGGAATTAACTCTTTATATTCCTTTCACAGGACCAACCACTACAACTGCCTCAACAACAACACCCGCAACAACAACCACTGGTCAGTAATTATATTAACCCTTTCCAGAATTCCCAGAGCAATTTATTTCCGTTATACAATAGATTATACAATTTCTATAGGGATATTATTTGGCGCTGTTACATGAGAACCATCTAGTAACACAATGTGTGCACTGTATGGAGGTATTATTTGGCAGTGTTATCTGGTAACCATATAGTAATACAATGTGTACACTGTATGGGGGTATAATTTGGCAGTATTATATGAGAACCATATAGAATTAAATTGTGTGCACTGTATGGAGGTATCATTTGGCAGTATTACATGAGTACCATATAGTAGTACAATGTGTGCACTGTATGGGGATATTATTTAGCAGTATTATGTGAGTACCATTGTGTCTGTTCTGTTGGGGATTTTTTGCGTTATGTGACTACCATATAGTAGTACAATGTGTGCACTGTATGGGGATATTATTTAGAAGTATTATGTGAGTACCATATAGTAGTACCATGTGTGCACTGTATGGGGATATTATTTTGCAGTATTATGTGAGTACCATATAGTAGTACCATGTGTGTACTGTATGGTGGTATTATTTGGCAGTATTCTGTGAGTACCATATAGTAGTACAATGTGAGCACTGTATGGGGGTATTATTTGGCAGTATTATGTGAGCATTATGTTATTTAGCTGTATGACAGTATTCTCTGTACTTTCTTACCTAATGTAATAGACCTCACACATCCAGTTCTGAGGCCTCCACAGACCTTACCAGTACAGCGCCTCCTGGTGGTCATTATATTGTTCCATTTTCTATTAGGGAATTAACTCGTTATATTCCTTTCACAGGACCAACCACTACAACTGCCTCAACAACAACACCCGCAACAACAACCACTGGTCAGTAATTATATTAACCCTTTCCAGAATTCCCAGAGCAATTTATTTCCGTTATACAATAGATTATACAATTTCTATAGGGATATTATGTTGGCGCTGTTACATGAGAACCATCTAGTAACACAATGTGTGCACTGTATGGAGGTATTATTTGGCAGTGTTATCTGGTAACCATATAGTAATACAATGTGTACACTGTATGGGGGTATAATTTGGCAGTATTATATGAGAACCATATAGAATTAAATTGTGTGCACTGTATGGAGGTATCATTTGGCAGTATTATGTGAGTACCATATAGTAGTACAATGTGTGCACTGTATGGGGGATATTATTTAGCAGTATTATGTGAGTACCATATAGTAGTACCATGTGTGCACTGTATGGGGATATTATTTAGCAGTATTGGAGCAGTGTAATGTGTGCACGTATGGGGGTAGCAGTATTAGGAGTACCATATAGTAGTACCATGTGTGCACTGTATGGGGATATTATTTAGCAGTATTATGTGAGTACCATATAGTAGTACCATGTGTGCACTGTATGGGGATATTATTTAGCAGTATTATGTGAGTACCATATAGTAGTACCATGTGTGCACTGTATGGGGATATTATTTGGCAGTATTATGTGGAAAAGGAAGGGGAAAAAAAAAAAAAGGAAAAAAAGGGAGGGCGACAGAGAACCACAGAACACAAGGCACTGTAGGAGGTATTATTTGGCAGTGTTATCTGGTAACCATATAGTAGTACCATGTGTGCACTGTATGGGGGTATTATTTAGCAGTATTATATGAGAACCATATAGAATTAAATTGTGTGCACTGTTGGGGTATCTTTGGCAGTATTTGTGAGTACCATGGATATAGTAGTACCATGTGTGACTGTAGGGGATATTATTAGCAGTATTATGAGAGTACCATATAGTAGTACCATGTGTGGCACTGTATGGGGATATTATTTAGCAGTATTATGTGAGTACCATATAGTAGTACCATGTGTGCACTGTATGGGGATATTATTTAGCAGTATTATGTGAGTACCATATAGTAGTACCATGTGTGTACTGTATGAGGATATTATTTAGCAGCATTATGTGAGTACCATATAGTAGTACCATGTGTGTACTGTATGGTGGTATTATTTGGCAGTATTCTGTGAGTACCATATAGTAGTACAATGTGAGCACTGTATGGGGGTATTATTTGGCAGTATTATGTGAGCATTATGTTATTTAGCTGTATGGCAGTATTCTCTGTACTTTCTTACCTAATGTAATAGACCTCACACATCCAGTTCTGAGGCCTCCACAGACCTTACCAGTACAGCGCCTCCTGGTGGTCATTATATTGTTCAATTTTCTATTAGGGTATTAACTCTTTATATTCCTTTCACAGGAGCAACCACTACAACTGCCCCAACAACAACACCCGCAACAACAACCCCTGGTCAGTAATTATATTAACCCTTTCCAGAATTTCCAGACCAATTTATTTCCGTTATACAATAGATTATACAATTTCTATAGGGATATTATGTGGCAGTATTATAAGAGAACCATATAGTAGTACAATGTGTGCACTGTATGGGGATATTATTTGGCAGTATTCTGTGAGCACTATATGAACTATTATTTAGCTGTATGGCAGTATTCTCTGTACTTTCTTACATAAAGTAACAGACCTCACACATCCAGTTCTGAGGCCTCCACAGACCTTACCAGTACAGCGCCTCCTGGTGGTCATTATATTGTTCCATTTTCCATTAGGGAATTAACTCTTTATATTCCTTTCACAGGACCAACCACTACAACTGCCTCAACAACAACACCCGCAACAACAACCACTGGTCAGTAATTATATTAACCCTTTCCAGAATTCCCAGAGCAATTTATTTCCGTTATACAATAGATTATACAATTTCTATAGGGATATTATTTGGCGCTGTTACATGAGAACCATCTAGTAACACAATGTGTGCACTGTATGGAGGTATTATTTGGCAGTGTTATCTGGTAACCATATAGTAATACAATGTGTACACTGTATGGGGGTATAATTTGGCAGTATTATATGAGAACCATATAGAATTAAATTGTGTGCACTGTATGGAGGTATCATTTGGCAGTATTATGTGAGTACCATATAGTAGTACCATGTGTGCACTGTATGGGGATATTATTTAGCAGTATTATGTGAGTACCATATAGTAGTACCATGTGTGTACTGTATGGTGGTATTATTTGGCAGTATTCTGTGAGTACCATATAGTAGTACCATGTGTGCACTGTATGGGGGTATTATTTAGCAGCATTATGTGAGTACCATATAGTAGTACCATGTGTGTACTGTATGGGGATATTATTTAGCAGTATTATGTGAGTACCATATAGTAGTACCATGTGTGCACTGTATGGGGATATTATTTAGCAGTATTATGTGAGTACCATATAGTAGTACCATGTGTGCACTGTATGGGGGTATTATTTGGCAGCATTATGTGAGTACCATATAGTAGTACCATGTGTGCACTGTATGGGGGTATTATTTAGCAGTATTCTGTGAGTACCATATAGTAGTACCATGTGTGCACTGTATGGTGGTATTATTTGGCAGTATTCTGTGAGTACCATATAGTAGTACAATGTGAGCACTGTATGGGGGTATTATTTGGCAGTATTATGTGAGCATTATGTTATTTAGCTGTATGGCAGTATTCTCTGTACTTTCTTACCTAATGTAATAGACCTCACACATCCAGTTCTGAGGCCTCCACAGACCTTACCAGTACAGCGCCTCCTGGTGGTCATTATATTGTTCAATTTTCTATTAGGGTATTAACTCTTTATATTCCTTTCACAGGAGCAACCACTACAACTGCCCCAACAACAACACCCGCAACAACAACCACTGGTCAGTAATTATATTAACCCTTTCCAGAATTTCCAGACCAATTTATTTCCGTTATACAATAGATTATACAATTTCTATAGGGATATTATATGGCAGTATTATATGAGAACCATATAGTAGTACAATGTGTGCACTGTATGGGGGTATTATTTGGCAGTATTATGTGAGCATTATGTTATTTAGCTGTATGGCAGTATTCTCTGTACTTTCTTACCTAATGTAATAGACCTCACACATCCAGTTCTGAGGCCTCCACAGACCTTACCAGTACAGCGCCTCCTGGTGGTCATTATATTGTTCCATTTTCTATTAGGGAATTAACTCGTTATATTCCTTTCACAGGACCAACCACTACAACTGCCTCAACAACAACACCCGCAACAACAACCACTGGTCAGTAATTATATTAACCCTTTCCAGAATTCCCAGAGCAATTTATTTCCGTTATACAATAGATTATACAATTTCTATAGGGATATTATTTGGCGCTGTTACATGAGAACCATCTAGTAACACAATGTGTGCACTGTATGGAGGTATTATTTGGCAGTGTTATCTGGTAACCATATAGTAATACAATGTGTACACTGTATGGGGGTATAATTTGGCAGTATTATATGAGAACCATATAGAATTAAATTGTGTGCACTGTATGGAGGTATCATTTGGCAGTATTATGTGAGTACCATATAGTAGTACAATGTGTGCACTGTATGGGGATATTATTTAGCAGTATTATGTGAGTACCATATAGTAGTACCATGTGTGCACTGTATGGGGATATTATTTAGCAGTATTATGAGAGTACCATATAGTAGTACCATGTGTGTACTGTATGGGGATATTATTTAGCAGTATTATGTGAGTACCATATAGTAGTACCATGTGTGCACTGTATGGGGATATTATTTAGCAGTATTATGTGAGTACCATATAGTAGTACCATGTGTGTACTGTATGAGGATATTATTTAGCAGCATTATGTGAGTACCATATAGTAGTACCATGTATGTACTGTATGGTGGTATTATTTGGCAGTATTCTGTGAGTACCATATAGTAGTACAATGTGAGCACTGTATGGGGGTATTATTTGGCAGTATTATGTGAGCATTATGTTATTTAGCTGTATGGCAGTATTCTCTGTACTTTCTTACATAATGTAATAGACCTCACACATCCAGTTCTGAGGCCTCCACAGACCTTACCAGTACAGCGCCTCCTGGTGGTCATTATATTGTTCCATTTTCCATTAGGGAATTAACTCTTTATATTCCTTTCACAGGACCAACCACTACAACTGCCTCAACAACAACACCCGCAACAACAACCACTGGTCAGTAATTATATTAACCCTTTCCAGAATTCCCAGAGCAATTTATTTCCGTTATACAATAGATTATACAATTTCTATAGGGATATTATTTGGCGCTGTTACATGAGAACCATCTAGTAACACAATGTGTGCACTGTATGGAGGTATTATTTGGCAGTGTTATCTGGTAACCATATAGTAATACAATGTGTACACTGTATGGGGGTATAATTTGGCAGTATTATATGAGAACCATATAGAATTAAATTGTGTGCACTGTATGGAGGTATCATTTGGCAGTATTACATGAGTACCATATAGTAGTACAATGTGTGCACTGTATGGGGATATTATTTAGCAGTATTATGTGAGTACCATATAGTAGTACAATGTGTGCACTGTATGGGGATATTATTTAGCAGTATTATGTGAGTACCATATAGTAGTACCATGTGTGCACTGTATGGGGATATTATTTAGCAGTATTATGTGAGTACCATATAGTAGTACCATGTGTGCACTGTATGGGGATATTATTTAGCAGTATTATGTGACTACCATATAGTAGTACAATGTGTGCACTGTATGGGGATATTATTTAGAAGTATTATGTGAGTACCATATAGTAGTACCATGTGTGCACTGTATGGGGATATTATTTTGCAGTATTATGTGAGTACCATATAGTAGTACCATGTGTGTACTGTATGGTGGTATTATTTGGCAGTATTCTGTGAGTACCATATAGTAGTACAATGTGAGCACTGTATGGGGGTATTATTTGGCAGTATTATGTGAGCATTATGTTATTTAGCTGTATGACAGTATTCTCTGTACTTTCTTACCTAATGTAATAGACCTCACACATCCAGTTCTGAGGCCTCCACAGACCTTACCAGTACAGCGCCTCCTGGTGGTCATTATATTGTTCCATTTTCTATTAGGGAATTAACTCGTTATATTCCTTTCACAGGACCAACCACTACAACTGCCTCAACAACAACACCCGCAACAACAACCACTGGTCAGTAATTATATTAACCCTTTCCAGAATTCCCAGAGCAATTTATTTCCGTTATACAATAGATTATACAATTTCTATAGGGATATTATTTGGCGCTGTTACATGAGAACCATCTAGTAACACAATGTGTGCACTGTATGGAGGTATTATTTGGCAGTGTTATCTGGTAACCATATAGTAATACAATGTGTACACTGTATGGGGGTATAATTTGGCAGTATTATATGAGAACCATATAGAATTAAATTGTGTGCACTGTATGGAGGTATCATTTGGCAGTATTATGTGAGTACCATATAGTAGTACAATGTGTGCACTGTATGGGGATATTATTTAGCAGTATTATGTGAGTACCATATAGTAGTACCATGTGTGCACTGTATGGGGATATTATTTAGCAGTATTATGAGAGTACCATATAGTAGTACCATGTGTGTACTGTATGGGGATATTATTTAGCAGTATTATGTGAGTACCATATAGTAGTACCATGTGTGCACTGTATGGGGATATTATTTAGCAGTATTATGTGAGTACCATATAGTAGTACCATGTGTGCACTGTATGGGGATATTATTTAGCAGTATTATGTGAGTACCATATAGTAGTACCATGTGTGTACTGTATGAGGATATTATTTAGCAGCATTATGTGAGTACCATATAGTAGTACCATGTGTGTACTGTATGGTGGTATTATTTGGCAGTATTCTGTGAGTACCATATAGTAGTACAATGTGAGCACTGTATGGGGGTATTATTTGGCAGTATTATGTGAGCATTATGTTATTTAGCTGTATGGCAGTATTCTCTGTACTTTCTTACATAATGTAATAGACCTCACACATCCAGTTCTGAGGCCTCCACAGACCTTACCAGTACAGCGCCTCCTGGTGGTCATTATATTGTTCAATTTTCTATTAGGGTATTAACTCTTTATATTCCTTTCACAGGAGCAACCACTACAACTGCCCCAACAACAACACCCGCAACAACAACCCCTGGTCAGTAATTATATTAACCCTTTCCAGAATTTCCAGACCAATTTATTTCCGTTATACAATAGATTATACAATTTCTATAGGGATATTATGTGGCAGTATTATAAGAGAACCATATAGTAGTACAATGTGTGCACTGTATGGGGATATTATTTGGCAGTATTCTGTGAGCACTATATGAACTATTATTTAGCTGTATGGCAGTATTCTCTGTACTTTCTTACATAAAGTAACAGACCTCACACATCCAGTTCTGAGGCCTCCACAGACCTTACCAGTACAGCGCCTCCTGGTGGTCATTATATTGTTCCATTTTCCATTAGGGAATTAACTCTTTATATTCCTTTCACAGGACCAACCACTACAACTGCCTCAACAACAACACCCGCAACAACAACCACTGGTCAGTAATTATATTAACCCTTTCCAGAATTCCCAGAGCAATTTATTTCCGTTATACAATAGATTATACAATTTCTATAGGGATATTATTTGGCGCTGTTACATGAGAACCATCTAGTAACACAATGTGTGCACTGTATGGAGGTATTATTTGGCAGTGTTATCTGGTAACCATATAGTAATACAATTTGTACACTGTATGGGGGTATAATTTGGCAGTATTATATGAGAACCATATAGAATTAAATTGTGTGCACTGTATGGAGGTATCATTTGGCAGTATTATGTGAGTACCATATAGTAGTACCATGTGTGCACTGTATGGGGATATTATTTAGCAGTATTATGTGAGTACCATATAGTAGTACCATGTGTGTACTGTATGGTGGTATTATTTGGCAGTATTCTGTGAGTACCATATAGTAGTACCATGTGTGCACTGTATGGGGGTATTATTTAGCAGCATTATGTGAGTACCATATAGTAGTACCATGTGTGTACTGTATGGTGGTATTATTTGGCAGTATTCTGTGAGTACCATATAGTAGTACCATGTGTGCACTGTATGGGGATATTATTTAGCAGTATTATGTGAGTACCATATAGTAGTACCATGTGTGTACTGTATGGTGGTATTATTTGGCAGTATTCTGTGAGTACCATATAGTAGTACCATGTGTGCACTGTATGGGGGTATTATTTAGCAGCATTATGTGAGTACCATATAGTAGTACCATGTGTGTACTGTATGGTGGTATTATTTGGCAGTATTCTGTGAGTACCATATAGTAGTACAATGTGAGCACTGTATGGGGGTATTATTTGGCAGTATTATATGAGAACCATATAGTAGTACAATGTGAGCACTGTATGGGGGTATTATTTGGCAGTATTATGTGAGCATTATGTTATTTAGCTGTATGGCAGTATTCTCTGTACTTTCTTACCTAATGTAATAGACCTCACACATCCAGTTCTGAGGCCTCCACAGACCTTACCAGTACAGCGCCTCCTGGTGGTCATTATATTGTTCAATTTTCTATTAGGGTATTAACTCTTTATATTCCTTTCACAGGAGCAACCACTACAACTGCCCCAACAACAACACCCGCAACAACAACCACTGGTCAGTAATTATATTAACCCTTTCCAGAATTTCCAGACCAATTTATTTCCGTTATACAATAGATTATACAATTTCTATAGGGATATTATATGGCAGTATTATATGAGAACCATATAGTAGTACAATGTGTGCACTGTATGGGGGTATTATTTGGCAGTATTATGTGAGCATTATGTTATTTAGCTGTATGGCAGTATTCTCTGTACTTTCTTACCTAATGTAATAGACCTCACACATCCAGTTCTGAGGCCTCCACAGACCTTACCAGTACAGCGCCTCCTGGTGGTCATTATATTGTTCCATTTTCTATTAGGGAATTAACTCGTCATATTCCTTTCACAGGACCAACCACTACAACTGCCTCAACAACAACACCCGCAACAACAACCACTGGTCAGTAATTATATTAACCCTTTCCAGAATTCCCAGAGCAATTTATTTCCGTTATACAATAGATTATACAATTTCTATAGGGATATTATTTGGCGCTGTTACATGAGAACCATCTAGTAACACAATGTGTGCACTGTATGGAGGTATTATTTGGCAGTGTTATCTGGTAACCATATAGTAATACAATGTGTACACTGTATGGGGGTATAATTTGGCAGTATTATATGAGAACCATATAGAATTAAATTGTGGGCACTGTATGGGGGGGCGGAGGTATCATTTGGCAGTATTATGTGAGTACCATATAGTAGTACAATGTGTGCACTGTATGGGGATATTATTTAGCAGTATTATGTGAGTACCATATAGTAGTACCATGTGTGCACTGTATGGGGATATTATTTAGCAGTATTATGAGAGTACCATATAGTAGTACCATGTGTGTACTGTATGGGGATATTATTTAGCAGTATTATGTGAGTACCATATAGTAGTACCATGTGTGCACTGTATGGGGATATTATTTAGCAGTATTATGTGAGTACCATATAGTAGTACCATGTGTGTACTGTATGAGGATATTATTTAGCAGCATTATGTGAGTACCATATAGTAGTACCATGTATGTACTGTATGGTGGTATTATTTGGCAGTATTCTGTGAGTACCATATAGTAGTACAATGTGAGCACTGTATGGGGGTATTATTTGGCAGTATTATGTGAGCATTATGTTATTTAGCTGTATGGCAGTATTCTCTGTACTTTCTTACATAATGTAATAGACCTCACACATCCAGTTCTGAGGCCTCCACAGACCTTACCAGTACAGCGCCTCCTGGTGGTCATTATATTGTTCCATTTTCCATTAGGGAATTAACTCTTTATATTCCTTTCACAGGACCAACCACTACAACTGCCTCAACAACAACACCCGCAACAACAACCACTGGTCAGTAATTATATTAACCCTTTCCAGAATTCCCAGAGCAATTTATTTCCGTTATACAATAGATTATACAATTTCTATAGGGATATTATTTGGCGCTGTTACATGAGAACCATCTAGTAACACAATGTGTGCACTGTATGGAGGTATTATTTGGCAGTGTTATCTGGTAACCATATAGTAATACAATGTGTACACTGTATGGGGGTATAATTTGGCAGTATTATATGAGAACCATATAGAATTAAATTGTGTGCACTGTATGGAGGTATCATTTGGCAGTATTACATGAGTACCATATAGTAGTACAATGTGTGCACTGTATGGGGATATTATTTAGCAGTATTATGTGAGTACCATATAGTAGTACCATGTGTGTACTGTATGGGGATATTATTTAGCAGTATTATGTGAGTACCATATAGTAGTACCATGTGTGCACTGTATGGGGATATTATTTAGCAGTATTATGTGAGTACCATATAGTAGTACCATGTGTGTACTGTATGGTGGTATTATTTGGCAGTATTATGTGAGTACCATATAGTAGTACCATGTGTGCACTGTATGGGGGTATTATTTAGCAGTATTATGTGAGTACCATATAGTAGTACAATGTGTGCACTGTATGGGGATATTATTTAGCAGTATTATGTGAGTACCATATAGTAGTACCATGTGTGTACTGTATGAGGATATTATTTAGCAGCATTATGTGAGTACCATATAGTAGTACCATGTATGTACTGTATGGTGGTATTATTTGGCAGTATTCTGTGAGTACCATATAGTAGTACAATGTGAGCACTGTATGGGGGTATTATTTGGCAGTATTATGTGAGCATTATGTTATTTAGCTGTATGGCAGTATTCTCTGTACTTTCTTACATAATGTAATAGACCTCACACATCCAGTTCTGAGGCCTCCACAGACCTTACCAGTACAGCGCCTCCTGGTGGTCATTATATTGTTCCATTTTCCATTAGGGAATTAACTCGTCATATTCCTTTCACAGGACCAACCACTACAACTGCCTCAACAACAACACCCGCAACAACAACCACTGGTCAGTAATTATATTAACCCTTTCCAGAATTCCCAGAGCAATTTATTTCCGTTATACAATAGATTATACAATTTCTATAGGGATATTATTTGGCGCTGTTACATGAGAACCATCTAGTAACACAATGTGTGCACTGTATGGAGGTATTATTTGGCAGTGTTATCTGGTAACCATATAGTAATACAATGTGTACACTGTATGGGGGTATAATTTGGCAGTATTATATGAGAACCATATAGAATTAAATTGTGTGCACTGTATGGAGGTATCATTTGGCAGTATTACATGAGTACCATATAGTAGTACAATGTGTGCACTGTATGGGGATATTATTTAGCAGTATTATGTGAGTACCATATAGTAGTACAATGTGTGCACTGTATGGGGATATTATTTAGCAGTATTATGTGAGTACCATATAGTAGTACCATGTGTTCACTGTATGGGGATATTATTTAGCAGTATTATGTGAGTACCATATAGTAGTACCATGTGTGTACTGTATGGGGATATTATTTAGCAGTATTATGTGAGTACCATATAGTAGTACCATGTGTGCACTGTATGGGGATATTATTTAGCAGTATTATGTGAGTACCATATAGTAGTACCATGTGTGTACTGTATGGTGGTATTATTTGGCAGTATTATGTGAGTACCATATAGTAGTACCATGTGTGCACTGTATGGGGGTATTATTTAGCAGTATTCTGTGAGTACCATATAGTAGTACAATGTGTGCACTGTATGGGGATATTATTTAGCAGTATTATGTGAGTACCATATAGTAGTACCATGTGTGTACTGTATGGGGATATTATTTAGCAGTATTATGTGAGTACCATATAGTAGTACCATGTGTGTACTGTATGGGGATATTATTTGGCAGTATTCTGTGAGTACCATATAGTAGTACAATATGAGCACTGTATGGGGGTATTATTTGGCAGTATTCTGTGAGCATTATGTTATTTAGCTGTATGGCAGTATTCTCTGTACTTTCTTACCTAATGTAATAGACCTCACACATCCAGTTCTGAGGCCTCCACAGACCTTACCAGTACAGCGCCTCCTGGTGGTCATTATATTGTTCAATTTTCTATTAGAGTATTAACTCTTTATATTCCTTTCACAGGAGCAACCACTACAACTGCCCCAACAACAACACCTGCCACAACAACCCCTGGTCTGTAATTATATTAACCCTTTCCAAAATTTCCAGACCAATTTATTTCCGTTATACAATAGATTATACAATTTCTATAGGGATATTATATGGCAGTATTATATGAGAACCATATAGTAGTACAATGTGTGCACTGTATGGGGGTATTATTTGGCAGTATTCTGTGAGCACTATATGAACTATTATTTAGCTGTATGACAGTATTCTCTGTACTTTCTTACATAGTAACAGACCTCATACATCCAGTTCTGAGGCCTCCACAGACCTTACCAGTACAGCGCCTCCTGGTGGTCATTATATTGTTGAATTTTTTTTATTAGTGAATTATATTCCTCTTTATATTCCTTTCACAGGAGCAACCACTACAACTGCCGCAACAACAACACCCGCAACAACAACCCCTGGTCAGTAATTATATTAACCCTTTCCAGGATTCCCAAACCAATTTATTTCCATTATACGATAGATAATATGTTCATGGATGGGAATTTATTTATTGGTGCTGATATAAGAAGGTTCAGCAATGAGTGCACTGTATGGGGATATTATTTGGCAGTATTAGACCTACACTGAAAAATCTATTATGGCTTCTTCATTTTAAATGTTTTTTTTCAACCATAAAAAAGTGTAATGTAGCCTAACTTGTGCGCTGCGCCACCTAATGATCAGTAATTTAGTGTATTAGTTATCATTTCATATTAATAACACAGCTGTTTCCACAAGCAGGGGCAATATTGGAGCACCTCTTGGGCATTTGCAGTAGTCAGGCCCACTCCATAAATATATGGTACATTTTTACTGACGTTCCTGAGAATTTTGCACTCTTTTTTTTCTTGTGCGCTTACTTTTCTTTATAAAGAGTATTCCGTACACATACAGCAAAATACATAAACATAACAGCACATGATATGACTATGACATATATGAGCACAACGCCACCTAGTGGTCATTGGTTTACTGTTTTTATGCTCAGTTAATTAACTCTTTATATTCCCACAAGCCCCACAAGTCTTGTCCAGAGGCCTCCACGGACCTTCTGACTTGCCATTCTATGAATATCGTCTTGTGTGACTCTATGGGGGTATTTTTTGGGCAGCATTATGTGAGCATTATATGGAGCTATTAATCTGTCAATACTATGGACTGACCCTTCAAAAGTGTTCATTTATGGATTGCATAAAGCAGACACCCCATTCATTCTGTTTGTAATTATTTACCAGGTACAACCGTCTCTACATCATCAGGAACAGGTAAGTTGTAAGATTCCTAGACTTGGGGAAATAGTCAATGGACATGTTTTACATTCTTTCTATTAAAGGGGTTGTCCACATTTGGGTCCTTCTGTTTTTAACTTGTCTTTTTGTACTTACTTACCAGGCACAACAGTCTCTACATCAGCAGGAACAGGTCAGTCATAAGATTCCTAGACTTGGAGTAACTATTACATAAGCTATTGGACATGTTTCACATATGATTTTTATTAAAGGGGGTGTCTAGTTTTGGATCTTTTTGTTTGACTTGTCTATTTGCATTTATTTATCAGGTACAACAGTCTCTACATCAGCAGGAACAGGTCAGTCATAAAATTCCTAGACTTGGGGTAATTACTTAAGTCATTGGACATGTTTCATATATGTGTTCTTTTAAAGGGGTTGTCTAGTTTTGACAGATCTATTAGGAGCTATAAAATATTCTCTAATATGGCATATGGGTAGGGGTTGTCCTCTTTTGGTCCTTCTATTTGTAACCTGCCTCTTTGTATTTATTTACCAGGTACAACAGTCTCTACATCAGCAGGAACAGGTCAGTCATAAGATTCCTAGACTTGGAGTAACTATTACATAAGCTATTGGACATGTTTCACATATGTTGTCTATTAAAGGGGTTGTCTAGTTTTGGATCTTTTTGTTTGTAACTTGTCTCTTTGTATTTATTTATCAGGTACAACAGTCTCTACATCAGCAGGAACAGGTCAGTCATAAAATTCCTAGACTTGGGGTAATTACTTAAGTCATTGGACATGGTTCATATATGTGTTCTTTTAAAGGGGTTGTCTAGTTTTGACAGATCTATTAGGATCTATAAAATTTTCTCTAATATGGCATATGGGTAGGGGTTGTCCTCTGTTTTAACTTGTCTATTTGTACTTATTTACCAGGTACAACAGTCTCTACATCAGCAGGAACAGGTCAGTCATAAGATTCCTAGATTCCTAGACTTGAAGTAATTATTACATAAATCATTGGACATGCTTCATGCATGTTTTGTATTAAAGAGGGTTTCTAGTTTTGGGGCCTTCTGTTTTTAACTTGCCTCTTTGTTTACTTACCAGGCACAACAGTCTCTACTTCACAGGGAACAGGTCAGTCATAAGATTCCTAGTCTTAGGGTAATCACATAAGTCATTGGACATGTTTCACATATATTTTCTATGAAAGGGGTTGTCCAGTTTTTACAGGTCTGACAAATGGAATCCATATATTCTATTCTAAAGGGGACACCTTGGTAGCTGTTGTTCACTTTTCTGTCCTTCTGTTTGTAACTTGTCTCCTTGTTTTTATATTCCAGGTACAACAGTCTCTACCTCAGCAGGAACAGGTCAGTCATAAGATTCCTAGACTTGGGGTGATTATATAAGTCATTGGACTTGTTTCATATATGTTTTCTTTTAAAGGGGTTGTCTAGTTTTGACAGATCTGACTATTAGGATCCATAATTTTTTTCTATTAGGGCATATGAGTAGGGGTTGTCCTCTTTTTGGTCCTTCAGTTAGTAACTTGTCTCTTTGTACTTATTTACCAGGTACAACAGTTTCTACATCAGCAGGAACAGGTCAGTTATAAGATTCCTAGACTTGGGGGAATTATTACATAAGTCATTGGACATGTTTCATGTATGATTTATATTAAAGGGGTTGTGCAGTTTTTGCAGGTCTGACTATTGGGATACATATAATCTATTCTAATATGGCATATGAGTAGGGGTTGTCCACTTTTGGATCCTTCTTTTTGTAACTTGTCTCTTTGTATTTATTTACCAGGCACAACAGTCTCTACATCAGCAGGAACAGGTCAGTTATAAGATTCCTAGACTTGGGGGAATTATTACACGTCATTGGACATGCTGCACCTGTGATGTATTATGCATGGTGCGGCTACATAGAGCATTCTTTTTATATACCCCGGAAATTTTATAGAAATGTAGAATATTCCTGAAAGAAATGACAGATATTTATTACACTATCGCTGCTATGTGTAGATAGTTCAGCATGTCTGATATTGTACAAGTAGCCGCAATGGTATTGTCCAGCAGGTGGCGATGTCTTTCTTTGCTGGCAGTTCTGCTCAGTGTCTGTCTTTGCTGACAGAATTGGTGTGAAGTCGGTTCATTGATCTTCTCCTACTTTTAGATTTTATGAAATGTCTTTCAGACAGGTCATAAGAGTCAGATCAGACCAAAGACCGCCATTAATATCTGATAAATTACATTACGGGAGTTCTCTGCTTTCTACAATTCCTTTTTGTTAAAAGGATCCCTGAAACATAAGCTGATTGTAGGTTTTCCTGATGCTGGGGCCTGGCAGCAATCAGCTGTTATCTATGAGAGAGACCAGCAGCAAGTGTTCGATTTTCCTGCAGCACCTCCACAGGAGAAAAGAAGTATTACATGCTGTCCATTGAAATCAATGAGCTGTCTGTGTAATACATGGACATGCTGGGTCCTCCATTGTGAGAGTTTTTCTTTGCAGCCCCTTTGGCTAATAGATAAGAGCCCTGAATAGGGGTCCCCTCACTACTAACCCCGAATTTCCTAACAGGATGCTTTATATTGATTTTCTAAACCAAAGCCCCTGTAACGTCTCTGCCATTTCGGGTCTCGGCGCCGCCCTCCGCTCGAACGCTGTGGCGTAAGAGGCGTCTTCAATTTGGTTCTTTGTGTAAGCTTCTTGATGCTCAGTCTGAACACTGTCCTAGTTCTCTTGCTGTGTAAAGCCACCCGTGTAATTAGGAACATTTCTCTCTGGACTGCATAGAGTTAATCTCTTCCTGGCCTGCTATTGCTTTTGCTTACTGGCTTTACTTCTTGTTATTTGTTACCTGCTCTGTCTTTGCCTGCTCTCCTTATGATATACCTTACTACTTTGTTACCTGATTTTCTGACCACTGCTTTGACTTTCACTATTCTCTTGGATCTCGATTCTGTGCTGCTATTGCTCGATTGTTACTGACCCCTTGGCTAGCTGACCTTCCTTTGTTGTTGTGCGTCTTGTCTGCGTTCTATGTGATCACTTATTATAAGGAGGGACTGTCGACGTGGTTGCTGGCTGTTACCTAGGACAGATCGGGCAAGTTATCCAGGGACAGTGGGGGGGGATTCAGCTTAGGGTCCACTGTCTTGTTGTGCCCCTCCCCCCTAGTTCTCCAGCAGCTTCTGGGGAATCGCTCCTCTAATGATTCCCTTACAGCCCCTCAGTCAACAAATTCACAGTGGGAAGTATTAGAAGAGACAGACACCATAACCACTCCAACAGCAGTTGTAACTCAGCTTTCCCAGACTCCTGAATGACACAACTGCCTGTGTAAGCAGTAATACACCACCACACCTCTCCTGCAGCGTATCTAAGCAGATCTCCTGTTCAGAATTCTGTGAAAATCAGCTGCCGTGCTCAGACCTGTTGTGGAATTGATCGTTCAGGGCGTGAAGTGATATATAAGAGGTGAAATTTACTGGACAGAAGCCAGGATGACATCACATGAAACTAATAATCCACAGAGACCTCCTGCTGAGCCCCAGTCATGATCATAGTGTTGTATTAGGGTGACGGACAGGTTAGGTGACTGGTTTTATTTAAAGGGATTGTCCACGGTAGAGGAACAGTGACAGGTCGGTACTTCTTAAATCCAGCGATCCCTCATTCACAACCCCCTTTAATGCTATTCCTGTTCTAGTAGGGCTGGTATCAATTATGGGGGTTCCGTGGAGGATATTTATGGGGGGCACTGTGGTTCATATTCTTAGAATACTATTGCTGGCATGCATTTGTGAAATTAGTGCCAAACAAACTGTGCGCCCATAAGTGTCAACCAGAGAGTGCCTTTATAATCAGGGTCACCCAGACAATGCCCCCATAAACAGTGCCAGTCAGAGAGTGCCTCTATAATCAGTGCCAGACAATGCCCCCATAAACAGTGCCAGTCAGAGAGTGCCTCTATAATCAGTGCCAGACAATGCCCCCATAAACAGTGCCAGTCAGAAAGTGTCTCTATAATCAGTGCCAGACAATGTCCCCATAAACAGTGTCAGTCAGAGAGTGTCTCTATAATCAGTGCCAGACAATGTCCCCATAAACAGTGCCAGTCAGAGAGTGTCTCTATAAGTGCCAGACAATACCCCCATAAACAGTGCCAGTTAGAGAGTGTCTCTATAATCAGTGCCAGACAATGCCCCCATAAACAGTGCCAGTCAGAGAGTGTCTCTATAATCAGTGCCAGACAATGTCCCCATAAACAGTGTCAGTCAGAGAGTGTCTCTATAATCAGTGCCAGACAATGTCCCCATAAACAGTGCCAGTCAGAGAGTGCCTCTATAATCAGTGCCAGACAATGTCCCCATAAACAGTGCCAGTCAGAGAGTGTCTCTATAATCAGTGCCATACAATGTCCCCATAAACAGTGTCAGTCAGAGAGTGCCTCTATAATCAGTGCCAGACAATGTCCCCATAAACAGTGTCAGTCAGAGAGTGTCTCTATAATCAGTGCCAGACAATGTCCCCATAAACAGTGCCAGTCAGAGAGTGCCTCTATAATCAGGGTCACCCAGACAATGCCCCCATAAACAGTGCCAATCAGAGAGTGTCTCTATAATCAGGGTCACCCAGACAATGCCCCCATAATCAGTGCCAGTCAGAGAGTGCCTCTATAATCAGTGCAACCAGACAATGCCCCCATAAACAGTGCCAGTCAGAGAGTGTCTTTGTAATCAGTGCCAGACAATGCCCCCATAAACAGTGCCAATCAGAGAGTGTCTCTATAATCAGTGCCAGACAATGCCCCCATAAACAGTGCCAATCAGAGAGTGTCTCTATAATCAGGGTCACCCAGACAATGCCCCCATAATCAGTGCCAGTCAGAGAGTGCCTCTATAATCAGTGCAACCAGACAATGCCCCCATAAACAGTGCCAATCAGAGAGTGTCTCTATAATCAGTGCCAGACAATGCCCCCATAAACAGTGCCAATCAGAGAGTTTCTCTATAATCAGTGCCAGACAATGTCCCCATAAACAGTGCCAGTCAGAGAGTGCCTCTATAATCAGGGTCACCCAGACAGTAAAGAGTCAGCCAATATATTTCGATAAAAAACCTCCGTATTCCAGCATCTCTACTCTAACAAGTAGGACCAAAAAGCAGCCATTCCCATGTCACTTCTGCTCATTTGTTGGAGAGGCCAGTGAGGGAGACTTTTAAGGCTGAGGCCTCACATTGCAGAAACGCAGCTTTTTTTGTTGCAGATTTTGCTGCAGTTTTTTGAGCCAAAGCCCGGAGTGGATTGAACAGAAGAAAGAAGTGGCCAATGGGTCCACTAGGATTGGGGTTGCTGTTTCCACTGCTATCCATGCGCTTTCTATAGTCCTCTGAGTCATTGCCATAGTAATGGTGGTTACAATCCTCTACAGGTTAAGGTATATAGACCATATAGCTGAATTGGTTAATAGTAATGGGAAACCTGCATGGTGAGCAAACATGAGTCACAATTCACACCTAATCGAGGGAAGACAATGCTGATATGTTATGGGTGGATCTGCTGCCAAATCACAACCTGTTCCAATACAACCTAAACCAGTATGTACCAGTATGTACCAGTATGTTGAGTCTGGCCACATCCACACAAACCTATCTGTATATACGGGGACCATTAATGTTGCCATCACCCAGGAATCTTCCAACCATTAGTATTACCATTGCCTACCCTCTTATTAATGTAGCAGTAGGTATGCCCTAAGGGTCCATATTAAAAAGAGTCAAGGGTCAAGGTCGTAGCTATCAACCCATTGCAGTATATGGGAAGGGATGCATGTGTCAGGCACTTTATATAGGAATTGAAGTACGTAACAGGCATTGTATATGGAAAGGAATGCATGTGTCAGACACTGTATATGGAACAGAATATGGAAAGGAATAAATGTGTCTGGCACTGTATATGGGAAGGGATGCATGTTTTTGCCACTGTAAATGGGAAGGGATTTATGTGTCAGGAACTATATATGGGACAGGATGTAGGTGCTCTATAAGGGAACAGGTGCATGTGCCTGATACTGTATAATGGAAAGGGTGTATGTGCCTGACACTATTGTATATGGCAAAGGATGTCTAGCACTGTATATAGGAAGGGATGCATGTGTCTGGCACTGTATATGAGAATGTATATATATGTGAACTTTAAAAATAAAGATGATGATAATCCATACTTGAGATTCATGAAAGGCGAGGTTTGTACACATTTTGAACATAAAAGGGGCTTACAAATGTAACAATATTATACAGGTAACATGTAGGTGGAGCAGATTAGGAACTTCATAGGATGACTCTATAGGCTCACCCTACTGTAATGTCATCTTAAAATAATGGAGACCAATGGCCCGAATAACAAATAACATCCATGTACATTTTCTTTTTTTTTTTCTTAATAGGAGCTACAAAGACAACAACAAACAGTAAGTGCACACACCAATATTCTGGGGGTAGGGGGGAGCACACCCGCCTGTAGACAAATTTCACAATGCACAATGTGAATATGTTGAGCGCCATCAAGTGGTACCCAGGGTGGTTGCCGCGCCCCTTCTTCCACACTGCAGAAATAAAAAAAATTGCTTAAAAATTTCTTATTCTAGTGCCTGGCTGCTCTGCCAGATATGGGCACATATAACTGTATGTAGCAGGATCTGCTGTCATGTATATTGTATATACAGGTTATTCATTGAGCTTTATGTCTTCCTCACCCTCCAGAGCCACTTATATCTACCACTAAAGCTGCAGGTAAGCAGTTTGCAGATTCTTACTATTCTGGGCGCCATCTTGTGATACATTTCCAGGAGGAGTAACAGAGGAACTGTACAATGCAGAGTTCTAACCCTTTTGTGCATATTATAATAATTATACGCTTCTATTATTATTACGTTGGTATTTTTAGAGGCATTATACCATTTGGTTAGACGGTATTTGTTCCGGGTGCTTGAACCCTTTGCATTTCCATCAAACCTATTGTAGTGAGCAGATTTGTTCCTAGTGTATTGCCTGGCAATAGATCATACATATACAGTGCTGGCCAAAAGTATTGGCACCCCTGCAATTCTGTCAGATAATACTCAATTTCTTCCAGAAAATGATTGCAATCACAAATGCTTTGGTAATAATATCTTCATTTAATTTGTCATCAATGGAAAACCACAAAAAGAATTGTCAAAAAGCCAAATTGGATATAATTCCACACCAAACATAAAAAAGGGGGTGGACAAAAGTATTGGCACCCTTTGAAAAATCAGGTGATGCTTCTCTAATTTGTGTAATTAACAGCACCTGTTACTTACCTGTGGCACATAACAGGTGGTGGCAATAACTAAATCACACTTGCAGCCAGTTGAAATGGATTAAAGTTGACTCAACCTCTGTCCTGTGTCCTTGTGTGTACCACATTGAGCATGGAGAAAAGAAAGAAGACCAAAGAACTGTCTGAGGACTTGAGAAGCAAAATTGTGAGGAAGCATGAGCAATCTCAAGGCTACAAGTCCATTTCCAAAGACCTGAATGTTCCTGTGTCTACCGTGCGCAGTGTCATCAAGAAGTGTAAAGCCCATGGCACTGTGGCTAACCTCCCTAGATGTGGACGGAAAAGAAAAATTGACGAGAGATTTCAACAAAAGATTGTGCAGATGTTGGCTAAAGAACCTCGACTAACATCCAAACAAGTTCTAGCTGCCCTGCAGTCCGAGGGTACAACAGTGTCAACCCGTACTATCCGTCGGCATCTGAATGAAAAGGGACTCTATGGTAGGATACCCAGGAAGACCCCACTTCTGACCCAGAGACATAAAAAAGCCAGGCTGGAGTTTGCCAAAACTTACCTGAGAAATCCAAAAACTTTTTGGAAGAATGTTCTCTGGTCAGATGAGACAAAAGTAGAGCTTTTTGGGAAAAGGCATCAACATAGAGTTTACAGGAAAAAAAAAGAGGCCTTCAAAGAAAAGAACACGGTCCCTACAGTCAAACATGGCGGAGGTTCCCTGATGTTTTGGGGTTGCTTTGCTGCCTCTGGCACTGGACTGCTTGACCGTGTGCATGGCATTATGAAGTCTGAAGACTACCAACAAATTTTGCAGCATAATGTAGGGCCCAGTGTGAGAAAGCTGGGTCTCCCTCAGAGGTCATGGGTCTTCCAGCAGGACAATGACCCAAAACACACTTCAAAAAGCACTAGAAAATGGTTTGAGAGAAAGCACTGGAGACTTCTAAAGTGGCCAGCAATGAGTCCAGACCTGAATCCCATAGAACACCTGTGGAGAGATCTCAAAATGGCAGTTTGGAGAAGGCGCCCTTCACATCTCAGGGACCTGGAGAAATTGGCCAAAGAAGAATGGTCTAAAATTCCAGCAGAGCATTGTAAGAAACTCATTGATGGTTACCGGAAGCGGTTGTTCGCAGTTATTTTGTCTAAAGGTTGTGCTACCGAGTATTAGGCTGAGGGTGCCAATACTTTTGTCCGGCCCATTTTTTGGAGTTTTGTGTAAAATGATCAATGATTTGACTTTTTTTTCATTCTCTTTTGTGTTTTTTCATTGCAAGCAAAATAAATGAAGATATTATTACCAAAGCATTTGTGATTGCAATCATTTTCTGGAAGAAATTGAGTATTATCTGACAGAATTGCAGGGGTGCCAATACTTTTGGCCAGCACTGTATGAAGTCTTTGCCAGGTCATAGCTATCACCACATATGAATGTACTTGTATTTATATACGACTTATTCATTGAGCTTAATGTCTTCCTTACCCTCCAGAACTACTTATAGCCAAGACCACAACCGCAGCTCCAAGTAAGTAGTTTATATTACTGAAGACATTGACCTCACCTTCCATTATATAGCTCTCAACCCTGCCATGTCTCAATAGAAAATCTCCTACCGTTTTGTGTCTACAGCTTGTATGCAGACTATGTGTCTCCATGGTTACAGACTACAAGTTAACCCCATGTAGTTTGGTTCAGTAGTTACATGTAATGGCCCCAGGATAGTAGTAAACAAACCATATTCAGAAAGTTAATTCTTTTTATATTTCTTTGCAGCACCTGCACCTTACAGACTTCCAACCTATGCCATCATACTCATAGCTTTCTTCTCAGCTGTCGGTGCTGTTCTCATCTTTGTAGGAGTCTGCTTCGTATGCAGCATCGTAAGTAGTTTTGGAAATTAAAGGGGTTTTTCCAGTCTCCATCAGGATTCAATCTGTGGGGCTCCAACCAAGGTCATCCTTGTGGACCACTAGACACAATGGTATCGGCACTAGGTAACCCTTCCACCACTTCTTCTCCTTGGCTATATCTGGAGTTGACTATCGTGGACCAACCATACGGCATTCAGATTAAACCTAAAAAAATTACAGCTTATCTCACAAAAGGCGTCATACAGCTGCGCTGATCTAAAAAAAAAATTAAAACGTCAAGTCAAGTGTGGCTTTGAATGCAGGAAGTTAAACTTAGAAAAAAAAAATTCTGATCATCTCAAGCAGCGCTGCTAAATTTCTATTAATAGTGTTACATTTTCAGCTTTGCAGTATACAGCTGCCTCTGTCTGGTTTAGGGTCTGTTCACTTTTGGTGGGGTGTCGTTGTTGTTCTATGCTAGAAGTTACAAGGAAATTATTTACAAAAATTTGGGGGGAAAAAATTGACAAACACCATAATAGGTGCAAACAGTGTCGGACTGAGGTCCTTTGGGCACACCAGGTAAAATGATTTTGGGGGCCCACCCTACAACAACCCCTAGGAAATAGACTATAGTACCCTTCAAGTTTTGATGTCTTCTGTAGGACCATTATTGTGTTAGAGCCTGGGCTCACCGGAGGATCATCTGGTGGTCTAGTGGGACACTGGGTCCAAAGTATACTGGATGAATGAAAAAAGATGAGGCATTGTAACTCTATCACCCAAATAAACCTGCGGATTGACCTGTAGATCCATATGCATAAGGTCCACAGCTCCCCCTAGTGGAAGGGTTGATGAAAGGTGATTGTCCCTCACATGTCCAGACGTGTAACATATACTCTATTTTCCTTCTTAGATATTTTTGTAAGAACTTCGTTCCTCAGGACGGGACCTTTCCCTGCATGAAGTTGCTCTTGACATCGTATTCCAAGGATATGAAGATGAAGAGATGGAAATACCAAGCTGATTTGCGTTTTCTTATAAAGTCTTATATCACGTTTTCCTTAATGTAGTATAAGTACCCCACCCATAGGGGGTTTCTGAGACTTTATAACTGATCACCTACTTAAATGGGTCATCAATCAGAGGCAGTCCGGATCATGGCACCCCTGCCGATCACACCAGGGCTGCTGGGGTAGGACCTATGGATAGGTCATCAATAGCAGACTGGTTTGGGTCCAACTCCCGAGTCGGTCATATTCTATTTACACCAATGAGAAGATGACCAACGCTACCACTTCCATGGTGCCCTGTAAGGGCAATAAGTGCCAAATGCTGTACCAGAGTATGCTACATCTGTACAGATGGTTCAAAGCGCCATTACTTTTCTATTAGATTCCTATTCCTTTTTCTAAATATTACAGATCAGGAATTAAACGGATTGGGATGGCCCCATTGTCTTGATATCATGTGACATCAGCTGCCCCCAACTATCTGTATTTAACCCTTTATGGCAATTTTATAGTGGGACAATCACGGCCACTCTACCTCCACAATATGTGTTTTGTGATGTTCTTTTTATTATCTTCTTGTCCATATTGCCGCCTTTACTGATAGTCTTTGTAATATAAATGTGTAACATAAATTATTAATCGATTTATTTATGACGACTTTATCTATGGAAAAAGAGAGGATCTATGTACAGTTATTGAAAAACGATTTACTATGTGTTATCCTATAGAGCTAACATAATAAATACATCAACTGGACATTTGTTGTGTTTTTTTGGTGGTGAATTCATAGTATGTAGTAATGGCAGACATTGTCTAATGGGATGAGTCCAGATATGGAACCAATGGCATCTTATGGAGTCTAATTTTCATGACAAAGATGGGCTGGGTAATGTATCCTTGGGCCCACCAGAGGGGAGGATTGTGAGGACCACCCTCAATCTACACAGAATATGTACACAATCACTTGGAATGTTTGCCTAATAAGTCATTTCTGATTCATCCCATAGGAACTAAGCCCTTGCGGCTAAAGTCACCTCTTCTGCTCAACCTTCGGGGTCAATATATTGTGTTAGCATCTTAAAGAGGACCTTTCACCACCAGTTCTAGTTCTTATCATCTGTAAATAGTTGCCACTCCAGATTCCAGCACCGTTGGAATTTTCTCTCTAGTCCCCATCATTCCTGAGCAACAAGTGCAGGTAGTAACAAGCAGAGGGACGTAATTCGGAACTCCAATCAGAGGCATCCAGTGTCAGAGCTCAGAATCAATCCCCTTTGTCTGCCCCTGCCTGACACCGCCCTCCTGACAGTACAGAGCCGAAATAGTATATCAGGCACCAAAACTAACAGCACCGATTGCTCAGGAACGGTGGGGGCTAGAGGAAAAGTATCAACTGTGCCAGAATCAGTGGAACTGCAGCTATTACATGATGCAAAGAGCTGGACTGGAAAGGTCCTTTTTAACAAGCATGGCTACCACAGCATTTTGCAGCGATGTGCCATCCCATCTTACTTGCACATAGTGGGACCATCATTTCTTTTTCAACAGGACTGTGACCCCAGTCTATGTAAGGGTTATTTGACCAAGAAGAAGAGTGATAGAGTGCTGCATCAGGTGATACGGCCTCCCTGATCACCTGAGCTAAACCTGATGGAGATGGTTTGGGATCAGTTGGACCTCAGAGTGAAGGAAAAACAGCCAACAAGTGCTCAGCACCTCTGAGAAGTCCATCTAGACTATTGGGTAACCATTCCCGGTGACTACCTCATGAAGCTAATGGAGAGAATGCCAAAACTGCAAAGCTGTCCTAAATGGGGGCTACATTAGCAAATCCAAAACATACTCTATTGACTACTTAATTCTATAGGTGTTCTTCATTTCTTTCTTATCTTCAATGTGAATTTACAATGTAGAAAAAAAACATGGAGTGAAAATGTGTGTCCAAACTTTTGACTGGTGCTGTACGAGGGTTTTCCAAGACTTGAGAATTGATAACCTATCCTTTGGGGTAAATACCCATAGTGTGAATTTGGCAAATAGATCACACTAGAAAGGATAAAGCCATTGGTCTACTTGGTTGGTCGGTACTGGCATGTCACTGCAGACCAAAAAAACTACTTTAAGCCGTGCCGACCTTTTTGACATAAATCAATGGTACAGTGTGTGTACATGAGGGATAACACTATTTGGGAGCATTATATAACTTAAATTTGCATTTTTAGTAGTTTTCCCCTCTTTAGGTTCTATCTATAATTTTCAGTTTTCCCTGAGCTGGTGGGTGAAGACTAGTTGCTATGAGACTATACACTGCAAAGAGAAAACAGAGGAGGATCCAGTCATCTAACCCTCTATCAGAAGCATCAGCAGGATCATATAGGTCATTATACAAAAGTACTGGCCTGTACTGATGCAAGTAAAGCACTGTGAGACATAAAACTTACTCTTATCTGCAGCAGCCAATGTATGTGCGTGTCTCTCCTCTGTCACTTGGCTCATTCCCACTCTTCCCCTTTCCCTCTCCATAGACAACTATCGTGAGCTGTAATATGACGTCTCTGTGACCTTCTGTCCATCTTTCTCTTGCAAGAGGGAACTTAGCAGAGAAAAGTAAGATTAGCAGGAATATAGCTAGAATAGTGGAGAAAAAGGCATTTCTCCCTAATAAGATGTATTACAATGTCAATCAAATTGATGACCTTTCCTAAGAATAGGTTATTAATATGTAGCCTTGGAGAACCCCTTTAATTAAAGGATCATTGTGTGGAAGAACTTTGGCACCAGTGGCTCAGCTCCCGCCTGTGCACCAATGGCTGTCAATCACCATAAAGTGCCCCTTACTAGCTGTAGTAAAATGCTCCAGAGCCCCTCCCCTCTGCTCTGGTAGCGTCCAACTAGGACTCCACTAAAGTCATCACTTGAGCCAAACCAAGTTATGAGCAGGAGCAGATTTACTAAAATTTACACCAATTTCCATCACAAATTATAGTTAATGTATCGGTCCGCCTCCCACTAACCGTCCACTTTTGTTGCCACTTTCAAAAAGTGAAGAAGAAGTTCAACACAACAAAGGTCACAAATTTTGGAACAAATGTGATCCGCAATTTGCATCTTTTTGACTCCAACCTAAAAGAACACATCTTTATAACCCATTGGATCTGTTCCTGCCAGGCCGCCAGTTCCCCTAGGCTTATTCTCCAGCTACTAGAGGTATGTTGGAAGCACAAGACGTAACATGGATCTCAGCATGTCTTGGCTTCTCCTGGAGACAGATGAAAATCTTTCCATCCTTTCAATACTTAATAACTGGTTGTGAAATACAGTGATTGAGCCGAGAGGTAATATTGTGCAGTGACCCTTCACCTTTATCTCTGGGGCATATCAGAAGAAGGTCATAAGCAGAGACCCCGACCAGTCACTATAAGAAAGGGGTCACATCACAAGTAGTCCCGGTTATTCCACCGCGAGCATAAGGATGGGGAGGAGGCCTAAGTGTATGATATTGGACGACACCAATGAGGTTACTGAACTCAAATCCCTGCAGGTAAAGTCACATGGACTGCAAATTCTTAAAAGCAGAAACAGTTCTTTTAACTTTTGCAAACAACATATTGTTCTATGCAGATCAGCCGCAACAGTCTCGCTGGGTTTTACCTTTTCAATCTCAGAGAAGTTTTAGCTTGTAAATTGTTATAGTTATTTAACTAAATTCTGCAGGCTTGGTCTGCAGGTCGTGGGCTGTATTATTGTAACCTGACTCTGTACAGCTGCCTCCCAACAACATCTGTCCTCATACATGCCTCTGGTACTGAGGTGATAGTCTGGAGCTCTTCCTCAAGACTACTTTATTTGACACTAGGGTCTCTGTTGTGGATCTGTCCTGACACCTCCAATCTGACGTACTCCTCCTCTAGTAGCCCTGGTACTGTATTATAAGCCCCCTGTGGCACTTCTGTGGGTCTGGACTTTACTGGTTATCACTGGCACAGACTTTGGACCATGGTACTTTTTCCCAACACACCCACTGGTCTGGTCCATTTCCCCTGCTCACTCAGCTACTCACTAAATCAGCTGTAGACCCAGTTAGCTTCACAGCTGCACTCCTGGAAATGGCTGGAACTGCCCTCCTATAGAGAGAATTCCACCCATATATCCCCTATCTGTCCCCACCAATATGGGTGATGCAGGCATAGCCTTTGTGGCCCCAAAAACTGTGGACTTTTTCTAACTCTACCAACTGTCCAATACCTCAACATGAATGTGGTTGGCCAATAGTCTGGGGCTTAACCTATTCCTGTTGGTCTTAACGCATTCTGTAACCAAAGTGCATGTGCTCTATATGAAGCGTCCTAGAAGATACGACGTCACATGGTCTGCCTCAGTGTTTGGTCACTGGTTGTCACTGGTTGTCACCCAACTTTCCCATTCATTTGCAGATCTAGTTCTACATCTATAATAATACTTAACCTGCATAACCAGGCAGATTGTCAGTATAGGAGCTGCCGATATCCAAGTGACAACTCAGTAGAAGATGTAGAGTGGCCATATTGGTTTTCACAAAGCTTATCCTCAAACAGGTATAGCTAAGAAACAACTGAGGAGCACTCCAAGAAACTTGACCCAAGAGAACCTTTGTCTACTAATGATTGAATTTGGTGGAAATTATCCTTAAAGGGGTTGTTCACTGTGGACAATCATTGCTTGTTAGAAAGGCTTCATAATGATAGACTGATCACAAAGCATTGCTATGACCAACAGCAATCAGCATTATTCTGTAGCAAGTGTATTCCCCTGCAGCGCCACCTCAGGTGAAACGAAGCATTACACAGTTTTGCCTGAAAGGTCCTTGAGAACAAGGGACCATCTTTCTGATTAACACACAAATGTCCTGAATATTAATTTAATTCCCTAATGGGGTATGTGAGAATTAGATTTCTAAACCAGACACCACCTTTAATGAGAGCTTTTCACCATCTCCACCAACTCCAACTCTTTCCATCCATTAATAGACTCTGCTCCACTGATTCTGACACAGTTGGAATTTTTTCTCTAGCCCCCACCATTCCTGAGCAATCAGTGTTCATAGTTTCAGCACTCAATATGCTAATTAGGCTCTCTACTGTAAGGTGAGCAGTTCCAGACTACCAGTCCAGGACTGCCCCTCTAACTGTAGAGAACCTAATTAGCATACTCAGTGCTAATACTAAAAGTAATGACTGCTCAGGAACGGTGAGGGCTAGAGAAAAAATTCCAACTGTGCCGGAATCAGTAAAGTGGCACCAACTGAAGGATACAAAGAACTAGAGTTGGTGGAGATGGTGAAAGGTCCCCTTTAAAGAAGTTTTGTTTTTGAGATAGTCGAGTTCAGTCCCATAGAGTTGCATGGAGCAGTAGCACACAGCTGCTTTGTCCAAATGAAACACCATTCGTGTGATCGGTGGGGGTCCTAGTGGCCCCTATCCAGCGAATAAGAGATGTGCTAATCATGGGAAAACCTAATAAACTTTGGAGGTTTTGCTTGTACTTGATATTCGTGGCTCCACCCTCAGATGCACCTTGAGTAATCCTTGCTCTCTTATGACTAGATCCATCGTCAATCCTGCGGCACGGACTCTATTGTCAGCTTTTGTAATCCCGGTGTTTATTAAGGTCAGTTCTGCCTATTATGATCAGATCTGGGAATTACGGAGCAGGAGAAAGAAGTCGCCTCTGCAGGAAGCTCAGGTGAGAAGTGCGGAGATGTCTATATATGACATATATTATAACTGGTAGAACAGGTAACAATATCTACCATGGTTTAATGATGTCTCATATTACGCAGATCTGTTGTGTCACTACATTACTCAGCACCTTCAGCAGGAAGTTCGCAGCACAATGTGTCGCCGCTGTACGAATTTCTTCATAAAAAGTGAGCAGGTACAAGCCTTAGGGTTCTCCGCTTACATTAAAGGGGTTGTGCCGATATGGAGACATTCCCTATCCACAGGTCAGGGGATCAGTGTTCATTCACTGGCGACCCAAACGCCATTTGGGCCCCCAGTGAATGGACACTTATCTACTGTCCTGTGGACAACCCCTTTAAGTCTGATTCTGCATAAACTCAATTGTGGCCACTCTGGATTCTATAGGGCTATGTTCACATGGACTTCTATCTCAAACTCCTCTTCACTTTCCGCCCCTCCAGCTTTCACTTACTAGTTAGCCTTAGATGAATGGGCCTAGTCAGCGGAGTGGCTTGTGCTATGGGTTTCGCGGTTGACTCATTGAGATCTATGGTGAGTTTTTTGTACATGCTCTGTGCAGGGACGGGGAGGAGATAATCTGTGGCATCATCTATTGTCAGTAGTGGATGCAATGATGGGTCACTATGAGTTTTATCTATATAGGTGTAATCTTGTATTGAAATGTTTATAGGGGTTTTATCTTGTATTGAAATTTAATGCCTTGTCTATTATGTAAATAAGGTAATTGCTGCAAAGAAACCCCCTAGAGAATCAGCATGTCTATTATTAGGCTTAGTGGCAAGAGTGAAAATTAGGATATAGGATTTAGTTATTTTTTTAAATACAAATAGTGACATGGAAAATTAAAATTTTATATATATATATATATATATATATATATATATATAACAAATGTCTAAAAATATATTTAACATTAAAAAGTGGTTTAAAAAACTGACACATTTCCTTTAAGGTGTTAGTTTAATAAAAGATTGACAGTTCTTTGGTGACTAGCACTGTTATGACAGCTGTTACAAGTAGGAGGCAAAGGAATCAGTGTGAAGCTGTATCTCATAGAAATACACTGGAAATTCTGCACACAGCACTCACAGATAGTATGAACAGGCAGCATCAGTAAGCGTTGCTTTATTACAATTCTCGTATGGTCGCTTAATATGTTATTGCACCCCTGTTTGTGCTAAGTTTCTTCATGTCAGCTTTTACAAGCAGGAGGCAGAGGAAGCAGTGTGAAGCTGCATCTCATAGAAATACACTGGAAATTCTGCACACAGCACTCACAGATAGTATGAACAGACAGCATGATTCAGGGGAGTTGTATATCTCTGAAACTAATCATTGTATGGACTCATCTCATATATTATATCACTGCTCTCCTGCTCCCTTAGATAAGGCAGAAATTATATCTTCAGCAGGACTATATACATGTAGAGACATCTAGAGGAACAAGGAGGGTGGAGCTTGGTGGGGAGGAGAGAAGTCCGGTTACTGGCAGGAGGGATCTGATAGATGTTGATATAATCCTGTAGTTCAAAGGAAGTCAACACAAGGAAGACTGACATCCTGTTTACACAGGTGAACAAGCTCTGGAATGGTAGTCAGACTTAGAACACATGACAGTAAAGGCTAGAGTGTATGGGATATGGAGATATGGCATCACAAGATCACATGAGATGGTCATATGGAGTGAAGAAGTGCTGATTTTTAAGGGACTGTTTTTAAGGAGTTCAGTGTGGTCCTTCATGTGTGTTTTCTGGGAGATATGGTGAAGGTTACTGTGTTGGTGGACTTGGGCTCTGGAGATTCACTTGACCCAGCTGTCCATAACAAAAAGGTCAAAATGCATGGGTAAACCAAATGACATGACCACCTATTTCTGTTGAGCTTGCATGATATTTTTAAAACATTGCTGGAGTGCCCCAATTAATACCCCAAAGAGGGGGTTGGAATTCCAGTGGTATATATCAAAATAGATGTTTTCAACTATTCCATGTAATACGTGTGACAAAAAGATTCCACCAAGGAAGATCTAGCATTATCATCTGCTAGTTGTCACCCATTGGACTATTTCATCTATCACTAAGCAACAGTCCCCACTTTTTCTTGTAGACTTAAAAGCAGCTGCATGATCTGTCTCTATGGTAGGTAATATACCACTAGTAATGGCTGTTGACCAGATCAGTGCCCACCCACGAGGACCTCTTACCAGTCAATATGGGAGATAATATGCCACTAGTAATGGCTGTTGACTAGATCAGTGCCCACCCACGAGGACCTCTTACCAGTCAATATGGGAGATAATATGCCACTAGTAATGGCTGTTGACTAGATCAGTGCCCACCCACGAGGACCTCTTACCAGTCAATATGGGAGATAATATGCCACTAGTAATGGCTGTTGACTAGATCAGTGCCCACCCACGAGGACCTCTTACCAGTCAATATGGGAGATAATATGCCACTAGTAATGGCTGATGACCAGATCAGTGGCCACCCACGAGGACCTCTTACCAGTCAACCATTTGTGTGAGACACTGGTGAGATATCGTCCAGTCCAGAGGACCTCACTTGGTTATTTGAGAAGGTTCCTTGGGCACTATTGAGGTCTTCTGATAATTATTAGATGCCCGAGATTGTTAGAGTCCCAAAGCAATCGAATTGATCCATCTAGCTAAGCATCGTATATGTAAAAATGTATTTCCTTCTTCAGGCTCGTCCTTACCAAAGGGCATCAAGGTCTACAGAAAATATCAAAGTGGCCAGGTGGGAGCTCTAAAGCTTCTCAATAAAAAATAATAGAAGACTTCCTTAACAAAACCCTATCTTTTCCATGTCCCCTGTGAATTGATGGGTCTTTTCCTTGTTACCTTTAGCTATAAAATCGGTGTTTTGCAAGACGTGTTCATAGCTTATAAACCTGAATTCCTTTGACTTTAAGATCTGCTATTAATCCTTTAGCTGTAGAAGGAGGGTGTGCAAAGTAAATATCATTATCCTTAATAATTGTCAGTGTCGGAGCTGCTGCAAGCCAAACACAGCCAACCGAGCAGCGAAACGCACCATAGCATAACTGTATAGAAGAAACAGTAGGCGATGGGATGGTAATTTTAATGGTTGTCCTCGTGTGCTGATCTTACTGACTCGACGTAGATTCCTGACTCCACGTAGCAGAGGAGAGAGCAAGCGACAGGTAATGATCGTATGGGACTATGTTAGCTGGCACTGCTGGATAGGCTGTAGTATTAAGTGTCTGGTACTGCACTGAGGACCCTTGAGGTCCCTATGCTGTGGCTCAAGCAAAATGGCATTACCGTTTAGACCAGCTGGCCCTAAGTGACCCAAAAACAGAGGTTTTGTGTCCCCGAATTGGTGATCTCTCACAAATCTAGTTTTTGGCAGCATGTGGACAGGGGTTTATCTTGAAGTTCCTGGGCCCCTAAGTAATATCAGGGCCCCCAGTTACATCATAATACTGGTGTTTTCTTATGTGGAAAAGGAAGCTCAGCCAGATCCTCCTAAGATTCCAAGATCTGGGTGAAACTGCTAGATCTGTCTAGTGTGACCACAAATAGGGAACATTGAATGCTATATGCTATGGGCAGAATGAAGGGCCACATCAGGGGCCAATAAAATGAGGCTGGTTGAACATGGCTGGTTTGGACATTATGATTTCCATATCTTGCATCCAGATATTCAATCTTCAGTGACAGACGATTACTTAAGGAGGTTGAGAATTTGACCGCCTTCCAGTTTCATTGGTGTAAACTATTACATATGGTGACAGCCCATTATCTGTCGGCTTTTCCCAGGTAATTACATTCATGACCTACATATGTGTCTTGTCCGTAAACCTTCCAAAATTTCACATGGCCTGAAGCCAAAACACCCTCCACCAAGCAACAAGTCTAATACACTCATTACCAAGAATTGGTTGTCCCGGTGAAGCTTTCTCAAAGTGACTGTAATGAAAATCTATGGAAGTGATGACAAAATTATAGCAAAAAGAGAAGGTTATTAAGGAAACTGGACAATTGGGCGGAGTCTGGAGGACCCTGTTGTATGGTGTCCTGTGGCACATTTACCCACAAGTGTTACAGCCAGGCCTGTAGATCCTGCACACTTGTAGGTTGGTGACGTCCCAGCTGGTCCCAAAAATGCTGGATTGGTGATAAATCTGGTGATCGGGCTGGACCAGGAAGTGTTGTTATAAGATGGAGAAACAGCCCTCATGTTGTGAATGTACCTGTTTCTGTAAATAAGTTTATTTTATAAACTGACATCTTGTTGTTTGACCACAAGAGGCCACTGTTGCCTAAGAAATGGGAAAAGACTGTACTACCCTGGAATAGTGACGTGGAGACCCTGTTCTGCAGAGGCGGAGCTACAAGGAGGAGCAAAGTGTGTGTGGCAGCCATCTTGAGAGGGTGCTTTGAGCTATGAGGAGGAGGACTGGAGTGTGATACACATGTAGAAGCATCCCTAAGAGACCAGAGCTACAGCAAAGTGGAGCTGAATCAAAGACTGTTCCAGAGTTGGTCCAGACAGCATCCTGAAGGAGAAGATTGCCATCAAGGACTCGGCTGAGAAGTGGTACTGTCAGTGAGACCGCATGTTTTCTGGATGAGCCCCTCTTCCAATTGTGCCAAACAAAGGCTAAAGGTACCCAACAGACCTGGGTAGGTAAGAGAAGTAATCGTGCATGCACCGCATTATGTTTTTGGCGCCAAATTGCTTGGGACTGATTAAGGTCCTGTAGTCAGACTAGTTAGGCATCCTCATCTTCACAGGCCACACTACTGGTGAATTATCTACCTATTCGGTGGTAAGGACTAGGACTCAGAATTCTATAGACTTGTAACTCTCAGAGAGGAGCTTCTAAGGAAGTCTGGAAGTGACATTTTATGCAATTTCACATTTCTTTGCCTTGCAAGCTGACCTACTACTATATTTACTTGGTTGTACTTTGTTTGGGGGGAATAGGGGTATTTTGATAAGTTTGTAAGCTCTTGTGTTGTACCGCCGGTGCCCCTATCACACTCACTGAATTGTTCCTGTGACTAGGATGATAAAAGGTAACAAGCAGCTGGTTAGTTGCAGCCTACAGATAGGTAAAAGCTTGGAGTATATTGGAGGGGCACATTAGAGGGCACCGCACTGTACAACACCAGGGCCTCAGCTTACTGGCTGAGTGTATGTTGTGGAGGAAGACTCAGCTATTGTATCCTCCATTTTGGATTTCACGGCCTAGCCTGTAGCCATTTTACATTCCTCCTTTGTCCAGAGAGCTCATCCCCCACCAGATGGCTTAATGGGATGCAGCTTCTCTTTTGTTTCTTATCCAATAGCCATGTGCCAGAAATATTTTACAACTTTGGCACCAATCATGTTATGCTAGTTATAGTCTCTGTCCACACTGCACTTAAAAACTACATTTTTCCCTCCATTAAAGCAGAACCCACTATATACACAATATATACAATAGCTGTGTGTTGTGTGATTCTCTATGCTATAGCTTATACATCAACTTTATGAATTTGGACTTCAATACGGTGATACTTAGAGCGGATTGCGCTCACCATGTAAATATCTGGGAGTGTTCTTTTTGGTAAAGGCGTGTTACTACACTAAGTAAAATCTTGTTTTTACTAAAGTGAATTGGAGTCGCTTCCTTTGTTCGTGACTTCGCTGTATCCTGGGGAGCCCACCCCGATACACGGCTTACATTGTAATCTGGTGGAGACATTCCTGGGAGACCCTTGTGTGTGAGGGTGAGCATTATCCTGCTGAAAAATGCTAGTTGTCTGCCCTGCCATAAGAGGCAAAACATGTGGCCACAGGATGTCCTGTACATATCACTGAGCTGTTCGTGTTCTCGTATCACTACTAGGGGTGACCGACTGTCCTATGTGATGTCTCCCCAGATCATCACACCAGCAGGGGGCAGTGTGTCGCTCCACAGCAAAGGCAGGATTGAAGGGCTCACCATGAGGCCTCCATACTTCAACCTGACTTTCATCCACTCCCAAACAGAACCTGGATTTGTCACTAAAGACTATACAGTCCAGCCTGTAGCAGACTACCCAAAAGCAGCCTCTGAGGGCCTTTATATAGGGCAGTGGGCAAAGCACTTCTTGTCAATGAGTGTACATTGCATGTTTCGTGCCTCAGAAATGAAGATGACTCTCTGCATGGACTTCCTATCGTGCGACCTCTACTCCTAAAACATATTAATATGAATAGAGGTCACATGACAGGAAGTCCCTGCCATAAGAGTCTGTTGATGCTACCATGGCAACCCCAGAGCAAGCACAACAACTTTCATTACTTAATAGTAACAAAGAGCAAAGTCTATGAGTAAGTCTCCTTATTGTCATTGGGCGAAGAAGTCCAAGACAGGGCCAAGATTTCAGAGCAAGTGGCAAAGGGTAGCTATACTAAATGATCTCCTTCTAATTTCCACCATGTATGTTCCTCCACAGACCTTACTCCTGAGAATGTCATCTATATCTTCAACGCTCCTGTTATTTGGGCTCCTTCTCAGTTTTTCCATCTTGTCCACGGGTGAAAAATGGGAAACCTTCAAGAGAAGCCACATCACCAGCTCCCCGGTGATCAACTGTGATGTGGTCATGGCCGGAGATTGCCGGGAGATGCAGAGCTTCATCCATACACAACCAAGCATCCTGGAGAATTTCTGCAAAGGCATCACTGGAAGGAAAAATTACAGCAAAAGCAAAGAATTCAAGGTCAGCACCTGCGAAAAACAATGGAACACAAGCTGTACCTACCAGGAAGCAGAGGTCCAAACCGGGCCGATATGTCTAACCTGCAGAAACAGGAAACCCGTGCAATTTGTGCAAATGGGGAAATGTTAGAATCCGCCGTAATTCCTGCAAAATTTGACTTTTGGTGTAAAATTATGTTCTCTTCTGTATAATATATAATAGGGTGAAGGACAATTCTATATGAATCATATACATATAAAGGGATGGATTATACGGTGGGCACACGAGACATGTACCCTGGCTCCTCTACCACCTTAGGGTTGTCTTCACTAGACAAACTACCTGCCCATCTGTCTATCTAGCTATCTACCTGGCAACCCACATCTGTTTTAAAGGGGTCGGACAAATGCTGCAGCCTCATCACTGCTTACCAAGAACAGCGCCATCCATTGTACACTGGCTGTACTTGGTATTGCAACTCATTTCCATTTATTTGAATGGGACTGGCCATGGGACCAACGGATGTGATGTCACTGGCCTCAGAAGAGGAAGCGACAATTGCCCGAGCATCATGGCCTCTTCAAACAGCTGATCAGTGGGGGCGCCAGGAGTTAGACCCCAACCATTATGATATCCATGACCTTGGATAGGTCATACATTTTATAGTCCTGATAAACCCCTTTAAGGCCTCAGGCACACATGACCTCTTCTTCCATTTTTAATGGCCGTGTCTTACCATGGTCGTGCACACAAGGTCTAAGGGTTTAGGACGTCTGGTATAACCGGTGCCAAATGTGTAAATGTTAGAAATCCCGATCTCTTTGTTCTTCTGCTAATGAGATATTAATGAATTTATTAAATGTGCAATAAATGAAGTCGTGAGCATCACATTGATCTGCGCAGTCTGATGTCCTCTTTCTCACACTCGCCGCCGTGTCTAATTTGACTTTGGCGCCATCCCCACCAGGGCCCACTGGGGCAACAGGGGACATAGCGGGTCATTCTTAGTTTGTTACTTTATAACATTTCCTGCCGCTACTTTAATTTTTGATACTCTGGGACAAAACTCCTTTAGGGCCCATTCACACTAATGATTTATCTGTTAATGAAAAAAACGGACAGCACATGGACCCATTATAGTGAACGGAGTCATTCACATGCGTATAATGGGGTCCGTGTGGTTTCTGCTCGGTTACTGCACGAAACATGCAGAAAGGAAAGTGCTGCTTGCTTCGTGCGGAAACCGAGCAGAAACCACACGGACCCCATTATAATCTATGGGGTCTGTGTGGTTTCCCAAGTAAACCGCTTTTTATGCGCATAGGTTTCCGTTCGGGGGTCCCCAAGCAGACTCCCCGAACAGAAACCTGAACGCAGATGTGAACTGGCCCTAAGTACATGGGGCCATGAAAAAAAAAGGACAGGACATGGACGCCATCTGTGAGCTTTCCGTGTTCCAGCTATGGCTCAATGTAGCAAAATGCAGTAAAAAAAAAATGCTGCGGAAAAAACGCACCTGAAATACAACATGATTTTTTACGCAACGTTTTTTATTTAATTTCTGCCCCCATTATACCAATAGGGAATACGCCAGCGTTTCCGTAGGTATAATTGACATGCTGCGATTTACAAAAATTTTAGAATTTTTGAAAACGCAGCTTTTCCACTTCAGATTTTTTTTTTTTATTGCAATATGTGGAAGGGATTAGCCAGAATTTATTAGAGGACTGGAACCTCTTAATAATTCAGGTGAATTTGAGGCTTATATTACGACTTCCTTCCTTAGGCTAAGTCAACAATTGAAGATCAGCGGGGGTTTAGCACCTGGGACCCTCACGGATCATCTGCTTGAAGATACCCCATGAGCAGCGCGTCCGCTTCACTGCCCATGTGACATCACATTCATCAGTCACATGACCTGGTTGCAGCTGTAAGTAGTGAAGAGGCTGCAGCGATCACCTGAACACTGCGGCCTCTTTATATATCTGAAAAACCCCTTTAGGCCGGGGCCCCACGTTGTGATAACGCTGCGTTTTACATTACCTGCAAAGTGGATGGGATTCTGGCTAATCCCATCTACACATTGCAGAACAAAATCTGCAGCGCAAAAGCTTGCTTTTCAAAAACTCCTGTGTTTTTGAAAACCATAATGTGTCAATTATACCTGTAGAAACGCTGGCGTATTCCATATAATAAGGGCAGAAAATCCACTGAGGAAAACTCTCCGAAAACGCAATGAAAAACGCTGCGGGAAAAAACGATGCATTTCCTTTGTGGTTTTTTTCTGCGTCGTTTTTTTGCTGCGTTGCTCTACATGGGGCCTTAAGCTAAATTTTCAGAGATTGAACATAGTAAACCTTATTTTTTAACCTACTTACTAGAACTTTTTAGCCAGTAGTTATTTCACTTTTTACCTGCAGATGTCAGTATTGTATTATCTGTTTTTGCAGATCTGGTTAAAAAAAAAAATAATTTTTTTTTTTTTTTTGTAATGTGTAAAACACGGAGTGCAGGATTCGAATGAAAGAGCCATTTTGGCCTTTGGTTGCGTCTGGTCTTCAAGTAAATGGGGCTAAACTGCAATACCAGACACTGCCAGGGGACAAGACTGGCGCTGTTTCTGGTGAAAAAAAAAAATCAGACTAGAAAACCTGAGTGCGTCTAATGGCGACGTTTGATGGGGTAGTTTAGAGTATATTCACACTGTCTTTCTTAAATTGGGAGTCTTATGAGACATACTATTGCATAAAGGTGCTGTAAGGGGTTAAACATTTTTGCGGGATGCCTCTGTGTAGAAAAACAACATCAAACGACACTTTTCTAAGTTTTTTTCTGACCTGAGGAACAGCAGGGGGACACTATTTTTGCAACCATCCACTGAAGGGGTTCTGTGTATTTGTATTGTATATGTACCATGGCGAGTGGTGTATATATATATATATATGTACTGTATATATATTTTACCTTAGAGAATATACAATGCCATACAGATACTGTAACAAGCTTTGTAGACAATTCATTTCTGAAAAAGCAACTTGGCAAAAACTTCCGCCCAACGTGGGGCTCGAACCCACGACCCTGAGATTAAGAGTCTCATGCTCTACCGACTGAGCTAGCCGGGCTGGATGTAGAGAGCTTCAAGCTGCATCTACATCTACATAATCCGTCCTCCTCCCCCCCTCCCTGTCTTCAGTGTGAAGTCAGGTTACTTGGAGTTTCCTTTATGGGGGAGGGGTGAGGAGGGGGCGGAGCTGCAGTTATTGGGAACGCCTTTTCCTGTAATCCCAGACTCAGACAGAGGAATTGGTAATAAAATGACAGTCCACTAAAATAAGATTATTTTATGGGCCAAGCGTAGAGATCGGGCTCCGTGTCCCTTTAAGAATCTCAGTTTAGTATGAAGGATCACAAGGCTGCGGCTACGATGCTGGAAATTTGCACAGACTAGTGGAGAAGTCTAAACATGCGCCACATTTATTACTGATAGATTCTGTGCCACATTTCAGGCTCCTTTGTCTTTCTTTATGACACTTCTTGGCTGTTATACTTTACATCAGTATTTTTCCCAAAAAATTAGATTAAGTCCCAAGTATGTGACCCATTATGGGTAGAAAGTGGCAAAATACTGGCACAAAGTATATTTATAAGTACAAGTGATTGATATAAAATAGGGTAATACAAAAGTATCGCCTGCCAGAATCGAGAAGCAATAATGATAAATCTGTCCCCGCTGACTGCTTAAAATGTGCTGGAAGTGTCCACCAGGTGTCAGCATTGACTAATTTGTAATCTTAACAAGGAATAGATAGATAGATAGATAGATAGATAGATAGATAGATAGATAGATAGATAGATAGATAGATAGATAGATAGAGATAGATAGATAGGTAGATAGATAGAGATAGATAGATAGATAGATAGATAGATAGATATGAGATAGATAGATAAAGATATGAGATAGATAGATAGATAGATAGATAGGGATAATAGATAGATAGATATGAGATAGATAGATAGATAGATAGATAGATAGATAGATAGATAGATAGATAGATAGATAGATAGATACAGATATAGATAGATAGAGATAGATAGATAGATAGATAGATAGATAGATAGATATGAAGATAAAGAGATAGATAGATAGATAGATACAGATGATAGATAGATAGATAGATAGATAGATATGAGATAGGAGATAGATATGAGATAGATAGATAGATAGATAGATTGTTAAGATAGATAGATGATTAATATTAAATAGATAAATATATAGATAGTTACTTAGATATATATTAGATAGATAGATACGTAGATAGATAGATATGAGATAGATAGATAGATATGAGATAGATAGATAGATATGAGATAGATAGATAGATAGATAGATATGAGATAGATAGATATGAGTAGATAGATAGATATGAGATAGATAGATAGATAGATAGATAGATATGAGATAGATAGATAGATAGATAGATAGATATGAGATAGATTGAGATAGATATGAGATCTGCAGCCCTTACAAGCTAGATAGATATTTCTCTGTGCTTCAGTCTTTTCTTCTAATCATATAGTTATGAACATGAACATTGAACATGCTGAGTCCTGTAGATTCTGAGATGTAGCTCTTGGGTTTTTTCAATTTCTCTTAGCATTACACAGTCTGACCTTGGGCTGAATTTCCTGGCACGTCCCCTCCTGGGAAGATTGTCAACTGTTTTTCATTTGTAAATAATCTTTCGCACTGTAGAATGATAGATTTCAAATCCGATTGCTGGGCAGCAACAACGGCTTCTCTAAAATCATTGCAGATATCTTTCCTCCTTGGCATTGTGCACAAATTCTGAAGGCTCCAGACCAGCAAAATGCCAAAACTTCTGCTTCTGTGATAGAGGGAGTCACTCCAGACGGTCAGTTGACCAGGGCCATTTGAGTATTAGTACCTGGCTGCTACTTATTTCTTAATTCCTATAGAAATAGTAAAGTAAGGAAAAACAAAAAAGATGATTATTTTCTTCACCCTCCATACTTATTTCTACCCTGTACACTTCCTCTAGAATCTTACTGTAATAGAGATTTTCACTTCCCCTACACACACTACAGCGTCTGACCTGCAAAGCAGGAACTTAAAGAAAGAGTCTGGTTTAGAAAACAATAAAGGATAATAAAGGGGTCCCCCATCCTGGACCTCCAACAGCTACAAAGAGCATCTCCCTCTCTGGAGGACCCAGAGCGTCCAGACATTACACAGACAGCCCCCTATTTTAATGACCACCATGCAATGCTTAGTTTTCACAGTGGGGGCGCTACAGGGAAATTGAACGCTTGCTGGCAGGTTTCGGCACAGACTGGTTACCTATCTTGTTCCTGTAATTCATCCACAGGGGTATTTAGTACAGTTATATTGGTTGGTGGGGTGTCTATGTAACCTGTCAGTGGCGCTGTGCTATATGAATGATGTTTAGATAATTTGGAAATTCCCCTTTAAAAATGCACAAGCTCAGCTTTACAGAACAAATAGGGAACTGTGTATTATAGAAAGCAGACAGTGGGCAGGAGATTGTCTATTGCATCTTATGGATATCGCTCTCATATCCCTGCGGTTCAGCCTCTTCTCTGATCAGATCAGATCCAGTTTTGATTTTTAGACTTTTCTTTCTCTGCCATATATCCCATGATGCCTCAGCACAACATCACATGGTCAGCTACAGCCTGTACCATCTCTACCTGCTGGGGGCAGTATAATTCTCATTCTCTATATATTGTCCCAAATAATCTAAGAGACCCTAAGTATATAGTGAGGGGGGCTGACCGGTGAGCTCCTTCATTATAACTGTGTGACAAGAGCCTGTCTAGTCCTCAGCAGTAGCCGTGATGGGAGATTGTGCTGTGTGAGTCTGGGCTGATACATAGGAGTAAGTGTGTATATACTGTATATTGGGGAGTAGATACACATAAGGGATAAGAGTCTGAATGCTGGGGGTTCAGCGATCAGGAGAATGGGTGCCCACAGCGCCCCCTAAGGCTATATTCACACAACTGTTTTAAAAAAAATGGCCATGAAAAACGTATGAAACGGTCTGTTTTTTAAGTCACTTTTGTATTCCTGTGTTACATATTTTGTGTCCATCTCACGGCGGTCTGACCGTTTTTAACATCTGTTTGTTATCTTTTTTTATCCGTTTTGGATATAAAAGCCTTGGGACCATGTGGCTGTCAAAATGACCAAAAATACAACATGTGAATAGCCCCATTGACATCAATTGGTCAAATTTATTAAGACTGGCGTAGTGTACACCAGTCTTAAGAAACGGCCCAGCTGTCACAAGGAACGGAAGATTTATGTAGAGGCGGCATCAGAATGGAAAAACCGGCATGAGTTATAATAAATCTGTTGGGCCGATCCCTGCCATGCCCACTTTCATACATTGTGGGGGGTGAGGAGAGGATTGGGGATTGAAGTGCATGTTTGGTGAAAGAAAGGGTCTTGCCCCAAACATGCACCTCAATATCATCCCTAGAAATAGAGGGAATGATGAATTTGCCCCAATGTGTTTTAAAAATGACCGTCATATGGCTGTCTGTCACTGTCCTCTCCATAAGGCCGAAACGCTACTTGTAGTGAACAAGCATGGCTGTTGCTTAATTCACTTATATGGCCTGGCAGTCCTACAGAAGTCAATGAAGCGGCCGTCACTTACATGGAGCACACAGTGGAACTTGGAGGTTTCCATTGTTGTATTCTTTGGGTTCCCAGTGGTCACCCATCATACGGCTGTTTGTCACTGTCCTCTATATAAGGCCAAAGCGCTACTTGTAGTGACAACCCCCTTCCCCCCCCCCCCAGCCGCGGTCACTACTGGGCCCGGGCTCCTCCTTTTTTTTTTTTTTTTTCCCCCCCCGCCCCCCCCCCCCCCCCCTTTTTCCCCCTCCCCTTTTGGGCCCGCCCCTTTGGTGGTGCCAAACACGGCCATTGTTTAATTCACTTCTATGGCCTGGCAGTCCTACAGAAGCCAATGAAGAGGCCATGACTTACATGGAGCACACAGGGGAACTTGCAGGTCCCCTTTGTTGTATACTTTGGGTTCCCAGTGATCACCCCTCCCCTGTGATCAGACACTTATCCCCCATGCTGTGGGTAGAGATAAGTGTCTATTAGGGGACATACACATGTAATAGCTTGTTTGGCTCGGAGGTTTGGAAGACCCCAACAAAATCTAATGCGTATGCGTTACATTACAAAGGAAGATGCTATTTTCTGGGCTCGCTTTCACCCCCTTTTGAATTTGGGTGAGACAACTATGTGGGAAAAAGTCAACTACTATGGGAAGAATTTGTGCTCCGAAACATGGTAGCCATGTCTTATGGCTATCCAGTTATTTGACACTGGGGTTCATTTCCAAAGAACCGCAAACAATGAGCAGAATAAAGGGGCTACTGTGCCAAGGGTAAAAAATTCCAGTGACGGGGGTCAATTATTTTACAGAATTTTCCCTTTAAATTCCATTTTTAGTACCGAGATTCTTTTTTTTAAATAATTTATAGGTGAAATACCTCCTATGACCACCAGGGGGCGCACAGCAATGAATATAAATGAGGATAGCCATAAAATATTCATTGTATATTTTTATTTCATCCCATTTGTATGATGAGGCCGTACATCTTACAAGTCAGCGATGTCCTCTTATGCCCTCTACCTTCTGCCGGGCGACTTATTCTCTTTGACGTTGCCATATTCCCACGTTCCCTAAGGCGTCAGACCTTTCTATACGTTAGATTGCTGTCTGCATAGCAAATGCTATTCTTAAAGGGACAGTAACACAAAAAAAATGTATAGAGATATTGCACCAAATTTGAGCAATGAGTTCCTGAAGATGAAGGGTGTGCAATGTATACAAGTATATCAAAAGAATAAGATTTTTACTTAAAAATCGCATTTTCGGCTGTATCCTCCTGTAGGAGTTCCCAGCTAGTACAGACACCCCTGGCAGCAGAGTTGAAAAGCATCACCCATTGAAATTTAATATGCCCGACCCTTCTTTCCCCAAATTAATTTGTTGGGGGAAAGTTAGGACATCCCCATGGTCAGTCGGTCCTGTGGGTTTGACGGGTTCAGCCAATGACCCTAATATACAGTATATGGCCACCTTTACATCTATTATGGATAGGTGACCATAGACAGATGTCTAATCCATACTGACCAGCAGTGAAACATCTACTGTACCCGTCCCAGTATTCCCTGGTGTGCCAGTTGGGGTGGAGACATTGGACTACATCAAATTGTCAACAATATACCCCAGAACATGACCTGCTTCATTCTATGGTCATCTTTAAGGGGTTGTCTAGTTTACAAATAGTGTCTCTCTCCTTGGAGGACCTGTCCTGTCCTACATTACATAGACGACCTATAGATTTGAATGGACAGTGTGTAATTCCTCATTTCTCCTGCGGAGGTGCACCAGGGAAATTGAACACTTACTGCCAGGTTTCTCCATGGATTAAAGTTGATCACTGGGATCTCAGGAGGAGGAGGAGCACTTTTTGAACGGCTTCTTGTCAAGAGACCCTTCTAATAAGTAGGAATTGTGCAAAGTAGAGAAGCCCTTTAACTGGTAGCAGTTGTATAACCTAAAAAGAAACTGCAGTCTGTGGTTACAAATATCTATGATAGACTTTGGGAGGAGATCACAAGAAGATAATCTGATGCAGTCTTTGTGCAAATGTGTTAGTCAATGGATCTGATGTAGTCAGTAAACAGATCATTCAAAGGGTATTGGGAGGGTCAATAAGTCTATTCAAGAGCCAGAATGATAGTAGGACAATGGGTAAATCCAAACACTGATGTCTTCTCAAAGGTTCAGAAGGCCAAAAATCAGCAGATATCTTATCAGCCCCAACCCCCAGTACTACTGTATACAGGATCCACTTCAACTGATGACTGGATGAGACCCCCCATGATATAGTCCTTCACCGATCAAGGGCACATGAAATTCAGCCTGTCCTTCAATGGTTAAACATCCCACAAGAACATAAGTTGCCCATATGTACACCTTCACAGCCGAACAAGACGAACATACACATGAACACTCGGTACAGTAGGAAAGAGTCGATAAACCTACATACAACAGTCCCCTCAAGAACTGCAGGTTTGGCCAACTTTTCTTATATGTGTCCTTATGGGATGATCATAAGGGATGATGGTTGGATTTTCCAATGAGAACCCAGTTAGGAGACCAGGACTCCTTAGTGATCTATGATGGTGGGAGTCCCTGCAGACAGCAGAGCCACAAGGAAGGAGGGACTCTCAACACCATACAAGGAGTCCTGGTCTTCTGACTTCTGACAATGTTCCGGTTTGGATTCGCCCTTGGGCACCAGGGTCTGAGTTTTAAGCTACCTCTGTACCACGTATAGCTATGCCCCCAGGGTTTAGCACCTAACCTATGGATTTGCAGTACAGCAGAAACCTACTCTGTCTGAAATGTGCCAGAAATGACCAGGTTTTTGTATCACTCAGAGTGAAATTATGGCGGATATCAAGGTTTGGACCAACATCCAGATTATTACTCCCCTGAATGCTCTTCTAGGTGTAGGGACATGCACATGTGACATTGACCAAATGTAGACAACCCTTCATCACCTTTATCACATATCATGTAACATTTTTATATGTGCAATCCTTCACAATACTGGATTTTTACAGCCATATGTTTTTGATGTTTTTGGCTTTGCCCACCAATAATAAATGACCAATTCCAAAGGGCACATCCACCTTATAGCACCATATAGCTGTCATACAGCTGTCTGTCACTGTCCTCTCCAAAAGGCCTAAGTACTACTTGTAGTGCACAAGCACGGCCGTCGCTTCATTCACTTCTATGGCCTGGCAGTCCTACAAAAGTCAATGAAGCGACTGTCACTTACATGGAGCACACACTTGTGATATGTAGATGCTAAGTAGAGGGCAAAAGGCAATTAAAATCTCTACACACCTTCACTGGTGCTCTCCTCAATGTGAGAGATTCTTGTCCCTAACCCACTCATTGCCTCCCACTAAGCCAGCCAATTCACTTTGCTCTGTACTGATGAAGGACAACAATCCGGAAACAGCACTGTATGCAGATAAGTGAAATTGGCTTGGCTAAAATCCCTTTTGCTGTCTCAAGGCTCGGTGAGTCAAAAGCAAATTGAGGATCTGTTACATCCAACAGAGGGCGCATGAGCTCCCCAGCTCCTTTCCCATAATGCCTTGTGATATGGAGCACACACTGTTAGATACAGCTGGCTAGAAACCTTTACTTTACACTAATCTTGGGCTCGCCTGTATTCACAATTTTGCTGGTTGCCGTTGGACACAGACAACAAGTTTGTTGACAGACACGCCCCCTGAGTTACATGCCTGTACTTTCTATGGGCGCCATATAATAGTACATTTCTTCTGCTTCTGAGTTTCGTTCCAGCTTCAGTTGAACAAGGGCCTGTCTGCAGACAACGCCGGCCATAAACTGGAGCCGCGAGTCATTATCTCAATCCCACAATTAACTTGATCACTCAGTCAAACAGTCATTTATGTGGAGGAGGAAGGAAGAGGGACTGGAGGAAAACAACCTAAAGCGAGACACATGCAATTTACATTGGATTCAGGGCGGTTAGTTGGATAAGGGTCTATGCCATGTTCCCACCCATAGTCTACCATACAGTGCCCAAATAATACAGTCCAAATGCTTGCCATATAGCACTCAAATAAGGCTCCGTTCACATTACATTTGTGAACTATGTCCATTGTATTCCGGAAAGCTCCCAGCACTTGTGCCAAGGGTATCAATAAGGCCCCCAGCAGGGTATCCTGATATATACCACCAACTAAAGGTAAAACTGTAATGTGAACAGAGCCAAGGCTCTACGTTGCAGAAATGCTGCTTTTTTTGTTGCAGATTTTGATGCAGCTTTTTGAGCCAAAGCAAAATCTGCAACAAAAAAAGCTGCATTTCCGCAACGTGGGGCCTCAGGCTAAAAGTAGCCAACATCAAATGAAACTACCAAGTTCAGAGGAACAAGCCAAACATCTAATATGTTTATGATGGTAAAGGTTGGGCATGTTGGACTTTAACATGCCCGATCCTTTGTTCTCAAGAGTGATAAACCATCTCCAGAGGTGTCTGGCAGTGACTTACTCCCTTCTACCCATGAAGAATACATGCAACCTAGCCGAGTATGCATGTGCATGGGGAAGCCCAGAGGAATAACTATCTACAATGCCAAAATTATACCGGGAAATCAATGCCCAATTGGTATACTATGAATGGATGTGGTCACATGGGCAGATGCCTTTTCGTAGGTACCAAATGTGACTTCAGGGTGCAATCTTGGGCTACCTTGGCCACTAGAGCCAGTGGCGCCTCCTGTGGTAATAAGAGTTCATGCACCCGCTTGGATTCCCAGGGTCGTCTGTATAGTCTGTAGTTTTTACGGATCAGTGTCTGACACAGACTCAGTGGGCCACATTTATCATGGCCAACGCGCCACAACTTGGCACATTTTGGCAAATCTCAGCACCTACATGCTGACGGAGCGAGTCGTAAGAAACGTAACAATCCATGATGTCATAGGGATATGATACGTGCGCACGGAACCTTGCAAATTTTTGATACTTATCAATGATCATCCCATAATCCAGACCATTTGATAATCCAGTGCCAGATTAAAGGAAGATTGCCTACGATGACGGACATTTTGGGCAGAGAGTAGAGAGATTTGGACGATCTGAGGCTGGATGTGATGACTTGTGTTTTTTAATTGGCCCTTTTATGTAGCGAGCATCGGAGGAAGTTGTCATCGGAAGTGAGCACTAAGTATAGGAATGTGGTTTTTGTAATATTACTGCAGGCTGTAGCTGTCCTCAGCCCTGGTCCAGCACCGCTAGGGTTAATAAGTCTGTATCCCCCCCCCCCCCCTCCTTCCTTAGTATCTCCACCCTCCCCCTTTACTCTCAGTATTATTCATAGCAGTAACCTCACCCACCACCCTCTCTGCTCCTTCTGTCTGTGAATCAATTTCTTCTTTCCACACACCCTTCCCTCTCTCTCTCTGCTTCATTTAAAGGGGCGTTTTAAGCATGTTTCCTTTTTAGAAGTTTTTATAGAAAAAAAAAATTTTTGTTTCCAAAAATAATAATAAATACAACTTGGAAATCCCACTTGGACCAAGACAGAGCTAAGATTTCTGGAAGGACGTTGGCGATGGAGAGGAGACGCTGCTGATGGGTTCACCCCCTCCGCTCTGTAATAGGGTCCCTTTCCAGAGAAGTTGAGCGAGGAATGATCCTACGGATATAACGGAGCGACGCCGAGGATTTGGAAGCGGTATGTATATCCGAGGTGGTGGGTGCCATATAGATGTATGTATTAATTCTATATAGTCTTATGTTTTTATATAAAGGCATGTATACATAGGACCTGACATGCACAGGGGGCGCTACTCATATGGTCAAAAGTGACCAGAGAGCGCAATAATAATATTACGTACCAGAGAACCGCCATTGATATGTATACAAGGACCCTTATACGTATATACGGGTAGGTGTGTGTATAGTATATAGGTGTATATATAGTGACTAACTTTCTTTGTCAGCCCAGTTTACTGCCAGGGTCCAGTATATAGCTCATGTTTCATACAACCCCCCCATACACGTCTGTCTATATGTCAGTATGTGTGGACAGCTGCGCCTTTGTCTCTCCATTGTCTCTCGCCAGGCCGATCACTCTCTTACAGTCACATCTATCCGGGCTCAGCTTTCTGACTGGTCTGATAATGTCTCATCTGACCGTACAGTCTCTCCGCCATCTCATTGTTTTGGGTCGCTATGTCCCCGCCCCCAGTCGTCTGCTGAGCCCCCCCAGATTTATTGCACTGTAGGGTCTTCTTGCCAGCCTGGTGATCCCATTGTGTTGGTGTTTCGTTGTCTCCTTGCACGGGTCTGTCCCAATCTACTGTCACTCTGCAAGGTTGGGGTAAGTTCACATGAGTGAAATATACGGCGCAAAAATCTGACATGAATTTGGAATGGAATCCATGGCAGAAATTGGTTTGTTGCCACAGATCCTCACATGGATTGGCCCCGTTCAATGCCATGGTTTGTGTGCGATTATCACATGGCATCCGCGGCAAGACGAGAAACGTCCGTTGTATTCCAATTTATTCCACGATGTGTAATATCTATGGTGGACTGTGATTGTGACCATAGCTGAAGGCCAACGAAAGCAAAGGGAGACAGACCAGGCACTGCTAAATACACAAAAAAACTGCGTGAAAATTTTGTTGTGTGAAAATACCCTTAGTCGACTAACTGCAAGATGCTGTCTAGCTCTACTGTTTGTTTTCACTGAGCTGTCTCGATCTACTGTAATTGCACTGTTCTGTCACGCTCCTCTGTCATTGCACTGCACTGTCACACTCTGCTGTCTCATTGCACTGCGCTGTCACGCTCTGCTGTCTCATTGAACTGCGCTGTCACACTCTACTGTCTCACCTAACTGCGCTGTCACGCTCTGCTGTCTCATTGAACTGCGCTGTCACGCTCTGCTGTCTCATTGAACTGCGCTGTCACGCTCTGCTGTCTCACTGAACTGTGCTGTCACACTCTGCTGTCTCATTGCACTGTGCTGTCACGCTCTGCTGTCTCATTGCAGTGCGCTGTCACACTCTGCTGTCTCATTGCAGTGCGCTGTCACACTCTGCTGTCTCATTGCAGTGCGCTGTCACACTCTACTGTCTCATTAAACTGCGCTGTCTCACTCCACTGTCATTGCACTGCTTTGTTCCACTGCACTGTGCTGTATCTCTCTTCTATCATTGTACTGCTCTGAACACTCTACTGTCTCATTGCACTCTGCTTTCACACTCTACTGTCTCACTGCACAGCGCTGCACTCTTTCTCTGCTGTCACTGCACCGTGCTGTCTCACTTTCCTTATGATTTCATTGTGCCATCTAGTTCACTTATCTGGTTCTTCTTCCAATATCCACTAGTACTAAGCAGTCTCATTGCACTGCACTCGGTTCATTCTAGCCCTGCTCTCTGCTGTCTCATCCCACTTTCTTCTATGATTACAGTCTGCTTACGTCCCTCACATCCCCTCCCCCTCTTTAACCAATAAAATATTTGGCCTGCAAATGTACAATTTTGGAATTACAAGCCATAATCCTTAAATTGGTGTTTACTCTTCCCCACAATAAATAGATCGACAATTACCATAATGAAATGCATATTAGCGATGCCATAGAGCGCCAGGTGTAGCCTGGGTGCCGAGCAATGGGCGATGGGTAATTAGCATACGATGAGCTATTATTAATATCATTTAGCCCTTCAGACTAGAATTTTTGATAACTGAATAAAACATTTGTAGTCTTTTTGGTTCGTCACTTGCAAAATTTTTGGTTTGGAGTAACCAATAGATGTGTCAACCATAGATGTAAACATCATTGCTCCGACTTCTGTTTTTGTTAGATTTTCACACGCGTGATCATCTTTACTCCTCGCTATTGTTGTTTGATACAACTGTAAAGTAGTTGTCCTGGTAAAGTTCCTTTCGAGCCTTTTTGTTTCATATCACTATTTCTTCCTATCCTTAATCAATATATCGTTTTGTATTTCCCCAGGAACATCCAACTACAGTAAAGCAAGCTTTGTTTTCTCCTTCCGCCATGCCTCCTTGGCAAATATTGATCATGGTGTCTGAAAAATAACCCAGGAACTTGAGTCAACATCCAAGATCAACACTTGGATCCATCAATACTAAAATGATGGAGGTTCCAGACTGGAAGTTCCATCTTCTAGAAAGAAAAAGAAAGGAAGAAGAAGATATGAAAAGGAGAGAGAGGGAGGAAGAAGAACGACTTGCCAAGATGCCTCCCTGGAAGAGAGAGATCATTCTTCGAAGGAAGGCCAAGGCAGGAGCTTCTGTTTCAGAGAACAAAACTGAGAGCGAAGGAGGAGAACAAGAGGAGAAAGTAGGAGGAGGTGGAGAAGAAGAGGAAAGAGAGAGCAGGGTCTTGAGAGAAAATATTGGCCCAGTTCAAAAAAAATCCATTTATCCAACAAGAGAAGCAAAGACGGATACCAGAATATTCCTGTACTAGACCAAAGTCTACCAGTGAACAAACAGTCCAACGCTTTCCTAAGGTAGACGACCAAGTCAGAGATACAAATCTACCAAATGAGGTGAAGGAGCAAGATGCTCCATTAGAGGAACCTCAGTCTCCCTCCATTGATGTTAAAGGGAGGGTGAGCAGACTGCTTAGCAGATTTGGAGGTTCAAGGACAGAAGACGATAGCAGTGACCCATGTTTACAACGAGTAAATGGAGAAGGGGCAACCAAAACAGTATTGCCCACTACTCCTGTAGTAGCAGAGCCTGAAACCCAGGCCCCAAGTATTTCAAACCCCACTTTGCCTTCTCCTTCCTGCTTTCTTACTGCCACGGGAAGCCAGACTCTAACTCAGGAAACCACTCTCCCCTCCTACGTCACTCCTTCCTCTTCCTGTGTTGACTCGGAGCCATCAGAGCTTTCAACTTGTGCGGCCCCCACGGCCATGAGTGGAATCAACACCAGGCAAAGTATGACGGAAGAAGTTCGGCCTTTTCCTTTCCAGCTGCGTCCAGCATCTCCAGCCAGACATGTAAAGCAGACTACCCAGGTTTCTGCAATCTCCTCAAGGCCTGAAACCTTTAAAGTTAATGCTAGTAAAACAGAAGAAGATGGGGAAATCGGGCTTAGTCCTTCCAAAGTCTCTTCTAATCTCCAGGCCATCAAAAGAGTGACAGGAGAGAGCCAAGCTGTGCAGAGGAGGAAAGGAAATACAATTACAGTAAATCCACGAAAAGCGGCTATCTGCGAAAATGGGTATGCTGTCACAGAGACTAAGTCACCGACCACCAAGCCTGAGTCTGGCAAGAAACGTTACCCAACGGCAGAAGAGATCAAAGTCATCGGGGGATACCTGGCATTGTCTAGGTCCTGCCTGGCCAAGCACAGTCAGGACAAGAAGAAGGTAAGGGATGGTTGTAACCTTGTCCTTAACCTTTTTGCATTGCCATGTTATAGCATTACAGGCCCAATTTTCTTATATAGAATTTCTCTCAAGATTAAGAACGTTATCTCGGTTAACAAGTCTCTCCCTATGTCACACGGCAAACATCCCATTTCTTATCTCCAATCTGTGTCTAGAGCAAATTGTTCATCCTTGTGCCCCAAAGAGAAATATCATAAATTCTTCAAATATTGAAAAAAAAATTGCTCTCCCCACCCACAAACATATGTGAACCCTAGTGGGCCCTAATGCAGAATCTTTCCCAGGGCTTCCACCTACCGTGGGCCACTTATACTGCTGTCTTCTTTGGACCCCCTTTGGCACGAGGTCCCAGATACATCTGTTTCCTCTGCACCCTTGTAGGTTCGCTAGATCACTGTTTTTGGTAATGCCCGTAGAGCGATGATACACTCAATTTAATTGTGAAAGATAAAAATCTTCCCAGTGTATACAGTCATATTTCTGTACAATCTTTGCAATCGAAACAGTTGACTTGTATAATGACTGGTGCATTATCTCTTCATTTGTCACCCTTCATTCCTCCGCTGCGCCCCCTACATAACAACCCCCACCTCTGTCTCTGCTGTAGAATGTTATCTCTCATCATTCTATTGGCAGGATGAAACACGTTGCAGGTCATATATAGAGCTTTAGCTTCTGTATACAGGGACTCTGTTGTCTAATCGCAACTCCCTAGCTGCATACCACATCCCAGTTATCTCTGTATATTGCACAGTCCTCACATTTAGTCTTGGATTGTGACCTTCACAAACATGTTTTTATTGATCCGGTAGATACAATATACTAAATAAAGCAACTTTGCACATAGTCTACATTAAAAATATCCTGTGTTTTGTGTCTACAGAGGCTATGTAGTCTTATGCATCTCCCTAGTAACAGACTACGAACAAACCCTGTGTAGTCTGATCCGGCGCTCATACTCTCTTCTAACTGTCCCCTACTTTCTACTAAATACCAAACATTAGGAAGGAGTAGGGGGGGAAAGAAGGGAACTGTCTGCAGGATCAGACTACACGGGATTTGTTTGTTGTCTGTTACCATGGAGATGCATGAGTTTTCATAGCAGCTATAGACACAAAATATCAGAAAATCTTCAATGGGATTGTCAAAAATTCCATACAATGCTGGGTAATCACCTAAGAAGTTAATTGTCTACTTAAGGGCTTATCCTAGTACTCACCGAGAAGCACCTCCAGCAGGTGCAGCGGTTGCCACTGTATATAAACATCCATAAGTGCTCCAAGATGGTGGCTGCCCTGAATGCTTCAACCAAAGGTGCAGCAGAGGAGACACTTGTCATCTATGAACATGTGGCTTGTTTACAGTGATACCCGTGGCACCCCTAGGGGACTACTTGGTGACCACTAAAGTCATCCCTGAAGTGAATAAGTAGCATCCTATCCCATTATGCAGTAGTATATGGTATTTTTGAAATTTGGCCAAAAAGCGGACATCCCCTTTAATGAAGACTATTTGCAAAGTGACTTCCTTTCTCCTCATTACAGTAAGTAATGGGTAATTGCTAGGAAATGTGATCAGTGAGTTCTGATTTCTGTGAACTCTACCGATCTCTAGAATAAAGGGAGAGGCCCTTTACGCTTTTTTCTTTCACCAAGCATTGTGCAGGAAACACACCCAGCCCCATTCACTTCGCCCTGCGTCTCTTTCTAATTCCTCTATCACCAGACATGCAGAGGGGTTGCCATATTACATGTACACTCTTTTGTACTGCTCAGTATGGAGAAGTGGTGGTGGGTGTTGGTATGATGGCTGGTGGGTGGTAGCTCTTAGAACAGGAGATGGTTTCTTCTGGCCCACAGAAGTGGGGCATATAGTTCTGCAATGGATCCTCAAATCTTTGTTGCCAAGACCATTGTGGTTGTTTTTGGTGCAAACTTTTTGACTGTAACTTCAGAGGACTCAGTAACAGATGGAATGGACACCTGTTGTGCTATGAAGGGTCCATGGGAAAATGTCTCCAAGTTCCTCCGGACACATGTTCTCCAGCTTACTGTGTGCATGTAAATACAGGAAGGGACTGAAACTGTACACAGGAAGCTCTTTCGGAAAGATGTTTATTGCAGATTTACGCAACATGTAATGTGACTTTGTGACCCTTTTAATTTAGATCTTGCATGCATCTTGCTTAAAATGACCCAACCAAGTACGTCACCCTTGTAGAGTCAGATGAGAAGTCAAGGGAGTAGCATTTTTGTGATATCACCAGAGCAATGCACAGACCAGCAAGTCTGCTGCAGGGGAAGACCTTGAAGTTTCTGTGCAAACTATTTACCACCCACCCAATTGTCAAATTGGTTTCCAATGGTTAGTAGAGATTTGTCAAAAAGGTGAAGGAACTTGTGTCCAAGCATTGGCCCAACAGCCAACAACCCCGAGCTCTTTGGAGCAATGGTAAGGGTGTTGCCTCTTTCCTCCTTGGAGCAATAACAGCCCTCCTTGCTCCAAAGAACTCATTTGCATATTGACAAAAACCAGCAATATCTCCTCAACTGAGACAGCAAGTCACAAGGGGAAAACACTGATTCAGGAGACCCTAACCTATCTATCTTCAGGCCTAGGTTCAGTCCTGTCAGGCTGAGGTTTCTGGTAGCCCATTTTCCAACAAAGGCTAGGAAATAGGCCATAGTTCCCTTCAATTTAGGGTGTCTTGACCATTGCTATGACCCATTGGAGGATTCTCTAGTACCCTAATGGGACACTTCAACACTGCACCTAAGGTTTTGGACAACCCTTTAAGTTATGTAGGTGACTAGTCTAGTAGGAAAAGTTACCAAAGATACTAAGTAAAGACAGACACTCCTGTGCAAATTTGACCTCTTTATTGCTGACAATTGTGGGACCAGGGGGCAACTGTGAAGGGACTCAACGCTTGAGCGTCTCGGAGCTTATAGTATCACTATGTCCCCATGGCTAAACGACACATCTCATTTGAACATTACTATTTTATACACCCTTCGCCAACACCCTCTGCTGGGCTCACAGCTGGCATACATTTACCACATCATGTATGCAATTTTTGCCATAAATTATTATAAATCTGATGGCCCCGCCCATGCACACCCTCACCTTTTCAGGAAAGGAGTGAAGGCGGCGCAAAGTTTTAAAAAGTTACAATTTTTTTCCTCTAAACTACATTTCGCGCAAAAAAATACAACTTTTTATGCCTTGTACGCCACAAAACTAGCATACATGGCATAATAAATCTACCCCAATGTGCTCATTATTTCAGCCCCTGTATATACGAAGCAGGGCAAGCGGACGAGGCAGGGCCCGGTCAGGAGGACAAGGCAGGGCCCGGTCAGGGAGGACGAGGCAGGGCAAGCGGAGAAGGCAGGGCCCGGTCAGGAGGACAAGGCAGGGCCCGGGCAGGAGGAGGAGGCAGGGCCCGGGCAGGAGGAGGAGGCAGGGCCCGGGCAGGAGGAGGAGGCAGGGCCCGGGCAGGAGGAGGAGGCAGGGCCCGGGCAGGAGGAGGAGGCAGGGCCCGGGCAGGGAGGAGGAGGCAGGGCCCGGGCAGGAGGAGGAGGCAGGGCTCGGGCAGGAGGAGGAGGCAGGGCCCGGGCAGGAGGAGGAGGCAGGGCCCGGGCAGGAGGAGGAGGCAGGGCCCGGGCAGGAGGAGGAGGCAGGGCCCGGGCAGGAGGAGGAGGCAGGGCCCGGGCAGGAGGAGGAGGCTGGGCCCGGGCAGGAGGAGGAGGCAGGGCCCGGGTAGGAGGGAGGAGGCGGGGCCCGGGCAGGAGGAGGAGGCAGGGCCCGGGCAGGAGGAGGGAGGCAGGGCCCGGGCAGGAGGAGGAGGCAGGGCCCGGGCAGGAGGACGAGGCAGGGCAAGCGGAGGAGGAGGCAGGGTCCGGGCAGGAGGAGGAGGCAGGGCCCGGGCAGGAAGACGAGGCAGGGCCCGGGCAGGAAGACGAGGCAGGGCCCGGGCAGGAGAGGAGGCAGGGCCCGGGCAGGAGGACGAGGCAGGGCCCGGGCAGGAGGAGGAGGCAGGGCCCGGGCAGGAGGAGGGGCAGGGCCCGGGCAGGAGGAGGAGGCAGGGCCCGGGCAGGAGGAGGAGGCAGGGCCCGGGCAGGAGGAGGAGGCAGGGCCGGCAGGAGGATGCGGCCCATCCTAAAATATATGTAGCAGGCCCTGATTTTCAGCTTTATGTCAAGACAGAGAGTGAATAATGAAATCATCCAGATTTGGCCTTCAGTCTTCGGTGACGTAGGGGTGGACTGAGTTCCGGAAATGGAAGCAATGAGTAATAGAACGTAGAAAAGCGAAGAAAAGGATGTAATTACAGCGAGACAGCTGATAGTGAGCCGAGCAGCTGCACAGGGGTAGCTGTAAAGGCTACGGACATATTTTACACCAATTACCCAGTACAACGTCTCCTGTTACAAGGCTTGATGGAATATAAGCAAATATCAAAACTGTATACATTCTTTATATGGGACTGGCATTTAAAGGGAATGTATTACCATTTTTTTTTTTTATTTATTACAACTAGATCTAAATCTATCACTTTTTTTTTTCTAATCTGTGTTAAATTTCTGATATTCTGGGGGCGGCCATCTTGCCTGAGCTTCTCCTCTGCTCTGTTAACAGCATTTAGTGATCTGCTTTACTGCCGTCTAGGCAGCAATAGTCTGGAGCAGACTCATTGAGGTCTATGGGAGAGTTTTCTAGACCAGTTCTGTGCAGGTAGGAGGAGGAGATAAGCTGTGACATCATCTGTTGGCAGTAGTGATGTAATGATGGCTCAGTAGTGTTATCTATAGAGGTGTTATCTTCTAGTGTAATCCTGCCGTGATGGACAAGTGTTTGGCTGACAGCTTTATAAAGTGTATTGTTAGTTCTATAACTTAGGAATGGCTTCTGATATTTTATATAGAGGGGCTGTATCACTAAACAGGATGTATGGAGTGCAGCGTGACCAGCTTGTATTTTAGCTACGCTCTCTCCTTCCCCATTTCCGTCCATCGCAAGCGAGACTGAGCTAACAAACCACCAATGAAAAGTCATTCTATGTGATCCTTGTGCAATTCGACAATAGCTCAGCACTTTAATACTTCTCTTGTGCTGCACCATTATGGTCACTTCTCCAATTTCAGCGCCTTCCTTTGCACCGAATTCCTGCTCTATTGATGTCTTTGAATCCTCAATCTCTACCAACTGGGCACTTACCCCATATACTAGAAGGTCTTAGGTTTCACATGTTTTGTTGACCCTGCTGTCTGCAAGCTTTCACATGAATAGCTGCACACCTGCTAAAGCACACACATTCTTCAGAAGCTGTGAAATCTGCAGAGACTTGCCGCAGGTTACACTTCTGGGCAATTTCCTTACACGAAAACTAGTGCAAACAAAATATATGTTGTGGAGAGCAATAATTTACAGGGGGATTAATGAGAGTCTCTCACTAGAACCAGCATATCCCCCCAGCCCTGCAGATAGATAGGTTAGTGTCACCAGAACCAGCATATCACCCAGCCCTGCAGATAGATAGGTTAGTGTCACCAGAACCAGCCCTGCAGATAGATAGGTTAGTGTCACCAGAACCAGCATATCACCCCAGCTCTGCAGATAGATAGGTTAGTGTCACCAAAACCAGCATATCACCCCAGCCCTGCAGATAGATAGGTTAGTGTCACCAGAACCAGCATATCACCCGCCCTCCTTTTTGTTCCCCCCCCCCCCCCCCCCCATAATAGTTACCCCCCCAAACCACTTCACCCCAGCTCTGCAGATAGATAGGTTAGTTTCACCAAAACCAGCATATCACCCCAGCCCTGCAGATAGATAGGTTAGTGTCACCAGAACCAGCATATCACCCCAGCCCTGCAGAAAGATAGGTTAGTGTCACCAGACCCCAGCATATCACCCCAGCCCTGCAGATAGATAGGTTAGTGTCACCAGAACCAGCATATCACCCCAGCCCTGCAGATAGATAGGTTAGTGTCACCAGACCCCAGCATATCACCCCAGCCCTGCAGATAGATAGGTTAGTGTCACCAGAACCAGCATATCACCCCAGCCCTGCAGATAGATAGGTTAGTGTCACCAGACCCCAGCATATCACCCCAGCCCTGCAGATAGATAGGTTAGTGTCACCTAGACAGTGTTTTTCCCTTGTGCATATTGACATAAACAGCAATATCTCAGCAGTGGAGGCAAAGATGACTGTCCATATGCCTGATGTCCCTATACTTGTACAATGGGTAGTCTTGTAGCCCCTTCAGCTATTACTCCTCAGTAGTCTAAAGCTTCCATACTGGTGGACTCCCACGTTGTCACCCTTTTATGGGTATGTGCAGAGCTTCTCTCTGATAACAGCAAATTCCCGAAGGTTTCAGCCGCCAGTTTTCTAGGGGAGCCATTGCTGCCTATACACTTTTAATAGCTGTCAGCCGAATGAGCTATTCCTTGGCTGACCCTTCTTCTCCTGACATCATGTGTTGGGATAGAGTTGGCATACCCTCACACATATAATATAGTCGACTGGGCTCTTATATGTGTATTGGCACCTTAACTTGCCTTTGATAATGCTATCCAGTTTGGGTTTTTGGGGTGGGGCAAGCAGAAGAACCTAAGAACCTAGAACCATAAGAACCTAGCAAGAACCCACATGCCAGGCAGATGTTTCTCTGGTCACATTCAAACCTACAGGCCGCAACATTGCCCAAAATATACTATTAACATATTCTAGTACAAAAAAAGACAGCAAAGAGTACAAACAATGTCATAACTGATATAAAAAATATTAGCTCCCTATTTTAACCCTTAATATACTGGCTGCTCATTGGCTCAAGTCAGGAAGGTAACCAAGAAGTCGGATGCCATATATAGACAACATAAGGAGATTATCAGTGCCCTAAATGCAAGTCGGCAAAACTGAAGCCAGGCGGAGTGTAAACATTTCCGAATACAGTAGTAATATCAGACGCCTGACACTAATTAAAAATGTCACACATCAGAGAAGAGAACACGACGCCACCGATTGCATAACTTCTCACGCCACGCTGAAGTCCGCACACCCCCACACACAAGGCTATATGAACAATGAGCCGCGTGTTGCCATGGTTTATGGAAAAATAAGATAAAAAACAACTGATTTACCACAAATAATAAAACAAGTAAGTAAGAATCTGTTCGCATTATCAGAGCCTCCGATGGTCAAGGACAGAAGCCTTGAGGGACCTAATAATAAGTTAGTTGGGTGTGTCGTACGTCCAAGTCTTTGTGGTACCTTCACAGGATACAATTCAAGGAAAAGTCATTAAGTCCCTTGCCAATACATCATTTCCCCCTGACCCCCTCTAAAAGAACCCCCCACAAAAATATAAAATAACCAAGACATTTACTACCCATTGTTGAGTTCCAATGGCCATCTTTGTCTTGACTTCCATCTGTTGACCTTTTGATTTGTCCAGTTGGAAAATTTCAGACGTGGTCGGAAAGTGTATGACATGATTGTCCAAATTTGACCAATCGCTTGTCCAAGGAATCAGACTTTATTTTTATCCAACCCCCTGATCGGCTAGTATAGTTAGTTATGTTGTTGGTGAGATCGTAGGGACAAGCAAGCCACCAAATTATGGACGATGAAAATCTTACGCATAGGCAGCCCATAACCATCTTTTAGGATGTATTTACAGAGCAGAGATTTATCCACCAAAAATGATTGAGAAATCTCAGATGGAAATTTTTGAATTAACAAAAAGTCCATTTTAGTGTTATATATTTTTTGGATAATGTTGCGTTTGTCTGATCATAGAACACAGATGTTAAGAAAACCTTCCTAAAGACAGACTAGAGGATAGGCTCTGTCCAGGCGGTCTAAGGAAGAGTTAAGAAAGAGGAGGGGCACAGAAATGAGACTTTGAGAAGAAGGCTCACGACATCTGGGGTCATTGGAGGAGGAGAGATAGCTGGGTGAGATAGGGAGGGGACATTGGAGAAGAGGGTCTGGAAATCCCCTGGGGCTGGAGAGAGACAGAGATTATTGATGGCTGGTGGACAATAGACAGAGCGAATAAAAGGGAAATACAGACTGTAGTAGGGCAGGGAGATCATAATAAACTCTTTTATTGAGCGGCTTGGGAGGATATAATAACTCGAGCATAATACGATTATTCAGAGAGGAGGAGAACGTCACAGTGACTGAGCTCCTTTCTCTTCTTTCTTCTTCATTTTCTCCCCGTATGGCTAGGCCCTTATGTCTTCCCCCTCCATCTTGCCCTCACCCTTTACACACCTTGCTGCAGCCTCTGCTCCTTTCCTGGATAGATCTCGGCTTCTTAGCCCCCACTTGTCTCTTTGGGATGACCCCTAAGGATATAATCTCATTAAGGCTACAGCCAATTAAAAGATTAACATGGTTAACCCCTTCCTGGCAGGTCTGTATAAATATACAAAACGAATGCCTCGCCATATCTGCCGAGCACCTGTTTCACTTGTGGTTGGTGCACATTAGGACCCTTCAATCCTTTATGTTAGGGTCTAGTACTGATTTTCCACTGCAAGCGAAAAGTGGTGATTCACCAGGCATGGCATAGTCAACTACACCCTGGGTGACCGAGCGGCTCCTTTGTATGGAGATAAAAACTTGATTTTCCTGACAGCACTTTGCCGCAAAAATATGTTTACTATGTCACTAACCACCCCTATAATGGCACATATGTGGTTTAGAAGTGATTTTGGTAGAGAAAAACACCCTTTAACAAGCTAATGTCCCTATGCCAGAATCTTAGGCTGCGACACTAACCTCCAGATCCTGTACCGTGATACGGAACTTAAACAATCACTTCCCTGTCACTAAAACCCCATGAACACAGGCGTGATGTCATCAATGATGTCACATGGATTCCCTGTACAGAATAGCGACCTGTCTGTTTGTATAAATCACTGGTAAAACCCCAACTTATTTTGGCAGATTTTTTTTTTTGTCCTGACACCATGCTGCTGTGCCCTCAGTAAAAAAAAAAATTTCAGCACATGGATGACTGTGTTTTGTACCTATGTATATAGGATCTTTGTTCCCAGCATTAAAGTCATACATTACACAATGGATATGGCAAATATCGCTATCACAGAGGCATTTAGGAATATGTTTGAGGGTAAATACACTGAACAGAATACCAACAAAAAATAACCATAAATGTTGGGTGGGATACGACAAAGATTAAAAATCCCAAGACGATTCCTATTACCGGGGACCATTAGACTTGTTTTCTGTTTGGATCTTGCAGGTCTTCAAGGGATATCTTTATGTTGGCTATCCTATTCTCCCTGTATTTGTAACTGAGTGTACAGGTAATAATAATATAGTAGATCCCAGAATGGTCCTTTGTACTTGGAGTGTCGTGAGTAGAAGGCATGGTTTGGCCTAGGAACCAACAAATTCATTATCTCGGTTGTCCAAGATCAGAACATGTTCTAGAACCATTGTCTCTAAAGTCCAAAAACTCCTCACTTCACCCCATGATCTCTCATATTTCCACTTCGATGAAAACTCACATTCATCCATATACATCTGTAAGAATCTTGACCTTTTTCACTAATATCAATTCTCTCCACTTTTTTCCCCTAGATGAACATCTCCTTTCCAGAATCGGATCTAGAGAGCACCTTCGAGTATCCATCAGAGAGCTCTTTGTTAGCAGAATATGGCCCAGCAGATGAGCCGGAGATCCCAGCTCCTCCACTTGCTCAGCCCGAGGATGATGAGGAAGAAGAGAGTGCCCTATTGGGAGGTATCTTACGAAGGAAAGCTCTCATAGTCGGTGAGTAGTTTGACAGTAACGACTCAATTTTTCAGTTCTTTCAATTATATTGTAAGAAGTTGTCCTACTTTCTTATAACACGTCTGCTCTGTTGTAGATGAGTCCTGCAAACGCTGAGGAGAGGTCACAAAGTGTTTTGGGTACTGAGCACCATGCACCTGTGGATCCTGGTGTTTTTATACCAGTGGAACTAACCATGTTTACCAATGAAACCAGAACACGACCAGACTAACAGTGGAAAAAAACAGATGTTCCCTTCGGAGCCAACAGATGACCATGGTCTACCTATGAACAGTCGCTTCTGTCTTTCGGTCAATATGTATAACGGAGGTCGTTATGTTGTTTTTGCTGTTCAGACCATTGATCCCTCCCAGTGGAGCCATGACCATTGACCAAGGAACCAAGAGCAACTTGTTTGGTTATGTTTACCAACTTTACCGACTCCTTTTTTACGACTGAGTTCACCTCTGCCTTGTTATTTCTCTTGTTCTGCTCTATCATAATAGTAGAACAACCGAAAAAAAAACAGTGCCAGTTCCGTCACCAACGCAGCCTGACAGATCCCATTGACTACATTGGGGTGAGTCAGGTTTCCATCATGGTGTCCGTCTTTTTACTGGACATATCACTGTTTTGTCTGCCATTTTTGACAGAAATCACAACGTGGACTAAACCTAACAGTGGATGGGTAACAATGGCCTGTTCTTAGAATACATATTAGTGGTGTTGACTAGTTTTAGCCATATATTAGTATCTTAGTTAATTGTGACAATGTATAGAACAACTTCATTTAGGATTAGAACAGAATTCCTTAAACCGGTTGTCCTATTTAGTCATACGTTAAAGGGGTTGTACAGTTTTAGAAAAAAAGATATGTACTGTTTTTTCAAAAACAGCGCCACACCTGTTAGTGGGTTGTGTCTGGTATTGCGACGCAACTCCTTTGAAATGAAGGAGGTGGAACTGCAATACCATACACAACCTGTGGACAGGTGAGGCGCTGTTTTTGGAACACATTTCTACATGATGTCTTGACTGTTAGTAGAACACGTTACTGTTACCAACCACTGAAAGCATTAATAGAGTCCATCGGAATACTAGTCAGCATGTTCATTTTAGCTAGTTAGTCATTTAGTTTTTAGATAAAGTTTTTTACCAAGTTGCCAGAGAATGTTTTCCTATGACTGGTAGCCCCAGAAGTATTACTGGTGAGCAATACTGTAGTCTAAGGTACTGGTATAGACCTATATTATACCATTGGTAAAGTTGAGTCAATCAAGAATTTTTTTTTAGAAATGGCCACCGAACAAAGGTCTTCCATTGGCTCAGGATTGTCAGCGTTCTCGATGAGGACACACTGGTTCAGACTATTTTCAAATTGCTAGATCTTATTACCGGAAAGTATTTCTTTAAACTGCTTTTTTTTTTGTGTTTGTATTTTTTTATACTTTTTTTTTTTTTTTTTTTTATATATATTTTTGTATTTTTTTATACAAGGAAATGTTGCTAAACAAGCGTTTGCTATCCAGGCTTTAAGATTTCTTCTATACGTGAGTGCCAAGCCCTTCTTATGATTGTTTGCAGGAAATATGGGTCATACAAAAAGAGACCCTTTGACTGTCCAACCACTTTGAATGTGTCGCCATATTTTAGGATTTTATTTTTGCATATTATTTTTTACTGTTATTGGTGGTCCATGAGGTCCATAGTCGAGACCCTAAGGAGTCAGTGCCCTATACTTAGTGATGGTTGTTGTTTTGTGGCATCACCGAGACGAGAGAAAATTGTAATATCTCAGAATGGCTGCCATCACCGTGTGTGGGTTGACTTGTTTACTTCCCAGTGGGCTCGCTGGACCTCATAGTATTCTAGCAGAGGCAAGTCTGCTTCAATAATGCACTGTGTTTTGCACTTATTTTTGGATATTTTAATATATATGTATGTATGTTTTCTCATTGTATTTCTCGGATGGATGCAAATCATGTTTGGGATCATGAAAGTACGTGCTGTAAAATATACCATGAAGAGTATGAGTCCAATGATGACCTGGTGTAGACTTTTTTGTATTCTTATACTGTATGGTGTGGACCTTGTTTTTGTATGACTATATGGAGATCAACATGCTGATACTCTGTGTCATTAGAGGGTTTGCCAATTTGGACAACACAGGGCCCCTCGGACAAGCCGATCACGGGGACCCTCTGCCTATACTTTGAATGTTTTTGAAGGGCACCCATTGCAGTAAACACATATCCATTTGTTACAATGTAACCATGTTGTCTTCCAAAACTCTTGGATTTATATAGTGGGGGAAAATATCCTGAGAAGGATAAAGCCGGCCATACACTTGGGTTGGCTTTTGGCCGAAAGAATGGCCAAGTGAAAACAAGAAAAATTCTCAAGGAGCTCTTTAGTCTTACATGGAAGTTAGTAACTGCAATGCGGATATCGTCCATTAGTAAATTGGGAAAAGTCGAATTTGGAGAATTAATTTGTCCATCGGGGCCAATGGCAGATGTTGGGGGAGAGAAGGATGGGGCCATTGGATTCCTTCATACCTAATCCCTTTGTTCTTTGTCTGAGAGTGTCCTTCTCCTCTCGGAAGTTTATCTATTGGCTGCCAACTATCTTAGGTGTATGAGCACCTTTAGGGGTGGTGAGTTGCTACAGACACCTACATTGTAGTTACAAACTTCCTACCGTTGGGTGAAGGTCCGTATGAGGCCAAAGCACTCCTCTAGAATTTTTGCTTTGCAGAGGTAATGAAGACAAGATCTGGCTAGATGTTCAAAGGAGAACTCTTAGACCTAAATTTTGGGATCCTGAAGAAATATTTTAAAATAATCCAGACTGACAGGTATACATCTGGCTTACATAAAGCATAAGCTCCATGTTCTAGTCCTATTACCTCTTTAGGGAAATATCTCAAGGATTTAACAAACTTTCATGATGTTCTTTAATACATACATATTGACCACGTTGGGACCATGTTGGTATCACGTTGGTATCTTGTGATATGTTGATGATGTTACTGCAGGTCCATCAACTCGGATGCCACCATGGTTCAACTTTTGGTTAACTCATGCTGGTGGCTTACCCTGAAGGCTCTTCTATTTTTGGGTTGTCGGGGATGTCCCCACATGTATCACCTTTATCACCATGGACATTCATCTGGTTGCTGGGACCGCCACCGATCACTAGAATGGGGTTCCAAAGCCCCTTGTTCTTCCACACAGCACAACTGCAATAGAGAACAATAAATGGAGATGTGGTTGAGCGCGATAAATGCCAAGGTCATTTCTACACAAAATACAAAGACGGCTGCAAAATTGTTTTCATATTGTTAATAAAACAGTATTAAAAAAATTCTGGCGTCTGACCGTGATGTGTTAAATTCAACCAAAGTGGAATCCACAGAACACAAGCCTATGGAAAAGGAGAAAGGCCTCAACCTCTCAAGTCCCAGTAAAGGTCAAGACCAATGTCCTCAACTCACTGAGGCTTAGAGAGATCTTGTTTGTGCTCCATCATATGCATGAGCTTCCACCCACACATCACCCCAGAGCTCAAAAACATAGGTTTGGCTCCCCTAGTGGTAGGGGTCCTAATGGTCACGCACAAGCACCAGGACACCCACAAAGGTGCTGCATCCTAAATATTCCAGACTTGGTAAAATATAGATTTGAGTGATGGGAAAAAAAAGTGGAAAAAAGAAGTTCAAGTTAAAGGGGTTTTCTGGCCCCCAAACAACATAGCAGTAAGCAGGGAAGGCATTATAAAAGATAATAAAAAAAATAAAAATGAGTAAAAAAAAAAGAAGCCATACTTATCTTTCACCTTGTCATCCCAGCCGCAGCTTGGCCTTCAGTTCTGGTGCACCAGCCATGATGTCAATGTCATCCCCACGTGACTGCTGAAACCAATCACTGGTCATGTGTGGTAGACGGGTACGACAATTCTGCAGAAATCGGAACCTCTGTAGTGATGGTACCATGCCTCATGGATTTGCAGGTGCCCACTGGGGCACTTCGTTCCTCGTCTTACTTACCTAATGGTTTGTTGTACTAACCTGTGTACACCCAAGTTTAGGTTTTCCTGTGCATGTTCCTCTCCATTACCAATGGCCCCAATCCTAGCCAATAAAAAGACCAGATACTACACATGAACTTGGCCAAAGGGCCAAGAAGCGATATTTTTGGACACCAGACTTCATCATAATGTTGGCAATCAATTCACATATCAACACAAGTGACAATGATGATTTTAGTCGATAAAGGCATTACCTGGGATGGCAACCGCTGGCGATGTCTCACCAATATGTAAGATGTAGAAAACCCTTATATAAATAACTGCAAAAACATTCCAAAAATATACAAGATGATCACCATCTGCTGGCCATAAACGGCACTACAGCTAAAGATATCAAAAAGAAACCCAATCTCTGCATCCATCATCCTCCGCAGGTTTTGTCTGACTTTTTCCACCACATGCGGTTGGAATAAGGAGGCACTGGAACTAAATAAGTCACCAAACCAGCTCGGACTGGTCCCAGAAACCTCGCGCAACCACAATCACATTAATAGTGAAACCCCATCTCAGCGTGAAGGGCTACATAATCCATTTCTTGTGTACTGTAATTATCTTAGAAATGCACGTGGGTGGACAAGCTACGTTATGTAGCACCTGGACCAACAGATGTTACAACAGGTCACTGCTATACGCTAAAAGGTTTCATGTTTCACAAAAAAAGTGCAAATAAGCTAAATTAATTGTGTACATTAGCACATCTCTGCATTCCACAAAAATGTGAAGATTATCTGTATTTGTGAGCTATCTACTCCCTTCTGGTCCTTTGCTTTGTCATGTGACTAGTCGTGTGTGGACAGGAAGTCAGTTTCTCTAGTTGTTCCTATGAGTCTCATTGCATTGAATGTAGGGACTGACTTCCTGAACACACATAACATGCTGTGTCAATTAGAGGGTCACAAAGTATCAGTCACATGACCTAGCTGAGGATCAGAAGGGAATGGATAACTCACAGATACAGCCACCGGTAATTTTTCTAACAGGACAGAAAATGTTTTTAAAAAATTGAATGCTTCTTTCATAAACCCATCTAACGTCTTTTTGGAACCCGAAGTGTTGGTCTACCCTCCTTCAAGAATCCCTAATGTCAGTCAGCTATTTTTCTGGAACCCCAAATATCAGTCTGCCCTCTTCAAGGATTCCAAGTATCAGATAATCCTCTCTGGCATGCTAATTGTCAGACTGCCCCATTCTTGGTATTCCAGATTTTAGTCCTTCTTAATGGATCCCAAGTATTGGTCTGCACTCATTCCAAGACCCCACGTCTCAGAGTTCTTTCCTTTTGCTACTCTAAGGGTCATTCCAAGTGTTGGTTTGCCTGATTCGCCAATCCCAAGTGTCAGTCTGCCCTCTTTCCGTTATTCTAAGTGTCATCCCTCTTTATCTTAGGCTTTCAAGTGTGACTTTATTCCTTTCTGGAATCTTAAAAATCGTCCAACTCCCCTTCAGGGATCCCAAGTATCAGTCTGCCTTCTTACTGGAATGCCAAGTGTCAGACGGTCCTTTTCTTGGTATTCTAGTTTTCAGACAACCTTTCTTCTGGAATTCCAAGTGTCAGTCTGAACCTGTTCTGAGATCCCAAGTATCTTGGTCTTCTGACTTTCTGGGATTTAAAGCGTTGGTTTGCCCAGTTCACCAATTCCAAGTATCAATCTGCCATCATTTCATGGTTCCAAGTGTTGGCCTGCGCTCTTTTTAGGATTCCAAGTGTAACTTTACCTACTTTCTGGTATCTCAAGAATCAGTATCAGTGCCCTCTTTCTGGAATGCCAAGAGCCCGTCTGCCCCTTATCTGTGACATAAAGGTCCATTTACATGGGCAGGAAATCTATCCGTAACAATCTTCAACTGACAATATAGCAAACCGATCAACACTGTTTACTTCTGTTGTTTGCCCCCATATAGTGCATTATTTTTGGAAGCACATCCCCTGTTTTCACAAGGTCTTGTGTTGATCTCAATTGATGACACTGACATATCTATAAAGATTGCAGTGGTTACAGCTGTGACCTAGCTCAGGAACCATGGGGGCCCCACAAGTCACTATCACCCCACTAGGGGTGGATAAACTTCTTTGATCCTCTTTCTGATCTTTTTGATGGCTGTACATAGTAAATTTAGTCCCCCTGTCCTCTGGTGCACTGGAGTAAGAAGATTTATGATACACAGCCTTCCACTGTCAGAAAGAAGAAAATTAACCAAAAATTACAGTTCTTCAGCAGCATATAGTCAAGGAGGGATTCTATAGGGAGCTGTGTCACAAAAGGGGGCATCATTGCTATGTGCACCGACAGGGGATGGGAATGATGGGAAGCTTGTGTGTACAGACAGGTTGTGAACAAGTCTGTACTGATGGCTGCAGGGAATTCCTCATGTAAAATCATTCCTATAGTGATGAATATTTAGTCTTGAATATATTTCAAGAACCAACATCTCAATAAAAATGCTGGTGAGGTCGGAGCAAACTGCCATGTCTTTGGTGAGCTCCATATCATGATCATTTGGGTTCACTAAATAAAACCAATTGGGAAAAGCCACACAATACCGTTGGAAGTAAGAAAGGAGAACACGGCAGAAGCGGCACTCGAGGAGGGTGAGAAGAAATGTCTACATAAAAGTGGACTATCTAGTGATGGATGAATGTGCGGCTGTGTTATCCTGCAGTGTGGAGGAGGCCTGAGGACAGTCGTGGAAAACAACAGAAACCAGTATTGTCAGCCCTAATCCCACAGAGCACCCCGTGATGTCACTTTACAGGAATGTCATTCTTGCTGGAGTAAGGCCATTGACTTTGTGACCTGTGATATTTCATGGGCCAGCAGGGAGGATCACAGCAATGATATAATGTCTCCATTCAATAGGAATTCCAGATGACCCAGCCCAACTGTTAAAGGGACTGTCGTAGGATGACAACCCCCTTAAGATTACATACTTATGTTGGTATATACTAAGCCCCACCCAGTCATGTAGCTACACTGTGTATATCTATATTATGTAATGTATATAGTTGTATATTTATGATGTATTATATGATGCATTGTATGACTGTATTATATAATATTTATAGTTGTATATATAGATGTGTTATAGATTGGTTAGAAGTACATAGTCGTATATTTCTGACATATTATATGATGTTTACAGTTGTATATTTATGATGTTTTTTGATGTTAGCACATATATGATGTGGTATATGATTGTATTATGTAATGTACATAGTTGTGTATTTGTGACATATTATGTAATGTTTATAGTTGTATATTTATGATGTATTATATGATTGTTTTTGTTTGAGCACTGACTGGCGGTGTTATTTGTATAGAATGAAAAATAATGTCACAATAGCATTTGGTGCCAAATCCTCTTACAGGCCGTGGAGTGGCACAGTGATGAGGGTGACGGTGTTGGGTCTCATGGGGCACTCTCTGCTATTGGAACTGCAGGAGATGCTGAATCCTAGAGGACTCAAATCAGCTCTGCAGTTTAGGTAAGGAGGCTGCATTCCTCTTCTAACTGCGGCTAATGTATCAGTTCCAGATGCAGGGGAAATCAGCAAAAAAAAAAAAAAAAAAAAAAAAAAAAGTAATGCTGAAATGCCTCCAGAGCTCTATTATAAACTTATGGGGAGCACAATGTATAACAAATAAATTAAATAAAAAGACAAAAAAATATATAAAATCTAAATATTTTTATAAATTAAATGAAAATTAATTAAAGTAAAATTTTTAAAAAAGAATATTACTACCACGCCCACATCACAGGTTCTAGCCCTGCCCAGGTAACTCAAAAGTCTGTGACACCAGCATGAAAATTACCACAAAGAAGAGGGAAAACTATTTTAGGCTAAGGCTCCACGTTGTGGAAACGCAGCTTTTTTTGTTGCAGATTTTGTTGCGTTTTTTTTGAGCCAAAGCCAAGAATGGCTACAAAAGGAATGGGAAATATATACAAATTGTACAGTGCTGTGGAATATGTTGGCACTATATAAGTAAAATGTATTATTATTAAATATATAGGAAGTTCTTCTACTTCTACCTTCTGCTCATTCCACTCCTTGCTTTGGCTCAAAAAACCGCAACAAAAAAAGCTGCGTTTCTGCAACGTGGGGCCGTAGCCTAAGGCTGAGGCCCCACGTTGCGGAAACACAGCTTTTTTTTTGTTGCAGATTTTGCTGCGGTTTTATGAGCCAAAGCCAGAAGAGGACTGAACAGAAGGGAGAACTATAAGAACTTCCTATATATTTCCCATTCCTTTTGCCATTCTTGGCTTTGGCTCAAAAAAAAAAAAAAAAAAAAACCACACAAAAAGCTGTGTTTCCGCAATGTGGGGCCTCAGCCTTTAATCTGCGCTATTAAAAAAAAAAAACATCAAAAATGTTTAGAACAACATTAGAATGATTTTCGCTGGCAGGAGTATATTTTACTTTACATTATCAACTTCTTAAAGGGAGTTTCCAAACATTAAATTTTATTACAGGTCAATTAGATATGGTTTATAATGTGCTTATTGGTGGTTGTCTGACCCATGAATGATACGGGCAAGGTGTTCCTGGCCAGAGGCGTAATTTGAAGCTCATTGGCCCCAATGCAAAATCTGTAATGAAACCGCTATCTACCTTGTACCATTTAGAACACTGGAAACAGTGTGAAAATTGACTTTATTGACATACAGCCCAATTATACATTATTATTATCAGTCACAATCATATTAAAAATCTCTTGTGTATCTCTAAAACTAAAGTTGTTTGCCGCCATGTTTCTGAAGCACAGCCCTCGCTTCTATACAATCAGTTCCAAAATGGAGACGACAGATTTCTACACTTTGGCCTCTAGTACAAAGAACTACGCGTGTGCACAGTGAACAGGACGTGACGTCGATGAGACGCATTATGCGTTCCATAGATGAGGAAGAGCGCTCAAAACATAGAGCTTATGACGTCATCAGTAGTCGACAGGTCGGATGAGTCTCGTTGTGTGTGAAGTGAGCAGAAGGGATGTAAGTTTTATGTACATGTTATAGGTGAGTTATATGGCTGTACTGGGTTTATTGTAATGCAATACTGTGTCCCAAAAAAATAAGTGGACGCAAGGGCTTCTGGGATTTGTAGTACTACAGCAGCTGGTCAACCACATGTTCTGAGCCTCAAATACAGTGTAGGTGTCAGTGGCTGAGCCTCATACACTAGAACCAATGCAGACGTAAAGTGACAGTGTTGCTCAGAGCAGCCAATCAGATCTCTGCTTTCATTTATAAACCAGCTGTGGGGAAATGAGAGCTGGAATCTGATTGGTTGCTAGGGACAACCCTGATCCAAGGCCTCTGCATAAATTTTATGTATTGTGAGGCTCCAAATGTGTAAGTGATGTGATCGTGGCCACAAAACAAAACACACACTCTTTTTGGTTCCACAACTGGTATACTTTATGCTGCACAACCACGGCGTATCACACTACCCTATGGTTTGGGTTACATGGCGACTTTGGCCACGAATCACGAAGATCACAGTGTCGCATTGCAATGACGCATCTGATTGTTAATGTGGTCAGGTTGTGACACACGACATAATGTAGTTGTGATTCGATGGTTACCAGAATCCAAACTTTGGTTGCTGACCGCTTTCACCAGCGTAGACCTCAGTGAGACTCACATGTGACATGTCTGTGATTTTTACACGCAGATCGTACCTCGCTACTCTGTGTACCTTGATATTATGTATCCAGAGTCGCCATGTAGCCCTGGCTTTACTAGGGGTCTCCTGTCCCATCTTTTATTGGGCATGGAGAAACTAATGTAGAGAGTTGTAAGATGTGCTTAAAGGGGTTGTCCGGGGAGTTTAAATTCACTTACCCAATCTGGAGGGTGATATTGATGGACCCGGTGGTTCCACCCTTGTCATGACCCCCAAGTCGTTCTGCCCCTTCCCTCCTTTCCCAATCTCACATGTAACCAGCGTTCTGTTAACTTCCATGGGGTTGCAGGCGCTGCTGGAGATTTCAGTCCTGGTAACCCATAGAAGTGAATGGAGCACTGTTCACACAAGTGCACTGGTGCTACAGTCACAAGGGAGGCCTTAGGGGAACTTTTATTCCCCCGTTCTGATCATGGGTGGACCCCGTGAATTTAAATTCCCTGGACAACCCCTTTAATAATAATAATAATAATAATACATTTTATTTATATAGCGCCAACATATTCCGCAGCACTGTACAATTTGTAGGGTTCAAGTACAGACAAAAAGATACATTACAAAGAAATATTCAATTTACACAATGGGACTGAGGGCCCTGCTCGCAAGAGCTTACAATCCCTTTAAAGGGGTTTTCTGTTCTCCCAGGTGTTTTTCATATCTATTCACAGGATAGGTCTTCAGTATCCGATCTGTGGGATCTGGCGCATGGACCCAGCACAGATTTGCCGAGCCATCAGCATCCAGGCCCCAGAAGCTACTGCTATGGATGGGGCCGGAACCAGTTTGCTCCTATTCAAGTAATAGACACAAAGCTGCAGTTCCCTGATCCCACTACTGTACAGTGGATGTGGCTGCAGCTTTATCTGTTGCTTGAGTAGGATCAGAGCTGCTTCCACCCCATCCAGGTCAGTAGCTTCAGGTGCCCAGAGGTAGCCAAATCAGCTAATCTATGTGGGGTCCGTATGTCAGAACCCTATCATGATGACCTATCAGTATGACAAACGCCTGGGACTAAGAAAACTCCTGTAAGACATTCTTCTTCTTTTACCCACTTTGACATCAAACCCTTTTAACTTTTTTTTTTTTTCCTTCCTCCAGCCTCCTGTCTCTTCTACATGAGATCCGGACCACTTTTGGCTTAGCTGAGAACCATACACCATATCCAAAATGGATGGGATAGAAGTGTGGGTGAAGGACCGGCTCCACGATGTCCTGGGAATGAGTGATCGACATGTGGCGCAATTCCTTATTGGCACCGCCCGGCGAAGTTCAAGTGCCGTAGACTTCATAAGTCGCCTGAATGATACAGGAGCCGTTGATGTGACCGACAAAGTGCGCAGCTTTGCAGAAGAGCTCTGGGGGAAGGTGAGGAGGATTATACTACATATAGTCATATAAGTGATAGTCGGCTGAATACCTTCGCATGTGTAAAACTGGGGGAAGCTTTGTACTATTTCTTTTCATCTTTCTTGGCTACTATTAACTCTTTCTGTTGTTGGTGAAGGCTTCTGCTCTCACTTCTCTCACTTCTGCTTGGCTGCTTTGTATAAACCAGTTGGGTGGTCTGTGTCCCTGTGCAGATATTCAGTCATATTTACAGTGTGATAATGGAAAAATCTCGCCTGTTAAAGGATATTCTCTCCATTCCCTCCTCGTCACAGCTGCCCCGTAAAGCTGCAGTTGAGCGTCCGGCCAGAGCGGCCGAGAGAGAGGCTTTAGCAATGCAGCAGAAGAACAAATTGTACACGCTGCTGGAAGACAGTGACGAAGAGGAGGATAAGGCCACAAGCAAAGACGAAAAGAAGAGAAAGAAGAAACATCTCAGGAAGAGGAAGAAAGAGGAGTCATCTGACAGCGAAAGTGACCGAGCGCAGTGAGTATAAGCCATGGGGGCCTCCATGGTTGTCTCAGGGGAGGGGGAGGGAATATTCACTAAGCCTGTATGAGAACGTCACATAGATCGGCTGAATGTCTACTCCATGGTCTCTACAAAGTGACCACATTCATTAAACTGTCCCTTGATCCTACCAGGAATGAGAAGGCGCCATCACCGCAGGTCATCTCTGATGATGAAGAAGAGCGAGAGGAGCAGGCCAGGTTGAAGGACCTGGAAGAGAGAGATGCCTTTGCAGAGAGGGTAAAGCAGCGAGATAAGGAGAAGACCAGGAACATTGTGGAGCGATCAGATAAGAAGGTGAGGTGCTGGCATGTGGGTGAGCAGAGTTTAAAGGGGTTCTCCCATCTGGGCTAATTACCCCCTATCCAAAGGATAAGGGATACCTTGCAGATCGGTAGGGGTTAGGCTGCCCAGGCCTGCTCCAATCAGAACAGGGGATTTTTGGCCCTTCTTCTGAATCGATTGGTGGTTGAGAAGTGCACGCAGTGCTCAGTTCATTTCAGTGGGTGCTCCAGAGCCGATTCCTACTGAAATGAGAAGAGCATTGCTCACAGTGTCCGACCACCGCTCTATCTAATTCTAACTTTTTTTTTGACTTTGTATGGAAGCTCCATACAGTAACATCTACTGGATAAATATTAGATCGATGGGGGTTGAGACTGCAGGAACTGGGGCACTAGTTACCCCTAGACACTTGGTTCGGGTGAGGAGACGTTTGTCTGGAGTTGTAGTCAAGCATGCACACTGCCATTCCATACAATCTCTGTGGGAGTTATAGAAATGGCCGACAGTCAGACCCCATTGATCACCTATGCAGTGGAGGATCTGTCCGCAGGCATTAGAATAATGGCATTATATCCTATATTTTTCTTCTGCATTTTTTGATGATATGAAGGCTGCCATACTCCCTGGTGTCCAGTTCCTGAATAAGTCCCCCATCCTGCTAATGTATGTGAACAGAGGGTATACAGGGCTGTGTTAGTTTGTATCTGTTAGCACATTGCATATTTATTTTATGCCATTTCATGACGTATCCCCCTCCTAATGAATGGTCTATTTGGGCATTTCCCAGTCTTGGAGTTACGTTCATTCACACCGTGGATCTGGTATTCCTCTGCTTACTTGAATAGAGCTGAGCTGCAATCCAGACAAGGAGGAGAGCCCTGCTGTATGTGGCAGATGCGGAAGGGCTCCCCCCAGAGGCAATGTCACAGGCAGGGTATACTCGTTTACTATATTGGTCCAATACTCGCATGGTGCCGATACACAGTACATCGCCAATCGGCTGAAACATATGACTCATACATTGTGTATTTTTTTCTATAGGCTTATGAAGAAGCACAGAAGAGACTCAAAATAGCAGAGGAGGACCGTAAAAAAATGGTAAGTCTTATGTAGTGTTTAAAGAGGTTGTCAAGTGACGAGTCTGTAAGACATCGCATGGCAGCTGTAAAACCAAGAGTGTTTGAGGTTAACAGTGAAGAGATCACAGCGCTAGCACAAGTGCCACAGCTTCTTCACTGAGCTGATCAGCAGGGGTCCTGGGGGGTGTCTGACTCTTGCTCATCTCTTATTAATGATCTATCCTAACCTGTCACAGCTCCCCAACCCTGCACAATGACATTGGCACAGGTCACAAAGCATACCCACAACACTATCCTATAGAACACAATAGAGCTTCTCCAGACTGCTTTGACCATATCTATAAATGCTGTTACTGCCCAGGCAAGATGGCTGCCCCCATACTTATGTACAGAAAGTAGAATTTACTGTAAAAAAAATGCTCTCATGCTTTGAATTAATGCAGTTCTCTGCACTGGACCTCTAGAGGTCATATTATTATGGAATATATAGTTAATAGGCCATAACTGTATGGTGGCACAACCCCTTTAAGACCCCCTCAACTATGGGATATGTGTAGTATTGTAGTTTAACCATTTAGGTTGATTGTACCGCCACCACGCGTGATTGCACCTTATTTTACCTTCTCTCTTTTACCTTGGTTTACAGGTTCCAGAGTTGCGAAAGAAGTCCCGCAGAGATTATCTTGGGAAGAGAGAGCAGGAAAAGCTGGAGGACCTGGAAGCAGAGATCGCGGATGAGGAGTATTTCTTTGTGGACAGCAAGCTGACCTCGACAGAGAAGAAAGAACTTGAGTACAAGAAGAAAGTCCGGGATCTGGCCAAAGAGTACAAGAAAGCCGGAGAGAAGGAGCGCATGGAAAAACACGACCGCTACTTCATGCCGGAGGAGACTAGGAGTAAAGTACGTCCTCTCTTGTAGAAGCTCAGGGGGATAAATCATGCAAAGATTTTTCTTGATGCTTCAATTCATCCAATTTTTTTTTTTTTTTTAAATGAAGTAACTTTGGAAAACTTTATTTAAAAAAAAAAACTCTGAAACATTTTTGTATACAGCTCCTGTGCAGACTCTTGGGTCTCCAATCCCTCTCAATAATCTATAGACAGCAAAAGAAAACATGGAGAAGAGAGTAGTCAGGAATCAGACTACACAAAGGGTTTGGTTTGTAGCCTGTAGCCATGGAGACACATAGGTCTACATAGTAGCTGCATACTGAAATAGGTATATCCCAAGAAGGTATTACCCACTATTGTAAAATACGTTATACTGTTTCCATCCAAAATATACCTTTTTTATTTATTTTTTAACTTTTCTGTGTTCCCCGTCAGTCAGTCTTCTGCCCCCTCTGACAGCTGTAAATATAAGCGCTACTAAGATCACCTTCACAGTCTTTACTTCTCTTGTAGCTTTACATATAGTTTTTAGTTTCCAATCGGTGGCGGCAGGATCAGACTACACACATGGTTGGTTTGTGGTCTGTAACCATGGAGACATGTAGGTGTACATAAGCGCTGCATGCTTAAAACTGTTGGAGATTTTATAGTCAAAACTGCAAATTTGTTTCATTTCGGATGTTTTGAAAAGATAAAAAATATTATATATTATATTCTAACCATTGTCTTAGTGATAGTAAAGTTGCTGATCGTGTTTTCTTGCCTCCCAGAAAATTCCAGACCGGTACGAGGAACCGGTGACCGAAGAGCGTTTCGCTCCGCGGGAAGAACAAAGACGATGGGAGGAGGATCACATCGGAGCTGCAGCTTTGAAATTCGGAGCCAAAGACGCTCGCGCTCGTGGTCAGAAGGAATATGACTACGTGATGGAGGAAGAGGAGGTCATACAGTTTGTCAGCGCCACACAAATGAAGGGGACTGTGGAGAAGGTAAAGGGGTGTGTATAGGGATGGCGGTATCAGCGCACAGGGCACAGACGGATTTCAGTAACTGAGTTTTGGCTCTCTTGCCTTCTCTCTGCTGGACTCTGTAAGAGTAAGTTCACACAGAGTTTTTTGCAGGCAGATTTTTGAGGCAGAATCCGGCTCTAGATACACCCCCCAACTCTCCCATTTGCTTCAGAGGGGTCACTAGCGAATTTTTTTCACCTAGAGGGGAAAAAAAAGCAACATGACCTTTCTTCAGGTGGATCAATGAAATCAATGGGAGACAGAAAAAGGCTAGTGTTTTTTTACGTGGTTTTTGCAAAAACTGCTCTACAAACTGCTGCAGCCTCAGGCCTCTTGCACACAGGAGAATCAGGACTCTAAGTAACATAGTGGTCTCTGATGCTAGGAGTCTCTGTCTGCCCGCAGTCTCCTAATGTATATAGTACATACTGTAGAGCATACTATATACCAGGGATCAGCAACCTTCAGAACTCCAGCTGCTGTGAAACGACAACTCCCAACGTGCTCCACTCACTTCCATGGGAGTTCCAAGAACAGCAGAGCAAGTATGCATGCTGGGAGTTGTAGTTTTACAACAGCTGGAGTGCTGAAGGTTGCCTACCCCTGCTATATACCATAGTAGCTTACTATATGTACAGGGACTTCAAGCAATATAGGGGTCTGTGATACTAGGAATCCGAGTCTCCATACTGTATTCTGGCTGGGAAATCCGGCCAATGGACGGATTAGATTTTCCAGCCCAGATTCCACCATGAAAGGGGTCTTATAGACAAAATTAGGGAAAGAAATTGCAAAAACATCCCTCTCCTCACTATACTGCAAGGAAATCTTTTTTATGGTGACCTGAGGAGGTTTCTGAACATTTACGTGGGACAAGTGAGGAAGACGCCACTGTCCACTACTAAGATAGAGGCAAAGTCTCAAATATTCTGCTAAACATCATAGGGATGGGTACAATTTGAAGACCTGTCAGCTTCCCTGAGCAGAGTTGTTCTTCTGGCAACAAAGCTACATCATCTTTTCTTAGAACTCTGCATTGTGCTGTTCCTCTGTTATTCTACCTGGAAATGCATAGGTGTACTGGCCACTAGATCTTGCCATTCCCTTCGTCAGTGGGGTGTGTCCCTACAGCCATGAACACTACCCTCGCAGTACTGACTGTCAACAGGAGGTGTAGTGACACCTCCTGTTGACAGGCTGAATGGTAATGCCCAGTTTTAAAGGGGTTGTCCAACTCAGAAATGACTCAAAAACCATTACTCTCCTCTACTGGCCTGTTCACTAACTGCACAGCTCAGCAGTAACAAAGATGTCACTGCTGAAGGGTTTGTATATTGGGCGCAAGTACAAATGGGGCGTCAGTGTGGACGTGACCTCTTTGACGGCTAGGGAAAGATGAGTAATGTTTTTTTTTTTTATGTTATTGGTCCTGACAGCAGCACTATTAGTTCTCAAAAATATAAGCTGGAACTCAAAGGGGTTTAAGTTTATCCTTAAATTTCCAGGATGAATAACAGAGGAATTACACACACACATCAGATACTCCAGAATTGTTATGGAGAATTTAAGGGTTTACTAAAACAGACCTGTCAGGAGAGCAGACGGGGCCTTTTTAAGAAGGGTGTAAGCCAGCTATTCACTTAGTGAAGCTGGAACGTTGGACATGTTTTATATCGGTGACATAGAAGTAGCGATGTTCACATTTCTAGACTTTGCCCCTGTTGATAGGAGTATCTGTGACTTCTCTCCATAGGAAGATGAGAACGCCAGACAGATATCTGAGCTGGAGAAGAAGAAGCTGTCCATCCAGGAGGTTAGGCGCAGCCTGCCCGTCTTCCCCTACCGCTCCGATCTTCTCCAGGCTATTGCTGAGCATCAGATCCTCATCATTGAAGGAGAGACCGGTTCTGGCAAGACGACTCAGATCCCCCAGTACCTGCATGAAGAGGCAAGTGGTTGCATGTCTAGTGTCCTTATATTGCCTATAGATCCTGCAGTGAACCCATTAATTGTCCCCTGTTTCTCTTACCTGTTTAGGGTTACACTCAGAAAGGAATGAAGATCGGGTGCACTCAGCCTCGAAGAGTGGCCGCTATGAGTGTAGCCGCTCGTGTTGCTCAGGAAATGTCAGTGAAATTGGGCAATGAGGTAGGTCGTTTCTGTGTTTTGGAGTGATTTTAACAGATAAAAAAATAAAAAAAACCTGAAAAAAATCCTTAGACTAGGTCATCGGTCTAAGATCAGCAGGGTTCTGACACCTGAGACCCCCACAGATCAGCTGTTAGAAGTGGTAGGGACACTCTCCAAGCCCCACTACCAATTCACAAGCCATGTGACATCACAGTTATTGGTCACATGGCCTGTTCACAGCGCAGTCTCATTCAAGTGAATAGACCTAAGCTGCAATACCAAGCACAGCCACTATACAAATGTACGGCGCTATGCTTGGTTATTTGTGAAGAGGCCGCTGCTCTCAGTAGAACACTGCAGTCTCTTCAAATAGGTCATCAGCCAGGATCCAAGATGTCAGACGCTCACCAACCTTTAATTCATGACCTATCAATAAGCCCAGAAAACCCCTTTGATGGGGTTGACCACTGGGACCAAACTTTTTTGTTGGAAGGGTCCCTGACTATCAGTTGTCCTGCTGTAGGGCCACCTGTAATCAGCTGTAGTCTGTAGAGAAAGCCTAGCAGTGGGTGTTTAATTTTCCTGCAGTGCCCCCACAGGAGAGATGAAGTATTACACCATTGTCATTGCTATAAGTAGCTTGGCCATGCAATACATGGACATTCTGGGTCCTTCGAAGATGGTTTTGGCAGCTTTGGGCACATTGTGAACGGGGTATTCCCTTCTATTAAGCTAGAATTCCCTAATATAGTATCTGAAAATGGGTTTTCTAAACCAGACCACCCCTTTAAGGATGACAGCAGCCCTCTCCGAGAATGTCAGACACTAATTCTGGAGTCTCTGGTGTCAGATCTGCCTGGTAAATACAGGAGCAGGATATGTAGCACAGGCACACTTAGCTTGCGGGATTGGTTGATAGCCCATCGGGACTCTATAATGGTGACCAGGTAAGTCATCACTCAGCTTTCCGAGAACACCTGCAGGTTTACATGTCAGCTCTTCTCTTCTCCCAGGTCGGGTACAGCATTAGGTTTGAGGACTGCACATCTGAGCGCACAGTCCTGAAGTACATGACGGATGGGATGCTGCTTCGTGAATTCCTCACTGAACCAGACTTGGCCAGTTACAGGTACTACATCTACATCATCTCCATAGCCAGAGGTGTTCTCCTCCTCCTCCACCCTCTGGATCTATTACTAATCCTGATTTAACCCTTCATGTGGCTTCTTTCAGTGTGATTATTATAGACGAGGCTCACGAGCGGACCCTGCACACAGATGTGCTCTTTGGCCTTATTAAAGACATTGCCCGTTTCCGTCCAGACCTCAAGGTCCTGGTGTCCAGCGCTACCCTCAACACCGAGCGCTTTTCTTCTTTCTTCGATGACGCTCCTATTTTCCGAATCCCTGGCCGACGGTATCCTGTAGATATTTACTACACCAAGGTGCGTAGTTGTAACCTGCGGATAGCAAACAAGAGAATAAGCATATGACTACTATGTGAAGCCTACCTGATGGACTTGGTGTGATCATGGATTAAAGGGGCTCTCTATGTCTCTGTATTGATGATCTATCCTTAGGATCAGTCATCAGTATTGGATCAGTGGGGGTCTGACACCCAGCACCCCTACTGATCAGCTGTTCTCAGTACACTGTATAGAGCTGGAAGCAGATGGCTCTGTATACTGTGCACTGGCAATGCCACCTTACTGCAGCTCAGCTCCTGTACAGGTGAACAGATGATAGCTGAGGGAATTTCCTTAGCATATATTATCTAGATAGATAGATTTTTTTTTCAGCTTTGCTGGTATCCGCTCCGGTTGCAGAGATATCGATTCCGTTATTTTCAGCACCTATATCACTGCACTGTCAGAGGAGCCGGCCTTACAGCTCAGCGTCATCGCTGGGTGGTGAGGAATGCCCATCTGATAATACACTTCTATTAACTTGTACTGTGTTGGGGGCTTCCTCACAGCCCAACCATGACATGGACAAGTATTTACTGAAATAAACAGGTCAGGAGAGGTGACAGGTCCTCTTTAGTAAAGTGTTCAAATAGCCAGGTTTATTAAAGGGGTTCCCAGGCTTACTAATTGATGACCTTTCCTTGGGATGGATCATCAAATGAAGATTGGCAGGGGTCCGACACCCAGGACCCCTGCTGATCAGTTATCTGAAGAGACTGCTGTATTCAGGTCAATGCTGTGGTTTCTTAAAGGAAAACCACGCACAATTCCATACATTGTATAGTGGCTGTTTTTGATATTGCAGCTCAGCCCCATTTGCTTAAATGGCACTGAGCTGCGAACGGGCTATGTGGCATCTCATGGCTTATGAAGAAGCGCTCAGGGAGCACAGATGCCACTTCAAACAGCTGATCCGCAGGGGTCCTGGGTGTCGGATATCAGCTGATCTTCTGTTGGTGACCTGTCTGGAGAACCCCTTCTAACTTTTTGCATTCGTTGTCTTCTCCAGGCGCCAGAGGCTGATTACTTGGAGGCGTGCGTAGTGTCTGTCCTGCAGATTCACGTGACACAACCAACTGGAGACGTCTTGGTCTTCTTGACTGGTCAGGTATGTGCAGATCACTGGGTTGTGGGGTGTTCATCTGTTGTGATTCTCTTCAGCATCTTATACATGTGATCACATCATAAAAGTAACTTGTACAAGATCTATAAACTTGACATGACTAATAAATCTGTATTATTCGTTATGTGCACATTTGAGTAATACTGATTACCTGGCTTATTACTACTTGTGACCACAAGAGGGCAGTAACCATACTAACATACATATTGCTTATGTTCATAGTGGTGACATCTACGTTCTGGTGCGTATCTATCCAGGGTGCAGAAAGTGCCCAATCGCCACCAGCTGCAGCAGACTACAAAGTAAAACTTAAAGGGGTTGTCCTATTACAGACATTGATCCTCTAGCGATCAGTGGGATTGAAAGACCCCCCTGTATCCTCCCTGCGAATGAAACTATTTTGCTTTCCATTCACTTCTGTAGGGCTGCTGTAAGTTGCAGTCCCAGTGTTGGATCCCCTGCTGTCCTGTGGATAAGTGCATGTAATGGCGCAATCCCTTTAAAGGGAATCTGTCATGGTTTGGGATACTAAACCACCCACAGGTCCTTATGGACCGAGAGATTGGTGTCCCAAATAGACCTCCTTTAATACCATCCATGCCAGGGTAAAATTGAAAAACCTTAATACTTTCCCGGCTCCTGTACTCTCCCGCAGTTCTTAAGTGAACTTCAAGGAGTACACCTCAGATTCATTGCACACATGCCAGACCTCGGGCACATGTGCAAAGAATCCGGGGGGTACGTCTCTGGCTTCATTGAAGAATATTGAGGGTTGGGAGCCCCAGGTACGAGTCCAATGAGACTCATCGACTCCTCTCTAGAGAAGTATGAAGGTTTTTTTTTTAATTCGGGCACAGATGACATTGCTGCAGGTCTCCTTTAAGTCTCCTGTTACAGATTTTACATCAGGATACTTCTCATTAGATTATAAATGATGGTGGTTATACTCCCTGCTGTGTCTGTGTTGCAGGAGGAGATCGAGGCCTGCTGTGAGATGTTACAAGAACGCTGCCGTAGGCTGGGCTCTAAGATTGCAGAGATGATGATTTTACCAATCTATGCCAACCTACCATCCGACATGCAGGCCAAGATATTTGAGCCTACTCCACCTGGAGCAAGAAAGGTATGAGGAAGAATCGCGTACGGCTTAGATAGGGATTGTGAGAAGTCCATTATTTCTTTGAATGCGGCAGCTTCATGTGTTCATGGTTATTATTATTTTTCCTTACTAAGGTCGTCGTAGCCACCAACATTGCGGAGACGTCTCTGACCATCGATGGGATCATTTACGTCATTGACCCCGGTTTCTGCAAGCAGAAGAGTTACAACGCCCGTACTGGAATGGAGTCCCTCATTGTCACTCCCTGCTCAAAGGTGACTCCTCTTGCTGCTCTTCCTGGTATTCCAGCAATATAGATATGTGTTTTTTTTTTTTTTCTTAAAGGGGTTTTCCAGGGAAACTGAAGAACCCTGAAGGGCCGAGGGTGGAATAAGATGTAAAAGCAATACTTGCCTACCTCAGATTCTCCTTTATAGTGTCAGGTCCCCCATTGCATCCTGTGCAGGCACTGGCCAGGTTGAAAGTGACGCAGCACAGGTCACCACTGCGGCCTATCACTGGCCTCAGCAGTCACATGTTGGGTACCAATGACATCACTGCTAATATGTCACTGATCCCCAGTGTGTGGCTGCAGTCACCCAAGCCAGTTAATTTCCGGTCTATCCAGTGCCAGCACAGAATAGAACAGGGGCCCAAAATTGGAACAGTGGATCAGGGGTAGATAATATTTCAGTTTGCCTGGAAAACCCCTTGAAGCAGACCCATACACCTTAGTTATCAGAAGTTACGCCTAGGCATCCCAAATACATTAAAGAACAAAAGGATTGGGTATGCTAAACTCCAATCCGATCCTTCTTTCCTCTTTGGGAAACCCTTTTAATAGGAGATGAAAAATACAGACTGGTAGCCAAAAAAAAACCACAGCTCTCAGATGGACACTTTAGCCCCTTGTACACACTATTGATGAGGAGAACACCTATTTTGTCAATGAATTCCTACATTTCCAGGAGGAATAGCAGAGGAACAATACAATGCAAAGTTGGAAGAAAAGATGCACATGTCAGTTTTAACAACTGTACCTTATCTACGCCGTCTGGTATCTGCTATGATGATAGTTACAGGGGTCTGTCTGGGCTTTTCGTCTCCAGGCATCAGCCAATCAGAGAGCAGGGAGAGCCGGCCGTGTTGCTGCAGGAAAGTGTTTCCGACTATATACAGCTTGGGCATACAAGAACGAAATGGAGGATACAACCGTACCAGAAATCCAGAGAACCAATCTGGGAAACGTGGTTCTGCTGCTGAAGAGTTTAGGTGAGTTGCGGCACAGATACAGGACCCAATGGGAGGAGGTTGGGGGTTGTACAATCTTGCGTAAAATAATTCCTTACCAATTTCAAGATCTTTACTTGCTGTATGTTTTATTTGGAGACTGAAAACCTATCCTGATTCAGTCCTGCTCATGCAGCTGAAGTTTGTCACAATGTATCAGTGTATGTAATCTCACATGCACATGCTGATAATGTTTACCTACACTGATACACTGTGGCAAACTTCAGCTGTAGACTGAGCCCAGGACAATATCTTTATTCCCAGCATGTCCTGCAGCCAGAGATCCTGAAACACAAAGGGGGAATTTACTGACCCATTTACACCCATCTTTTTGACATGGATGGATATAAATGTGGCACATCCTTGGCTCATGGCCCTTTCTTGAAGATGTGCCACATTGTTCCTTCTGCATGCTGTTCGCCAAACTACAAAAGTAGGTGCAGAGGGTCAGAGATCAAGGTGGGCCAGGGCGGGGGGACAACAAGTTTACTATAACTCATGCGAGGGAACTGGTATGACCTATGCCTGAAATCTACGCCAGTTCCTGACTGGCATAGATTTAAAGTCTGGTGCACGGGAGTCCTGGAGCCTCTTAATAATTCAGGCACATCTCGCGTTAGCCAGGGATTTGCTTAAGACTTGCATACAGAACGGCAGTCACAAATTAGAAAGCCACATTAGGGCATATGGACATCATAGAAGGAGTCCATATGCAAAAAGTGACTCCCATTCTGGAGGACTCAGCATGTCCATACTATATAGAGTTGCAATGTAATACAACATCTATCCTATAGTGGCCACTGCAGGAAATATGTGCAGCTGATCTCCAGAGCTTTCAGCTGCAGGACCTGGGTCGATCAGCGGGTTCTTATTTAAATAGTTGTTTCCTGAATAGGACAGCCCTTTTAATGTGGAAATAAACTTGTATTTATTTTATTTTTCATAAATCCATAGTGCAGGTGAAGGGAACAAACTTTGCAATATACTTCACTACAGAAAAGTGCCTTTGTCTTTGATTACTCCTGTCTTTACTTCGTATCTCGGTTCGTACTTCACATACAAGCCATGTCAGGTTAAAATGAAGCCTATGGAGAGGAGAAGGAGAGACACAGAGATATAAGGCTATCTACAGTACTAATTGAGTCATATCTGTGAGGAAAAGACCGGATAGTAATACCTGATAACCCAGCTGTGTTGTGAAAAAGAACTGTCTCTATATATTACTGAAGTCTCTCTTGAGGAGTTTTCCTTATTCTCCCCTTCCGCTCTCCATAGACTTCTATTGTGACAAATAAGTGAAGACACAGACACTTCTATTATACAGAGTTTGTTATCTTCACCTGACCTATGGATTTATGGAAAAATTAATCTCTAGTTAGGTTCTAAGCATTCTATACATCAAACTTGTCAAACACAGATGTAATGGGGCATATTCTTAGACTGGTCCCGCCATTCCTCTCCCCACCTCTATTTTCTCCTTATCTTCAAGCTGTCAGATCTTCTTGTTCTCGTCTCCAGGTATCAATGATCTCATACATTTTGACTTCATGGACCCCCCACCCCATGAGACGCTGGTTCTGGCCCTGGAGCAGTTGTATGCCCTTGGGGCCCTTAACCATCTTGGGGAGCTTACCAAGGTAGGTGATGAGGGTATTGCTGGTATAGAGAGGCTTCTCCATCCATTCCTCTGCTTTACATGATGTTTCTCCTTGCATACTGCAGCTCGGGAGGAGAATGGCTGAGCTCCCCGTGGACCCCATGTTATCCAAGATGATTCTGGCATCTGAGAAGTGAGTGGCATTATCTGCACGGACATGGACGCCGGTGTCTCTTCACTATCCATCTGATTTTCTATCAGTCACCTTACAAGTATTTCTTCCTCTTCTTTCTAGGTATGGTTGTGCTGAGCAGATTCTGACCATCGCCGCCATGTTGTCTGTAAATAATGCGATCTTCTATCGACCGAAAGACAAACTGGTTCATGCGGACACAGCACGTGCCAACTTTACTGTGCCCGGGGGAGACCACATGGTACTGCTCAATGTATACACACAGGTAAAGATATGAAAGTAATCTATAGACAGATATAGATATATAGGTATGGACTGTGGTCAAAGGGATTGTCAAGAATTAGAAAAACATGGCTGCTCCCTGCCAAAAATGGCACCACACATGTCCATTGTTTGTATGTGGTATTATACTCAGTCTCCCTTTATTATAGCTGAGATGCAATACCAGACTCAACCTATGGACAAGTGTGGCACTGTTTTATGAAATCAGAAATTGGAGATACCGTTTAATTTATTCTTAAAAGGGTTGTCAGGATTAGAAATCCCAAATTCAGGTCCCCTATGAGGCAAAGTAAGTTTCTAGCAAGGTCCTATAGTCAGGATCATCTATTAGAGCAAATGCAAAGAATATCCGTCATTGTGGATGCAGCACGTCCGCACATTACTCAGACAGCCCTATGATTTATCCTCTCTCCATAGAGCGCTGTGTCTGAGTCTGTGTCCCCCAGGGTTGCAGCTGCATTCACAACAGGGGTAAAACCCACAAACACCTCCTCCTCTGGATTGCTGGGGGGTGTTGGCGGTCAGATACCCGACGATCAGCAATATTTTTTCTGACAAGCCTTTTAATGGTCATCATCTAATGTGGAATTGTTTTATTATTATTTTTACTCATCATTTTTAATTTAGCGAGTCCTGTATGATGATAATATTACAGGTACAAGTATACCCAGGTATCTACAATGGGTGAATGTAGAGAAGCCTTGCAAACAGCACTTCATATCTCAGCTTCCGACTTTACATTACATTGGGGTTATCTGCAGTCACATAATACTGTTCTTGTACGTCTTGTTGTCTTCTCCAGTGGGTGGAGACAGGTCACTCTCTGCAGTGGTGTTATGAGAACTTCATTCAGGCCCGTTCCCTCCGCCGTGCCCGTGATGTCAGAGAGCAGCTCGAAGGACTCATGTCAAGGATAGAAATTGAGTTGACGTCCTGCGAAGATGACACTGTGCCAATACGCAAGGTACGGCCAAATAAGTCTGTAATACCCAGTGCAGGACTTGAGGGGGCCAAGCATGACACAGGAATTTAAAGGGGTTTTCCATTCCCAAATCTGTTTTTTTTATACCAGTGACCTAACCTGTGGACCTGGGCGAAGGCTTCAATGCTCAGACACCCGCACAGATCAACTGTTGCAGCAACCTTCAGTTGCAATAAGCTGCCAGTGGACAGATCAGCACTTCAATTTCCCAAAACCATTGCTATGCAGTGGACGTGGCTGCTGTGCCACTCCTATTACTTGAATAGGAGCAGTTCTGTACATGCTCCCCGTCCACTAGCAGCTTCCAGTATCCAGAGACTGCTAGAACAGCTGATCTGTGCAGGGCAAAACTCACATAACAATGACCTGTCCTGTGGGGGATCTTGGCAAATCCATATTAACAGATTTTAGCTGCAGTCCTATGGAAGATCCAGCTGTGTAACCCTGACTCATTCTGACTATATTTTGTGTCTTCTTACTTATCAGGCAGTCACGGCCGGGTACTTCTACCACACTGCCAGGCTGACCCGCAGTGGATACAAGACAGTGAAACAGCAACAGTCGGTATTCATCCACCCAAACAGCAGCCTACACGAGGAGCAGCCCCGCTGGGTCATATACCACGAGCTTGTCTTCACCACCAAGGAGTTCATGAGACAGGTCAGATATGACGGCACAAACGTGAGAGTCTGTATGCCTTAGGGGTCAAGTCATAATCCACATATAGTCAAGAGACAATACAGGTTAATGTACTGCCATATTGATATAAATGCTAACGTTATTGTACCAAAAACATGGAACCTACAGAAAGTACAACCCCGACTGCAAAATACAAGACCTCATACAGATACATTGAACGAAAAAAAGTTGAGACTGCCAGAGTCAAGGGATTAAAGGGGTTTTCTTACCTTATGGATAGGTCATCATTATATGATCTGTGGGGGTCTGACACCCAGACCCTGCACATAGCTGCTCTGACAACCTCCAGGCCTGGAAGTGTGTGCAGACTGCTCCTATTCAATTCCCTGGAACCACCGCTATACGGTGTATGGGGCAGCCTTTACCCGTTCCTCGTCCACTACTGCAGTTTCCGGCAGCCTCCTGATGTGTGTGGGGTGCAGTTGTCAGACCTCCGCAGGTCATATCCTGAAGACCCATCCTGTAGGTAGGTCATTGTATGAAAGCTCCATTTAAGGTTATTATGAGAGCGCTTCTTTTTATTTGCTCTTACATTCTCACTAGTTGCCATATACAGAGTGATTCTCCTTGGTGTACGGCCAGCGGGCTGATATTACTGTCACACGATTGCTTGGTATATGTACAGTGCTGGAAATATTCCATGTCCTATGTTGTGGTGCTATGGTAGATGTTAGTAATTTTCTTGTAGTCCATTCAGTCTCTAACCTGCACACGTTACCCCTGCAGATCATTGAAATTGACAGCTCCTGGCTCCTCGAGGTGGCGCCACATTACTACAAGTCCCGAGAATTGGAAGATGCCAGCAGTAAAAAGATGCCCAAACAAGCAGGAAAGAGCAAAGATGAACTTGGCTGAATGGCGGCCATATTTTAATTCTAGGACTCAGGTAAGGTCGATGTCCATCAATGTATTAAGTTACTGTCGCAGTATATTTCACATGGGGCATGTATACGGCTACCTGATTGTAATAACTTGTATTTTGCACTGCAGGATGAAGGGCTGGAGAAGGAGACCCTGCGTCAGCTGCAGCCTGTTTTTGGATTATATATATCTGTACAGCTCGTGTATATAAAAGTTTGCATTTTGGATACAAAATGTGTTTGTCTCTTGTATTGATACGATCACGTTGATGGTTTACGTGCAGTAAGATTAGTCACTTCCTAATGTGGTAGGTGTAGCCAGAATACCTCTGCAAGGCTGGGTTCACACTACCCCATGAGCCTCAGCCTGCATGCAAACGCTACTCTTCCCATCAAAATAGACACCACAATGGATCCCCGACACACCTCATTACAAGTCAGTGGCAGACGCCATTTGTGCCTCAGTGATCCAGCACAATTTCTGCTATCATGGAAACCATGACAGCAGTGTGAACAGAACCTAAGCCAGACTGATATGTTTCTAGCATTTAAAGTGGTTTTCTAGGCTTATTAATTGATGATCCATATAGGAGTCCAATGCCCAGGACCCTCCACAATCAGCTGTTTGGAGACCGCAGCGTTTACAGAAAACCAAGCACAGCGCCGTACATTGTATAGTGGCTGTACTTGGTATTGCAGCTCAGCCCCATTCACTTGAATAGGACTGAACTGTGAGTGTTAGCAGCCTGTCCCGTGGCCTGTGAAGTGGAGGCCACACAAGGATCCCAGTGCCAGACCCCCAATGATCTTCAATTGACTAGCTATCCTAAGGATAGATCAATTAAAAATTCATGAAATCCTCTTTGACGGTTCGCACAGCAGAATCTGGCACCAATTTTGATTTGGAATCAACGGCAGATTCTGCCTCCCATTGTTTTCAACTGAGGCAGAGATCGAAGCATGACGCTATAAAAATAAGATCTCGTCCGTCTCAACATCCCCTTTAACTCCTGCTTGTGGGACTCTCCATACACTGAACACATCGCATGTACGTTCCTCTTATCTTCACTGCTCCCTGTCTAGGTCAGGGATTGTGTTTCACATGCTGAGCAGCGTGTCATTCTATGTTGTTGTGAACAGTGGGTGATGCCAGCACTACTTTACATCATGCAGACAGCTATAGAAACAATTGGGGAGATTTACACACTATGTAAGCCAATGTTTTGGTGCAAACCAAACAAATTCTGGAATGTTTAGTTTTGTCTATCCAATATCTGCAAGAGGAATCATGGGAGCTGTAATACTTCAGATTGATAATCCCACCTGCAGCAAGTCCTAGCAGCACCAAACAAAGTGAGCACAGAAATGGGTAAGGAATTATGGTGACAACCTCTGGCGAGCATTCCCATAGATTTAGGTACTTTCCTGTATTTTAGACCCTTGGAAATCCCGATCCATTTGCTTTGGTGTTTTGTAATACTGCAGTTCCTCTAAAGATCTCACACTCTTAAAGGGGTTGTCCCAGTACAGACACTACCTAAAGGATAAGGGGATAAGTGTCACATCACAGAGTTGGACTTCTGCATCCGCCATGTGAATAAATCGCTTGCTTGTGTGACCGGCGCTCCATGCACTGCTATGGGGCTGTCAGGACTGCAACACGATCACATGAGGACACGGCAAATCCAAAAACTCCGCCACTGTAACAACACCACTGCCTGACAGCCGTACATACAAGAGATCAGCAACCTTCAGCACTCTAGCTGGTGAGACTACAACTCCCAGCATGCTCCCTTCACAGCTATGGGAGTTTCAAAAACATCAGAGCAAATATGCATGCTGGGAGTTGTAGTTTCACAATAGCTGGAGTGTTGATGGTTGCTGACCCCTGCTATAGGCTTAGGCACATATAAATTTTGGGAGAGTTATTAAAACTGAAAATAGTCTCTGATGCCCAAAGCGACCAATGACTGCACAGATTTCACTAAGGAAAAGAAAGCTGTGCTGTGATTAGCTGCCATTTTCTTTTTTTTTTATTAGACAGTCAGAAATGTCCCCTATAGTGAATTTGTGGCTGCCTCTCCTGTGTGAGGCCCCCTACTTGCAGAACACAGTATTACAGGGACTCCATTAATTCCACCCGTTGTCATTCTAACCAGACGTATCACTTTATTCAATGTTACATACAGAAAATATAAAAGAGACAAAGATTTAACCTTGTCATTGCCTTCTCACTGCTCCCCACTCATCTGCTTCCAGTACGGCTTGTACAGCTTCTCTAACCTTGCTACATCTTTTGCGTCTGGTTCTTGCCACTCATACCAGGAATACCAGGGACCTGCTGGGACCGGAGGGGTTTGTGTCACTGCACCGTGGTCCCGGGAGTAGTCTCCGAAGGTTATGTCCTTATGCTGGATTACTACTTGAAGGAAACCTACAAATGGGAAAAGAAACAATAGTCAATGTGCATTTACTTATAACTTGTGTGGCCTGATTTCTGGGCCTACCATCACTGCAAGAATGAGGACCTGAAAAGGGCTTTTCCAGGACTAACACTGATGATCTGTCTTCAGGATAGGTCATCACTATCAGATTAGACAGGGTTTAATACCTGGGGACCGCCACAGTACAGCTTCGCAGGCCATGTGACTTCATACGCATTAGTCACATAGCCCATATACAGCTCAGTCTCATTCAGGTGAATAGAGCCAAACTGCAATTCCAAGAACAGCCACTATACAATGTAAGGCACTGCAACACTCGCCCAAAACCTACAGACTTGTCAAACAACTGATTGTTGACGGTATTGGATCCCTCAAGATCTGATATTTAGCCCTGTAAATCCCCTTTAAATGTATTGACAGGCCCCTGCCCTCACAACAGAGGCCAAAAAGTGCTTTATTGGCCTTAATCGGGCTGGTAGACATTGTTCACACTGTATGGAATAGTCCAGCCTGTGCTATTCCATATTGCAAAAAAATACATGTATCTGTATGTACCTGGAAACCTGTGAGCAACAAATCCCACTGTGTACTATAGCATCCTCCGAGGTCTAAACTAGGAAACCCCCCTGCCGTGCACTGCAAAGCATGGCGTGAAAACACCTTGTCTGAGTTCCCCTGCATAGTTAAAGGGGGTTTACTAACCTTAAAGGGACTTTCCATGCATATATTTTTTTTTATTTAAGTAACCATATGAATAAACCACCTGCTCCCACCTCCTATGTGCCCTATCTACCAAGATCTGCACCCCCCACATAGCCCCATTACATTCACATCCTTTACTATGAAGCATGTGACAGTCTGCTTAGTCAGGAAAAACATTTGCCCCTTGCTCTTTGCACTTCCTAAATGGAGCAATGGCCATTCCTCTTGATAGAAATCGTTGCTGCACTGCACATGCTCCATCTGTTAGGCCAGCACATGTATGGTTATGTGTGTATGGATCATACTGCCACTCCACCCAAAGTCTATGGGGCCGATTAGGGCAGGTATAGTGCTCAGCTCCCATAGACTTTGCATGTCAGGACAGCGAGCATATATGGCTGCCGCTCTATTCAAACAGGGACCGCTGAACCTCCGTCCTAGTGATAAGTGTCCGGTCTCCTATCACCTATGCTCTGGTTCTGACTCCTGCAATCCTTTGTGTTTTCCCAAGATGAATATTTTGTGCGCTGTGGAACATGTTGGTGCCATAAGGGAATAAACATTTCCTATATCTAGAAATCCTTCAACGTTTAGGAATCATTTCAGAGGTGACGACTCCGCTCACCCTGATCTTCAGCCTCAGTGATGGCCTTCACGAGACGCTTGTATTGCTTCATGCACACACCTAGGAGATAAATCCATGAATTAGCTTTATAGGCGGATTCCCACGCCCTGAGTCATGCTGAATAGTCAGACAAACCTGTTCTGGTAGGGTCATACATGGCTCCTGTGTATGGACAGATGAACTGCTGTAGTAACTTTACATTCTGTAGAAACATAATAAACCCTATAGTCACTGGGCCTGTGTGGGAGGATCCGACAGTTAAAGAGATGGATCACACAGCAGTCGCCGCACCCGTAAGAGCCGACTCACCCTGTAATCCACTCCAAGGTTCTGGTCCCGGCAGATAGGGCAGGGATTCCCACAAACTTTACCTCCTCTCTGTGACAGAAAACAAAGTAGTTACTGCAGGATAACTGAATGAGGAGCAATACCAGACATCGCCAGTACATAAGAGTGGCGCTGTTTGCAAACATTTTTTATCCTAATCTCACTTTAAGTAATTTTTTAAAATTTATTTTTATTTTGTAAATCAGAACTGGGTCAGGGAGAGCATGGGTAAGGAGTCCTATCAAAGCGAATGTAATGTTCCCCTCCCGAGAACGCTAAGTAGGTAGCCAGAAGATAGCGGTGGCTCTGCTGAGTGAGTCCTTTCACATCTGAAATATCACCCTATGGCCAAAGTATTGGGATAAACAACAGCTATATGCATGAGAGGAGTGACCCCCTGCCCTGCTCACCAGTGACTGATGGGCAGCCATGTATTTCTATGTACACATGGTGACCACATTCACTCCTGACAGGGGCGGAGAGAGCACGCCTCTCAAATACAGCTGACTAATAACTATACGGCCAGACCCAGGAAGGGTGGATAATTTCCTCCATGTATCTGCTGCAAAATCTGTATATTACATGCAGATTCAGTTCCGGATTTGCCATAGATTTCACCCTGTGTATTACAAAGGATACTATCCTCAGATATGCAATTCTATGAGCATGCGGCAGATACGTCACCTGGCAAAGTGCCCTAGGGTCTGCAATACATGTAGGGACTCCAGTGACAGCCTTGGCAAACATATTCCCATATCTCATCTTCCTGTACCTCTGTACTGTGGGGGGAGGTCTGGAGTCGGTGGACTAGTCTATACATGCTCCTATACATCAATAGCACTTTAGACTCCGCTACTGACTACACATCCATACAATTGTCCCAAAGACTTACGATGCAGGTTTTCCGGGTTTTCTGTGGTGGAATCGATCCCTTGTGGTTTCTTCTGTAATCAGCCCAGACGTTTCGCTGTCCATAACGCTCCAAGTACTCTGCAAATGATAAAATTTAAGGACAGGCATGTTCAGTCAACTCCGTGTCAACCAGTATATCACCCTTGAAGAAAATGACAATACATGTGAACTACTGTGTAGTTAAAACTGCACTGGAAAAAAACTGCATGCAGTTTTTAATTTTACAGGTGAAAAATGGTAAATAAGTGTGTTTTATGTTTAAAATTAAGAAATGCACCAAAAACTGCTTCAACATGGCATGCATTTTTCCCAGAGCAGTCTTGACTGCAGTTTACTGCACCGTGTGAATACATCCTAAGGTAAACCTCCTTGTAGAGTTATCATCAAACAGTCGACAACTAATTGGGATGGTCCAGGCCGTCCTGTCAGTCACCGCAGTGACTACACTACACTACGCTCAGCCTCTTCCAACCAGATAAGGCTGATAACAGAAAGCAAAGGCTTGCACAGGTTTGACAGTTAAGTTACAACGCTTACCGTCACTGCTCAGGTACTCCCAAGGATGCTCCTTATAACGAGAAGCCACATCAAACTCTTCAGGGGGGCTACAGAATGAGCGGACCCCAAGGGGCAGCGCTGATGCCGGGGTCTACAAGGAGAACACACAGTATTATGGGGTACAGGCAGTCATACACCTCTATATCCCGGGTCTGCGGGGAGGACATATTGTATTATTGGGTACACTACAGCCATACACCTCTATATCCCGGGGTCTGCGGGGAGGACATCTTGTATTATTGGGTACAGTACAGCCATACACCTCTATATCCCGGGGTCTGCGGGGAGAACACCCGGTATTATGGGGTACAGGCAGTCATACACCTCTATATCCCGGGGTGTGTGGGGAGGACACACGGTATTATGGGGTACAGGCAGTCATACACCACTATATCCCGGGGTTTGTGGAGAGGACACCCGGTATTATGGGGTACAGGCAGTCATACACCTCTATATCCCGGGTCTGCGGGGAGGACACACGGTATTATGGGGTACAGGCAGTCATACACCTCCATATCCCGAGTCTGCGGGGAGGACACCCGGTATTATGGGGTACAGGCAGTCATACACCTCTATATCCCGGGTCTGCAGGGAGAACACCCGGTATTATGGGGTACAGAGCAGTCATACACCACTATATCCCGGGTCTGCAGGGAGAACACCCGGTATTATGGGGTACAGGCAGTCATACACCTCCATATCCCGAGTCTGCGGGGAGGACACCCGGTATTATGGGGTACAGGCAGTCATACACCTCTATATCCCGGGTCTGCAGGGAGAACACCCGGTATTATGGGGTACAGGCAGTCATACACCTCTATATCCCGGGTCTGCAGGGAGAACACCCGGTATTATGGGGTACAGAGCAGTCATACACCACTATATCCCGGGGTTTGCGGGGAGGACACCCGGTATTATGGGGTACAGGCAGTCATACACCTCTATATCCCGGGTCTGCAGGGAGGACACCCGGTATTATGGGGTACAGGCAGTCATACACCTCCATATCCCGGGTCTGCGGGGAGAACACCCGGTATTATGGGGTACAGGCAGTCATACACCTCTATATCCCGAGTCTGCGGGGAGGACACCCGGTATTATGGGGTACAGGCAGTCATACACCTCTATATCCCGGGTCTGCAGGGAGAACACCCGGTATTATGGGGTACAGGCAGTCATACACTCCTATATCCCGGGTCTGCAGGGAGGACACCTGGTATTATGGGGTACAGG